>CM055958.1:35350349-35862755 GCA_029490685.1 Schizonepeta tenuifolia | reverse complement strand
TGTTTCTTTGTTAAGGGAAAGGTAGTGAAATTTCATCGAGAGGAATTTGCACTTGTGACTGGTCTTCGATTTGGAGGCTCCGAGTTCAACCCTCACAAGAAGAGACATTTCCTCAGCCACGATTCAATGTATGCTAATTGGTATGTGGCAACTAAAACAACCTTCGGCAGGTTGTGGGATGACTACAAGGCTTCCAAATTCAAGACTGGTGAGGAATATTTGAAAGCATCAAAGATTCTGCTTGTGTATAGCGTTATTGTGGGAGTACAAAAGACAAAGACGATAGATGAGTGGATTTAGGTTTTAGTGGAGAGTGAAGAGCTGTGGGAGAATTTCCCCTGGGGTAGTTTTGCATATCAACAACTAATACAAAATCTGGATTCCATCAAGACAAATAGGAAAGAGGAAGAGAAGACCAGAGGATACTATCTTAAAGGGTTCGTTACTGCATTCTTGGTATGTTTTTTGGCTTCATTAATTGTTTGTGAGTTAATGTTAAGTTACTGTAACTGACTTTTTGTGTTTGTTTGTGTGTTTTCTTGTTCTTTTTTTTTTAGGAAATAAGGGATGGATCATGTGTGCATTTCCTGAGGTTGGGAAAGAATCTGGATTGAGGAATGAAAGTTGTATTCCAAGGATGTTGAGGTATGATTATTCATCAGCCCTTGGAGATTTTGTCACAGCCCGAAATTCGGTGTGTAGGAACGACCAGACTCCATTGGAGTGTGAAGGTAAAACCATCAAATAAACATACACTTATGTCACAACTCAACTTGAGATGTAACCAAACACTATTTCATTTGATTCAAGGATGTGAAACTAATAAACAAAACCTAACCCGACATAAATCATACTCGGAATTAAGGGTTAAAGATTTCAAAAACGATAAGAAGAATATACAAGTTTCAATATTGTAACACCTCGAGCTTTTATAAGTCCTTGAGTGCGTTTTAAATGCGTTTCTATATTTAATTAACGTGCCTTGAGTGATAAAATTTTTCAAGGAAGGAATTTTCTTGAAAATGACCAAAATGCCCTTGTGTGCTTAAATGTGATTTTTCTCGTTTCAATTATTCGAATAGAGTATGTGATGCATTGATTGAGTTTATTTATATGAGTATGAGCATGAGTATGACTTTCGGAGAATTTCGAGAACTTTTACTTTTTAGTGAATAGTAACGAAAACCGAGAAAACATTATTCATCGACGAACTCAGAATTTAACCTAATTAATGTCTTTTGAATCTAGAATTAATTCTAAGACCCCTAAGATGTGTTGCAAGCTCATCCGAGATCACATGAGAGAATTCTAAGAGTTTAGTTCTTAACGGATACATTAGCCGAGCAATTTTAGATTTTTCTTCGTTACTTGGAATTTTGACCTAAAAATTAGATATTCAGAATCCTTGATTTATTTCATGGGATATGAGATAGATTTGAGGTGTTTTCGATGTCGGAATCGAGTCAAGGAGAGTTTAGAGCCATTTTCAGTCTAAACGGAATAATACGGACATATTCTACCGGAAAACTTTTTCATCTGGGAAAAATTATACCAGATAAAAATAAAATAAGAATCTCTCTCCCTCTCCCACCGACATCCCTCTCTCTCTCCCCCTAGTATCTCTCCCTAGGTACCCTATTTTCTACCCTATTATGGAATATAATCATTACATACATCTCATCTTACCATTTTATTTCATTCTTGGCTAAGAGATAAACAAACACAATATTCTCTCATATCTCTCTACACTCTCTCATCTCTCTCTCTCTCTCCACTGTATGATCAAAGAAGAAGAAGAAAATTCTCTCTTCTCTCTCTCTCAATACCAAGCACACACACACACACATAGTAGAGGAAAAACTCCATTGAAACTTAAGAGATCAAGCTTCCAACTCCAACAAGATCATCATCATCTTCATCAAACCCTAATTGAAGAGGTAATTAATTCTTCAAGTTTTGAGCTTAAATCCAATACAAAATCATCTCCCTATTTCTTCAAATTTTTGGCATCTTTGCCCTAAAAGAGATGATTAATTATTGTTATTATTTTCTTGAGGTTCAAGATGAGATCCTCCATGGAAAATCCAAGTTAAGGATTTGAGCCCTCAATCCCTTCATTTTCGGTCCAAACAAGAGCAAGAGGAGGAGTTTGATTTTAATCTTTAAAGTATGTTTATTCATTTGATTACTTGTATATATGTAATCCCTAATCTCTAAAGAAAAGAAATATGCATGCTTTAATTTATGTTTAGGCAAACTAGGGTTTGAGATGTGAAAATCGATGTGAGGAAATTACTAGAAAATCGAACCCTAGGATTTAATCTAATAATTAAAAGAGAAAAGAGAAATAAAAACCCTAAGAAAATGATGAAAACCGAAAAATAGGGAAAAAAGAAGAAAAAAATCAATTTTCATGATTTCTTGATGATTTATGGTTAATATGTGTTTATGATGATGTTTGGAATAATATATGTGCATGAGAAAATTTAGAAAATCATTGCTCTAATTTTATGATTAAAACCGTGAGGTATGAGTATTTTGGAGGAGTATTTGATTTGATTTATTATTGTATGATTTAATGATGTTATGAGCATGATGTGATTATGATGGAAAGGATGATTTAATCTATTATGATGTTATGTGAGAAAAATCGAAATATACATATATTTATGGAGAAAAATAAATTTTGATGATTTTTGGTAATTTTGATGATATGATGTTATGAATGTGTTTGTATTTGATTTGGAATATTAGATGTTCAATAGGAATTTTTGAGATGAAGAAAATGCAATTTTAGTACAAAATTATGCAAAAATTGATGGAAATGAGTTTGAATGCCTAGTGTGTGTTCTAGGTGTTCTTGGTGAATTTTTGAAGATTTGAAGTATGTGTTCTTGGTGTTCTTGGTGAGAATTATGAAGATTTGAAGATTAATAAAATTAATCTTAAAATAAATTAAATTAATTATTTAATTAATAAAATAATTCGAAAATTTTGAAAATAAAAATTAAAGGGAAAATAAAAGAAAAATTATTGAATTAATTATGAGATAAAGAATTGAGTAAAATAAAGAAAAACATTTCTTTAAGAAGAAATTAAATTAAGAGGAGAAAATTTAGTGAGTTAAATAATAGAAATTAAAAGAAATAATAATACTAGTTGAGAAAATTAAAAGATGAGTTAGAGTTAAGAAGATAGAATTAAAAGTTGAGTATAAAATTTGAGACGAGTTAGTCAAGGTTAAGTCGTTCGATCGAACGATAAATAATACTCCCTCCGTCCCGTTCATTTTGTCTCCTTATTATTGGGCACAAAGATTAAGGAAAGTTGTTTGTTTAATAAACTAGTGGATGAAATTTGAAGGGGATGAGAGAGAAACTCTTACAACCACTCATTATGTCTATAATTGTATGTAGACAAAATGAGTAAGACGTCCATTTAAGGAAAGGGAGACAAAATGAGCGGGACAGAGGGAGTAATAATTTAATCTTAAGTTGAATAAATTCTCTTTTAAAGAGAATAATACTTGTAGAGTCGAGCATAAGAAGTTAAATAAAGAGTTAAGTTGAGCTTCGATAATTAAATAATAATTTACGAAGAGATAAACCGAGTAAGAGAATCTTATGAGTAAGGATCGAGTAAGAGTTATTCACTAAAATAATAAAAAAATCGAATTAAAAGAGTTTTAAATATTTAATTAAATAAGAAGTGTTAGAAAAACGAGAGAAAACTTAATAAGAGTCGTTTTAATATGAGAATCAAGTTTATTAAATGGTGAGTGTATAAGTGTTCGTATGATTGCTAATGCTTGAATGATATTAATTGAGTTTGCTTTTCAAATCTTTTTTATTTGAAATAGGACGATGAAGTTATCGAGTTTTGAACTTTAAGTTAAAAGTCAAGTTTTCATAGGATAAGAAAATGAGGATTTTATTAAAGAAAACGAAATTCTAAGAGTCGAGTTATAAATAGAAAACGAATTTCTATCAAGTATAGAAAATAATAGTTTAATTGAGAATAAGAAAAGAGATATAATAATTATATAACATAAGAGTGCACATACGAGTATATGTACGTAGTTGAGGAAAGACGACGTATTTGAAATAATATCGTATTTTAAGTCGAGAAATGTTAAATGACTTTCAAAATACTTATTGTTTGAACTTTTGTTTAATTTATTATGCTTGATTGAACCTATGTGCTTGAGTGAAATATTTATATTTCGTTTATGATGAAATGACTTGATCAATTGTTGAGAATGCTTATATGATTGATTTGAGATGACGATAGTTGAATCAAGTATTCGAGTAAGAATTTGAGCAGCGTAATCAAGATAAATAATATTTCTTTAACTGGCAAGAAATGCTAAAGTAATGATGATTTAGAAATGAGGATGTGAGACGAAGTTGTTTAGTATCCGAGTAGAGTCGATAACCTAGAACGAGAAAGTCGAGAAAGGATATTGATTTAGAAAAGATAAAAATAGAGAGACCCGAGTCAAGTAGAAGTCCTTCAGACGAAACCAAAATCTACTTTACGTCTTTCGCGTCGAGAGTCTTATTCTTTATCTGATATCAAATTGTTAAAGACCGAGCGGGATGGGAAAGTAGAAGGACGTTCAAAAGAGTAAGCCGCCTATCTAGAATCTTCGGAAGTCAGGTGGGCTTTTCTAGAACCCAAAACTCCGATGAATGCTATTACTGCTTATTGAGTATTATTATTATGTGAGTTTTTAAATTCAATTGACTTGCCTTTTTATGTGAGTTGGTATGCTTTATCATCTGCTTGAGATATTATTACCATGTGAAAGACAGGAACCCACGTGTGGTATTTGAATTGTTTGAGGTGACTGTGTGCTTTACTTCGGTTTAGCCAGTCACAATGTTTGAGAAGGAAGCCTACTTCTCGACACAGAGATGAGGTGTAGGTGATTCATACCTGTATGTTCATAATATGTTTGACAGAGCTGTCGTTTCAAGAAAAATAAAATGTTTTTGCATACACAAGTAAATGTTTTTTATTGCATTAATACTTGTGATGCTACGGTAAGGTAAGTTCAATTGTATAGCTCTAAGAGCAACTTTCCAATTGTTTTGGCATGTGTTAACTGATTACGAAGTACTCAGCCCTGCATGTATTTCTAAACGTGTAGGTTAGCGGGATGTGGATAGCGTGGATGGCTTGGTGGTGTGTTCCTTTGGTTGAGTCGAAAGTTGGCTGGCAATTACATGTCTTCATACATGTAGTTGTTGGGAATTGAGTCGATGTCTCCGCTGCAGTATTATATGATGTTTTTTTTGTTATGTTTTTGAATAGCACTCTGATACTTTGTCTAAATTCACGAGCGATGTGCTCGATACAATTTACCGCTTACCCTAATTCTCGTTTCATGTGAACTTGACATACTTATTCCTTTTGGATATAATATGTAAATTATCTATGCTCGTTTGGTGTTTTATCTATGACTTGGAAGCATGCCTTATTTGTTATCGCTTTCAGTCAATAATCCCTTGATTCCCCGAGCATGAACCCTTATGTGAGTTGAGTTAGTATGAGGTTTAGTAGTGTTAGTGTCATTCGTCGCACCTCGGGAGTCGGGGTGTGATAAAGATAATACTCGCCAAAGATTGAGCATATGTAATTCACAACGGTTCCACAAAAATAGTGATAAGTATCTCAACTTCAAGTCAAGATAATATGTAAGACAACAGGAATTAGAACATTGTTTCGAGCACGTAGCTCATTGTATCATTACCAAATCAGAGAATTTCAAAATATTAACATATCAAAAGATTATCATTATAGCGGAGACCTCATTGCTCTTGACAACTACATGTATGGAGACATGTAGCCGCCGACTCAACTCACAACAGACAACACACCACCAAGAACCATTCGCACCATCCACATCCACAGCTAACTTGCACGTTTAAAAATACATGCAGGGCTAAGTACGAACACATTGCCAAAAACAGTTTAAAAGCTTGCTCTTAGAGCTATATAATTGAACTTGCCTTGCCACTGCATCACAAGTGTTAGAACATTTGAAAACTTTTTACTTGTGAATGCGTAAATCATTTTATCATTTTCAATTCCCGACTGCGCAGTCAAAACATATATAATAAAGGTATGAATCATCTAGCACATCAACATTGTGCTGAGAAGTAGGCCTCCTTCTCAAACACTGTGACCGGCTAAACCGAAGCAAAGCTCACAGTCACCTCATCAATCTTACCACACGTGGGTTCCTGCCTCAAACAGGATAATATAAGTCATGTAGATGATAAAACATACCAAACTCAGATAAATGGCAAGTCAATTAATTTTAAAAGTTCACATAATAATAATCAATAATAGCATTCATCAGGGTTTAAATTTTAGAAAAGCCCACCTGACTTCTGGTATACTGAAGTCGGGGTTGCTTACTTTATGCTTCCCGACTACTTTTCAGTCCTGCTCGGTCCTTCAAAATAACATCAAATAAGGACGAGTTTATCGACTCGTGAAATGTAGAATAGACTTAGGGTTTGACTGAAGGACTTCTACTTTACTCGGGTCTTTCTTATCTTATTTTAGCTTTTCTACATTGATATCTTCTCGGTTTCTCGTACTCGAATCATCGTCATTACTCGGTTTCTAATTACTTCTCAAACTTGGATTCTCGTTTCCAACATAATATTTAAATCTTTACTCAAATCAATAAGTTATTATTTAACTCGTCTTTACTTCTTATATACTCAAGTTATATGATCTCGACAAATCATAACGTTAAATCTCAACTATTATCATCACAAACCATTCACATACAGTTGAGCTTTTATTTCAATAATCAAGCATTCATGTTGAAAGCCAAATCTTCAATTTAACGTTCACATCTCAAATATGCATCAATACTTAAACATTTTTATAATAATCAAGCATCGATATCAATATTCAAACACTTATATTAAATAAGTGATTAATCTGCCAAGCAAATAAGTTAATAAAATCATACTCAATCACATAATCACAATCAAGTATCGAAGTTTCATAAATTATTCATGTCTTAGACATAGTCAAACAATAACTCGTTATTGTTCGACTTTTAACTTTTAAAAACTTATAACTTCAAACTCTTAACGAAAATCATTTCGTTAAGCTCAAGTAATAATAGTTATTTTGATTTTAATATTCAAACTTCTATTTCGTATTTCTTGACTCAAAAATACATCATCATTTTCCTTAAAATACGTACTCACATTCGTATATACTCTCAACTTAATACTCAACATTAAATAATCATTATTTAATATTTTCTTCATTTTTAAAACTCAATTTTTGTTTTATTTAATCAAAAACTCGGCTTTTTATTTTAAAACCTCGCTGCTCGATAACTTCTACGTTTTATCTCCTTTTTAAGTGATTCAAAAAGCAAACTTACTTATTTCTACTTAAATAGCATTATCAATTCACTTAACATCTCACATATCATCAAGAATTCAATCATTCAAATATTTAAACTTAATAATATCGTTTTTCTCATATATATATTCATTTATTTTATTCGTCATTCAAACTTCTATTATTTTTCTCTTTACTTGATTAATATCTCGTCACGTCAATTAAACATCAAAGCACACTTAAGAGCATAAACATCACTTAGATCTCACATCATTCAAACATCTTAACTCTTAACTCATGTATATGACTTCTAACATATTATCTTATGGAAAACTTTATCTTCTTTCTGTCACAGCCCCAAATCCTGAGGGACGGCAAAGCCGGGGTGCGACTGGGGTTGGATTAAAGAAGCGGGGAAGAAGGGGGCTAATTGACTAAACATACATGAAAAACATCGACAAACTATGAATAAGACTTGAATATCAATAAGAAAGATTTAATCCCTAAGGATTACTTGACAAAAGTATAAAAAGAAACTAAGTTCAAAAGTTACATACTTAGACTACTGAATATTGTTCAAAAGTACATCAAAGAAAATTCAAAGTTTGGCAGCGGAAGGGGTTCTAACTAAGCATCCTATCCTTTACTCAACATCAACCGTCGCCGCTCACCGTCGCTTCAACCTGCACATTTAGAAAACAATGCAGGGCTAAGTACAAATGTACTTAGTGGGCACGATGCCGAAATCATAATCATAAGTATAAATAATCTGGCATTTTTTAACCGTAGCGCATCGGGGTTTTGTTGAAAAGGCCCGTGCCTACTAAACATTTTCTGACTAATTTGTATAAAGTAGCTTGCGCAAGCATTTTAGAGTATGTTATGTTCAATCTTGACCAATACTAATTCACCGTGGCCGGTACCCCTCAACAGGATATCACATACACCACAGGTTACAAAGTGCACTAACTCTGGAAAGCACTTAGCAGCTAACTCAGAGCCGATCGTTAGTTAACCTAGTTAGATTAACTCTAAAAGTCTGGAAAACCCGAAGGTTAACTCAGAAAGGTACAAGAGAACTCACATAAAACAGTTAAACATTTTATGCCAAGATTATCACGTTGATAAAACACAATTATCAAAGCTGTAAACTTCACTTTCGGTTTGTGGAAAAACCCACGTTTTATTTTCATATAATAAAAGCCCACCTTGTAAATACAGAACTTATACGCAAAAGCTTCCAAGATTGGATCTTCGTTCTTTCTCTACAGTTGGCTTCCTCCTTCATCGTAAAATAAAATATACTTAAAAACGGTTCGTAAAAGATACTCGAAGAAAGAGAATCGAAGAAGTTTTAGTTGTTTCATTCTTTAGGCATTTGCACGCTTACTAGATTCGTTTTACTTAAACGGGAAACGAGACTTGTACCAATCTCGTTTAGAACTTGGAAGATCTTATACTTGACTCTCGAGTCAGTAGAGAAGGTAGTCGATGTCTTAATACGACTTTAAGGATTATAAGAAACTAAGTTGGAAAGAATCAACTTAGGTGATTTATATTTTAGTTCTTTGGACGACTTATGAAATTTCTCGTTTATTACTTCTTTAAAGAAAGGATAAGAGATACGATCTCGACTGGTTTTCATCATTAAAGGTCTTGTCCTTGACTCTAGGATCAGATAGAAGGTATTCGTTAGATAAAACGGCTTAAACGATTGAAAGGAACTAAGTTGTGAACTAAACAACTTAGAAAACAAGAAACTGAAATTTCACTGCACAGTCCAGTAACTCTGGAGGCTGTCCAGAACAGAGGACTTGGAAATAGGGGATGAGCCCTGTACCACTAGAAAGCTTAAGAAGTCTAGTTCGTGCTCCAATTGACGGATCACAAATCCGATAAACGAGCTGGAAGATATTACAGTTTCCGGCAGGGGTTGCAAAACTGCCGCGAAAACCCTAATTGTTTGATAGGTTCGCCGTATAACGTTTTAGGTTCGTTTTAAATTCTTGTATTCAACTTTTTAGAAACTGAACTCTTAAGGCAGTCATCACGTACCTTCGTACGTGACAAACTCCTTCTCAACTTATTCAAAGGCACGACGTTCTAACGTCTTATTTCAACTAACAAGTACTATACCAACAAAGAAATCCAAACGCGTTCTAGTTCTCGATTACAACTATAACCCATATTATATCAACTCGGATGCTTATGATGTCAACTAGAAAGTTGTTCTAAATTTCATTATAAACAATAATATCAAATTAGAAATTTCATCCGACTTCCCGATTATTAATTACAACTAGATATTCGTCTCTTACGCGATTTCCAAAAGTCGTCGGTTTTCGTTCAAATTTTTTGACGTTAAACTATGTCTAATGTGAACCGTTTTCATGCATGCAAACATATCTTAACATTATTATAACTCAGTTTATATTGTGATTTTTGTCTCTTACATTCCATTAAACATTTTTAGAAAATTTCCAATTAACTTCTATAATCAACTAATATAATTTGCAACAATATTCAACTAACCATTCATCATTTATATTAAACATGTATAAACTCCTAATTATCTTATAAATTTTCTGATTTCATACATACTTTAAGGGGATGATTTTCTTCTCAAATTAACAACATTTATTTACTAAACATACTCTTATATTACCAATTAATCAATTGCAATTCTATTATCAATTAACATGCAAAAACCCCTAATTTATACTTCAAACCCTAATTAAATTTCATAATAACATAGGGCTTTCAATCCCTTTTCATTCCAAATACTAATTAAGCATCTACTAAACATGAATCCATGATCAAAAGAAGAAAATTAGAAATTCTACCATTTTCCCAAAAAATTCTGCATTAACATAGATGTTAGGTTTCTTATTTTTGTTCCATTTTAATCTCCAATTATCATATGTAACATATCTAATTTCATCATTCTAAGATCAATTCATCTATCCTATAACCTTAAAAATTTCGAACAAAATGGAAAAAGAGAAGAAAAGAAAACTAAATGGATAGAAATGGAGAGGAGATCATTACCTAAAGAATTAACAAAGGATGTATGGTGTTTTGTTGGATGAATTAAGGACTTGTATGATTTCTTCAAGCTCTTGAAGGGTCTTCAATGGTGGATGAAGGAGATGAAGAAAATGAAGATGGATGAATGGGAGAGGGCTGACGAGAGCGAGAGTGGAGAGAGAGGGATGGAAATTGTTTTGTTGTAAATGATGAAATAATGAAAAATTTGACATGTGTAAAGGTGATTGTAGGTGTCATTAGTTTAATTAAGTCAACACATGCATGTTGACACCTAATTAAGGTGAGGTGGCGGCTGTCCATGCAGAAATTTGGAGGGTTACGTTTTTCCGGCGCGATCCGACGTTACGGGAAAACGAACGACGAAAAACGTTGTTCGGTACAAAATCGTCGCGATTCGATTTGACTTAAAGATTCTAACGTATGAACTTAGTTAGAAAATAAATTTATAAAATTTATTTTGACAAAAACTCGGGACGACAGAGTCCGAGTTTCGTCCGGAAAAACGTAAAATCAAACTTTTTCGGCGTGTTCGTATTGCAATTTTGTAAGCGTAAAAATTAGACGGTTTTCCGTTCTTAATTTACAACTAAAAACTTTTCGTACGCGCTATCCCTAAATACAGTAGTCATCTAACTGACTTCTGTAATTTATTTTTAATAACGGATTCGACTGTTAGCCTTAGAATTCATAAATTGTAAACTTAGGCGTGCAAAGCCATTTATTTAATTAACTTTAAATATTTTTAGAACGTAAGGAATTTACGGGGCATTACATCCTACCCCCCTTACGAAAAATTTCGTCCCGAAATTTGCTTATCCTCTTAACTGATAGGGGTATTCCTTTCTCAATTCTTCGTTAAACTCTCACGTGGCTTTTCTTGGTCTTAAAGATCTTCTTATCTACTCAATAACACATTGACTTGTTTCTAAATTCCTATGCTTTTCGTTTTAAGATCATTTTCGTTCTTTTTCCATAATTTAGGTCGGTTTTATGACCAATGTCTTACTGACAACACTTTGTGCATAAAACGATTTATAATACTTTCTCAAAATGAGATACACGTAAGATAAGCATTTGTAAATTTGGCGATAAAGCCATAACTATTTGTATTGGAAACTATTCTTTCCGAGTTATTTGCTAATTATGAAAATCTTTGTCGAAGTTTTAAACTTGACACAAAATTGTCGTTTCTCTTTAAGAGTTTTTTTTTTTATATATCCTCCTTTACATTATTAAGGGTCAAATTGAAGTATACACATAAGACATTTGTCTTCTTTAAATTCTTTTATTCCGATTCGGATCTATCGTATGATTTCGATTACTTCACTGACCGTTTCTGACCCTGAGTTTGTTCCTTTACCCACCTTATAACAATAAGGTAGCTATTAAAAAGAAATTTAAAGCCTCGTAAGGCGTTTTACCTATCGTAACTTATTACTATTATTATAACAATTCGATTGATGGAAGTTATTCTTCCATGTCACTCTTTGAGCTAGTATTATCGATCTTAGCATATTAGCGAGTATCTGAATCGTTTTCTCAGATTATTTAATCAAACTGGAGACGGGAAAATGGTGCTAAGATTGAAGTTGATATTTCGTACAGACGTATTATCTTACGGATGTATAGTCCTGATAACTTCTTTGATCTATGGAAATTTTTAGGATTTGGTAGGTAGTAAACTGATTAACGGCCTATAGAAAACTATCCCAAGGCAGTATTCCTACTGTTAACTTTGAGCGAGTCTTAAACAATTTAATACTATATCCTTTTATTTCCATTTTGGAACACTTAATGGTTGTAACAGCTTGCATGGTCGTCAGTTGAGAACTTCCACTTACTTATAAGCTAAAGTTATTCTATCAACAAGACAAAGTCTTGTTTCGCTCTATTCCACTGGAAAACCTTTCTTAAATCCTTAATTGTTGTCATTGGAGATACTAAGTCCACTCCTAATTCCTATCAAAACTCTTTGTTTTAGAGTCATTGCCTGGTTTGTCCAATCTTATCCTTAGTCGAAACTAATTCATTTACTCGTCCTTCTTCTAGGTACTTAGAATCCTTCTCGTAATTTGGTATAGCTACTTGTATTGCTATTTGCTTCTATAATTGATGTTGGGGTATCGTGCATTACTACACCTATTATCCCAAATCCTTATATAAACATTTCTTTTCCTAAGAAGAGATACCTAAACTTAGGTGGGGTCTTACGACCTAGTGTGTCTATCCTTTCGCTGCTTTTACCTAGGTGGTAATTCATTTTACAAGCGTACTATTCTACTAATTTGAGCCATCTCCTTTATCTTACGCTAATTCCTTTGCTCGATAATGCACTCCGATCTATTGTGATCTGTGAAGATCTAATCTCTTACACCATATTTCAGTACATGTTCTACGGTTGCAAGCCCTAAGTCATAGGTTGGTTACTTAAATTCCTGAGGTTAAAGTGCCGTGAAGCATAAACTACTGTTTTCTTATCTTATTTAACTTGATTTCCAATGAACGTTCTTGAAGACTCTTTTATCCTTGCGTTAAACATCACGGTGTTTTCCATGGGGAAAACGTCTGCCTAATGAAATCATTACCTAACAACATTAGCAGATGGTTCTAGAATTCTTATAATTCTCCTGGTATCATTTTAAATAAGTTTTTGATTTGGGCGTTGCTAACAGTTCTAAGTTGATCGTAGAACCTACATGATAATTCGATGGTAGTCCCATCAATACTTCTGGAAAGATATTTTCATATTCGTTCCTAATTCCCACGTTCAAAAGTCTTGTTGGCTCTAGGATCTCCAACTAGGTTCACGAGATAAACGATCGTAAATTTCATTTTCATTGACTTCTTAACTTGTAGGGCGAATATTATCAGTATCTTTATGTCCATCGAAATTCCATAGAGTTCTGTTGGTTCTCTAATCGGGGTTGAGAAGAGATTTTTCTCTCGTTATAGAGAATCATGATGTAATTCTCAAACAACTAGTTTATTCCTAAAATTATATATGTAAAAACAATATGTTGAACATCATATCACTGTTCGATTGTTTGTTATCACTTTTAAAAGACCCTGGATCTAAATTCCATGTTCGACGAAACTAAGGAAATAATTTCTCTGAGGTTATCGTTCTTCCTAAAGTGTAGTTTTCCCTAGTTCGTAGCTAGCGCGTCCTAGTTCTATTCCTAAAGTTACTAAGGAAATAATTATAACGCCCTAAAATGGGTTTAGCCATGGCAAATTAATTATAAGGTTCGTCCAATACCTGCCAGCTTCCCCTTTCCTTCATGCTGCTTTCCTTGCCCTATCATGTAAGCTCCTATATTTTGTTGTGGTTGTAATGGTTGTGTCTGAGACTGGATTTGAGCTGTAATCAATGATTGAGGTTGGTCGTACTGATATGGTACTATCATTTGAAACCGTGTTGGGCAATCCTCACTTATATGCTCCAGTATCCCACATAGGAAACATCTATTCATGTTTGCTAAGCACACACCCTCATGCCTCTTTCCACATTCTGAACATACAGAAACTTCCTGTTTCTGTTTTGTTGTCTGCTTCCGTTCTGGGCAATACCTCTTAACGTGTCCCTCGCTCATACAATTGAAGCACACATCAGACTTTGCTAAACATATACCGGGATGTATCTTGCCACACCTAGGGCAAGCTGGAGAAAAGATCCCTTCTTGGGTATTTCTCAGAATTTGGAGGTGTTTGGGTTGGTAT
Organism: Schizonepeta tenuifolia; assembly: GCA_029490685.1. NCBI lineage: Eukaryota > Viridiplantae > Streptophyta > Magnoliopsida > Lamiales > Lamiaceae > Schizonepeta > Schizonepeta tenuifolia. The sequence continues at coordinate 35,848,607 of CM055958.1, read as the reverse complement.
ACATTATTTGCCATTGGTGGGTTTGGGCAATTTTTCTTCATATGTCCTTCATATCCACAGTTGAAACAGTTGTTAGTGTCTGCCTGACATATTCCAGGGTGCGTCTTATTGCATTTGAAGCAAATTGGAATGTGACCCCTTTCTAGTTGCTTTCTTCCCCGATTTCTATTCCTTTGTTGCCCTACTTTCTTTCCATCCTTACTTCCTTTTCCTGGCTGCTGATAATTCTGCCGAATCCTATTTTTTTTTCCCTGATTATTGCGGCTCTGGTAGCACTCACTGCTATTCCCTTCCCATTTTCTTTTTCCCTTATGATTAACCTTATTGTTGGGAGGGTCTTGGGTTACTGTCTCGTTTGGTACTGGTGTGGACTTTACCATTTTTCCTTTATTAGGCACTAATGCCTCTATCTCACAAACTTGACCTAGTAGTTCTTCATAACTCAATCCTTCCTTTCTGGCCACTGCTATTTCCAGTTCGTATTTAAGTTCTCCCTGAAGCTTCCTGGCTATTTCCTCCTCAAGTTCGGCTCTTTTGGGTACATACCTATCATGATATGCCTTCTTAAAATCATTCCAAGTAGTTGGAGCCGCTTGCTCTTCAGTCATAACTCTTTGCCTATTCTCCCACCAATATTTAGCTGGTCCGGTTAGCTGATATTTGGCATATACTAGGCGTTCCTCATCGCTAGGTCTAATTATCTCAAAGATTTTGTCTATAGCGTGTATCCATCGTTCGGCCTCCATTGGGTTACCAGACCCATTGAAAGATGGTGGTTGTCTTTCGAAGAATAAGTTCGTCATACTATGATGTTGAGAAGGTTGGGAATGTGAAAAAAAGTTCCTGGATATTTCTGCCTTCCTTCCCTTATGCGTTGCTCTTGACCTTGGTCAGACTTTCTATGACTATCGGGTCCTCTTGGGTTGTTAACGACTTTCTACGACATTTCTAAACTATAGAATACAAGAATTTTCCTTGTTAGTATTTGCTTTTAAATCTTCTTTCTCTTATAATTTTTTTTTTTCAACTTAAAAACTTCACGTATACGGAAATATCGAATTTAGTTTTGATTCTAATTCTTTCAACTTTTAACCTCCAAGGTTAAATTAAGAGCACTTATTACACGAGTTCATTTGATAATATGGTTTAGTTATAAGATTCATAAAGGACTTTCTTGTGATTAAAAACCCTTTTTTTTTTTTTTGGGGTCATGTATATATATATACATCAAAAAGAATATTAGTTTTGCCTTTAACAAGGACTTATACAAAACTAGACTACAACAAGTCTAAGCTAGGCTGATTCCCTACCTGTACAGGATGCACTAACATATTGCATTGCTGTACTACCAGAAGTACTAGAATGGAGACGATCCATAAAAATTTCGTATCCGTTAGAGTACTACAAAAACTATCTAGTTACTGATCCGACTATGTACATAACAGAGGGCTACTATACTACTGCGCGTCCCTGATGCTCCGTTCGTCTACCTGCGGTCTAATCTGCACCACCCTCTGCGGCTTGATCCTCCTCAGGATCCTCGTCCGGGTCCTTATCTGTATCCTCATCGGTATCCTCCTCCGGCTCCTCATCCGGGTCCTCATCATCTGACTCTGAACCGAAGGTAAACTGGAGTGCCTCGTCGACCCTCAATGTAGTGCCGTCTGCAAGGGTAAGTGATGGTGGTGCAGGCACATCCGAAGCTGTCGTCTCGCTATCCGATACTAAGTAGTCCCAGCAGGTCACTGATGCCCGCTTCTTCGGAGGTAGCAGAGGGGGGTCAGAAAGTGCACTGGGCTCGTACTCCTCACTGGAACGGACCCTGGACGGTCCTGCCTCAAACTCTGTCCTAACTCTAGCCAACTCCGCGCAAATCTCGTCAAGGGGTCTGTAAGAAGATGGAAACTGTAACAGGGCGGCAAGCTCTGCGTCCGTGTCTAAGTACTCCAGTCCTGACTTGAATGGTCCCTGAGCTCTCACGGAAGGCCCTTGTAGGATAGGAGCAGGTAACCCTAAACCGTCAACTGTCCCTGCAACTAACTCCTCTGTGCCCATGCTAGGTATCATCACCGAAGGAATCTCCAACTGTGCGACAAACTCTGAATCTATCCCCTCGTGATCTGACTCTGAATATGCTGGGTAGTGAGTGTAGGGGGGGATGCTCCTAAACTGGATATGCTGTCATGTGTCTGCTCAGGTAGAAGCGACTGTGTACCTCTAAAGCAAATCCATAATAGTTCCCTGTCGGCTCTACGTCGTCACCAAAAACTCCAAGATGGTACCATGCTGTGTCGTTTGCCCAACCACGCCATTCCTCTGGTAGACATCTAACCAAACCCATGATAACCTGAGCCTCTATAACCCAACACCGGGCGAAGTAGTAAATCGTTGAAAAATAACTGATCCTCTGCCCTACGTCGTGTCCCGGGTTTGCCCCATAATCCCAAAACCTATCTACTAGCTGACCTTCCCAAGTCCGCTGCGGTGGAGATTGACTCCCCTGAGTCAAATCACTACTGGATGACATCTTTTTTTTTAAGAAACACGGATCAGTAACATGTAGGATAATATCTTATCTTACGAAAAATCTTAAATTACAAAATGAATATTCCTTATTCAATTGTAATAACACCGTACTTAGTCAAACCATCTTATCTTAGATATTTTAGCAATTTTCACAGAAAATTGCATTCGTACGCACAATATATAGAAATAAAATTTCGAGATTTTATTCCCATTCCTTATCTTATTAACCATTTATTTTCTTATAACTTTTATTTATTTATAAATCTTCATTATTTCCATTCTTGAAGAAAATTTCTTAACAATTTCACTTATTATGACAATACGTGTTCACTTTGTTCATGTTACTTATTCAAGAGTAACATTTATTCCCTAAAGAAAGTTAATACTCGTACTAGTTGTATTCTTTGTTCGAGAATGAAGTATAAGATTAAATTCCATCAGAAGAATAGACTTTTATCTGGGGAAAGGTTTTAGAACATAAGTTCTAAACGTTGTCTGATTCAAACATTCGTAGAAAGAATTCTAATCAAGCTTCATGCTTGTTTCTTAATAATAAAACATACTGCTTCCCAAAACTTAACAAAGCGAACTACGTTAAAAGGAACGGAACGAATTGGAACGACAACGTTTCATGTTACTTATACGTAAGCATTATTAATTTCTTTTAAAACACTTATACCATACTAAAATAGGGTTTGCTCACGGGGCATAAGACCCATATTACTGAGTTCCTTATTATGTGGGTTGATCAGGTCCACATAACAGTCCCTCAATCACATGGAACTTCTGTCTCATTTGCAACTTTCTTACTTTGAAGCCGTTGCTTCTCTAACATCTACTTTTTCCTTTCGATTACTAACACGATTTACCTTTTTATTTATTCATTTCATTTCTTTGAAGGAAATTCATATCGAAGTTATTACAAAGATCGACTCTTGTCGAGTCTTTATTCATGTCACTTTACGCACGTGACATTTGTCAAAAGAAGTCCTTCCCGTGTTGTGAATCTCCTTTCAAAATCATTTGAAATTAATATTTCTTAAAACGTCGAAGTTCTTGAAGAGCCGGAAAAACCTTAGGTTTTCAAGTCTACGTTCTCCATAATTCGGGAAAATCCCTAAAATCCTTCTAAATTCTTGTGCATCAAAAATATATTTTCAAACAAAAAGAAATTATTTCACAGATAATTTCACATAACATAGCACTAGTGCTATCACATAATCACATAAACAAGCAAGTATAAATTCTTATACTTGGGAAATAATTATTCGAAATTCCTTATTGAAAAGAAATTAAACTACTGACATTCCTTCCTTATATATTTTTTTTTCCACGTTGAGTCGACGTAGCGGGAGGTTGAGTTGTCATCTATATTCTGAATCTTAATGCCATAACTTAACTCCTATCTTTACTTGAAAGAACACTCTGATCTAAAGTATATACAGGTGTTTTATCTTATGACTCGAAAAGAGACTCACTATAGAATATGAATAACTACTCCATTTCACGACTCGAAAGAAGACTCGATATAGAATCAGTACGAACACTCTATCTTGCGACGCGAAGAAAACTCCTTATAGAGTAAGAACAAATACTATATGCTACTACTTGAATGAAGACTCATATGCAGAGCAGAAACGATTGCTCTGTTACTACCACTTAGTGGTGCTACTTAGGAAAGGAAGACTCTGGTACAGAGCAGGAACGACCGCTCTGATACCACTCTGTCACAGCCCCAAATCCCGAGGGACGGCAGCGGCCGGGGTGCAACTGGGGTTGGATTAAAGAAGCGGGGAAGAAGGGGGCTAATTGACTAAACATACATGAAAAACATCGACAAACTATGAATAAGACTTGAATATCAATAAGAAAGATTTAATCCCTAAGGATTACTTGACAAAAGTATAAAAAGAAAATAAGTTCAAAAGTTACGTACTTAGACTACTGAATATTGTTCAAAAGTACATCAAAGAAAATTCAAAGTTTGGCAGCGGAAGGGGTTCTAACTAAGCATCATATCCTTTACTCAACATCAACCGTCGCCGCTCACCGTCGCTTCAACCTGCACATTTAGAAAACAATGCAGGGCTAAGTACAAATGTACTTAGTGGGCACGATGCCGAAATCATAATCATAAGTATAAATAATCTGGCATTTTATAACCGTAGCGCATCGGGGTTTTGTTGAAAAGGCCCGTGCCTACTAAACATTTTCTGACTAATTTGTATAAAGTAGCTTGCGCAAGCATTTTAGAGTATGTTATGTTCAATCTTGACCAATACTAATTCACCGTGGCCGGTACCCCTCAATAGGATATCACATACACCACAGGTTACAAAGTGCAATAACTCTGTGAAGCACTTAGCAGCTAACTCAGAGCCGATCGTTAGTTAACCTAGTTAGATTAACTCTAAAAGTCTGGAAAACTCGAAGGTTAACTCAGAAAGGTACAAGAGAACTCACATAAAACAGTTAAACATTTTATGCCAAGATTATCACGTTGATAAAACACAATTATCAAAGCTGTAAACTTCACTTTCGGTTTGTGGAAAAACCCACGTTTTATTTTCATATAATAAAAGCCCACCTTGTAAATACAGAACTTATACGCAAAAGCTTCCAAGATTGGATCTTCGTTCTTTCTCTAAAGTTGGCTTCCTCCTTCATCGTAAAATAAAATATACTTAAAAACGGTTCGTAAAAGATACTCGAAGAAAGAGAATCGAAGAAGTTTTAGTTGTTTCATTCTTTAGGCATTTGCACGCTTACTAGATTCGTTTTACTTAAACGGGAAACGAGACTTGTACCAATCTCGTTTAGAACTTGGAAGATCTTATACTTGACTCTCGAGTCAGTAGAGAAGGTAGTCGATGTCTTAATACGACTTTAAGGATTATAAGAAACTAAGTTGGAAAGAATCAACTTAGGTGATTTATATTTTAGTTCTTTGGACGACTTATGAAATTTCTCGTTTATTACTTCTTTAAAGAAAGGATAAGAGATACGATCTCGACTGGTTTTCATCATTAAAGGTCTTGTCCTTGACTCTAGGGTCAGATAGAAGGTATTCGTTAGATAAAATGGCTTAAACGATTGAAAGGAACTAAGTTGTGAACTAAACAACTTAGAAAACAAGAAACTGAAATTTCACTGCACAGTCCAGTAACTCTGGAGGCTGTCCAGAACAGAGGACTTGGAAACAGGGGGTGAGCCCTGTACCACTAGAAAGCTTAAGAAGTTTAGTTCGTGCTCCAATTTACGGATCACAAATCCGATAAACGAACTGGAAGATATTACAGTTTCCGGAAGGGGTTGCAAAACTGCCGCGAAAACCCTAATTGTTTGATAGGTTCGCCGTATAACGTTTTAGGTTCGTTTTAAATTCTTGTATTCAACTTTTTAGAAACTGAACTCTTAAGGCAGTCATCACGTACCTTCGTACGTGACAAACTCCTTCTCAACTTACTCAAAGGCACGACGTTCTAACGTCTTATTTCAACTAACAAGTACTATACCAACAAAGAAATCCAAACGCGTTCTAGTTCTCGATTACAACTATAACCCATATTATATCAACTCGGATGCTTATGATGTCAACTAGAAAGTTGTTCTAAATTTCATTATAAACAATAATATCAAATTAGAAATTTCATCCGACTTCCCGATTATTAATTACAACTAGATATTCGTCTCTTACGCGATTTCCAAAAGTCGTCGGTTTTCGTTCAAATTTTTTGACGTTAAACTATGTCTAATGTGAACCGTTTTCATGCATGCAAACATATCTTAACATTATTATAACTCAGTTTATATTGTGATTTTTGTCTCTTACATTCCATTAAACATTTTTAGAAAATTTCCAATTAACTTCTATAATCAACTAATATAATTTGCAACAATATTCAACTAACCATTCATCATTTATATTAAACATGTATAAACTCCTAATTATCTTATAAATTTTCTGATTTCATACATACTTTAAGGGGATGATTTTCTTCTCAAATTAACAACATTTATTTACTAAACATACTCTTATATTACCAATTAATCAATTGCAATTCTATTATCAATTAACATGCAAAAACCCCTAATTTATACTTCAAACCCTAATTAAATTTCATAATAACATAGGGCTTTCAATCCCTTTTCATTCCAAATACTAATTAAGCATCTACTAAACATGAATCCATGATCAAAAGAAGAAAATTAGAAATTCTACCATTTTCCCAAAAAATTCTGCATTAACATAGATGTTAGGTTTCTTATTTTTGTTCCATTTTAATCTCCAATTATCATATCTAACATATCTAATTTCATCATTCTAAGATCAATTCATCTATCCTATAACCTTAAAAATTTCGAACAAAATGGAAAAAGAGAAGAAAAGAAAACTAAATGGATAGAAATGGAGAGGAGATCATTACCTAAAGAATTAACAAAGGATGTATGGTGTTTTGTTGGATGAATTAAGGACTTGTATGATTTCTTCAAGCTCTTGAAGGGTCTTCAATGGTGGATGAAGGAGATGAAGAAAATGAAGATGGATGAATGGGAGAGGGCTGCCGAGAGAGAGAGTGGAGAGAGAGGGATGGAAATTGTTTTGTTGTAAATGATGAAATAATGAAAAATTTGACATGTGTAAAGGTGATTGTAGGTGTCATTAGTTTAATTAAGTCAACACATGCATGTTGACACCTAATTAAGGTGAGGTGGCGGCTGTCCATGCAGAAATTTGGAGGGTTACATTTTTCCGGCGCGATCCGACGTTACGGGAAAACGAACGACGAAAATCGTTGTTCGGTACAAAATCGTCGCGATTCGATTTGACTTAAAGATTCTAACGTATGAACTTAATTAGAAAATAAATTTATAAAATTTATTTTGACAAAAACTCGGGACGACATAGTCCGAGTTTCGTCCGGAAAAACGTAAAATCAAACTTTTTCGGCGTGTTCGTATTGCAATTTTGTAAGCGTAAAAATTAGACGGTTTTCCGTTCTTAATTTACAACTAAAAACTTTTCGTACGCGCTATCCCTAAATACAGTAGTCATCTAACTGACTTCTGTAATTTATTTTTAATAACGGATTCGACCGTTAGCCTTAGAATTCATAAATTGTAAACTTAGGCGTGCAAAGCCATTTATTTAATTAACTTTAAATATTTTTAGAACGTAAGGAATTTACGGGGCATTACATAGGGATTGGATTTAAAGAAGCGGGGAAGAAGGGGGAATAAATAAGAATGACCAGACAATAATAACAGAATAACTTCTATGAAAGAGACTTTATTGAAATAGAAAGAGTTGATCTCGAAGGATCACTCGACAAGATTCTCAAAAAGGAACTAGTTCATTGTACGGGGCTTAGACCCAAAAGATAGATACATTAACTCAAAAAGATTGGCAGCGGAAAGCGTTAAGCTTGACATACAGTCCTTTATTCTAATTACGACTCTTTACTCAATCCTTACATAACCTCCTGTCGCTCACGTCACTCAACCTGCATATTTATAAAACATATGCAGGGCTAAGTATAACATACTTAGTGGGCACGTTGCCGAAAACATATCATAAGTATAGATAAATCAGGCATCTCATTTCTGTAGCACATCGGGGTTTTTCAATAAATACCCGTGTCTACTAAACATTTTCTTTCTCATTTTCACAATATAGCTTGAGCAAGCATTTTCTCAGATGTTACGTTCAATCTTGCCCAATAATTATCACCGTGGCTGGCCACCCCTCAACGGCTACTGTGTACACAACGGCTACTGTGTACACTAACTTTGGATAGCAGTCGGCTAACTCAAAGTCCGATCGTTTTAGTTAGCAGGTCGGCTAACTAATAATTCTGGATAGCAGTCGGCTAACTCAGAAGGGTACAAGAGAACTCATATAAACAAATATTTCGTGCTCTGATTATCAAAGCTGTAAATAAAGTTTTTCGAGCATCGCTCATTTTATTTCATATATAGGAAAAGCCCACCTCAAAAGATTACAGAACTATAATACGAGCTTCCGTCTTTGATCTTCCGTCCTATCCTTGGCGCTGACTTCCTCCTTTTATCGTGAATAAACAAACTTCAAAACTCGATCGTAACGATAAAAAAAAACAGGAAATCGAAATCGGTTTTAGTCTTTTAGGCCTCTGCACTTTACTACTTTCTTTTGATTAACGAAAAAAAACGAGACTCGATCAATTCTCATTTATAAACTGACTCGGCTCATTACTCGATACTTAGGTCAGTAGATAAATGGGAGTCGATAACTTATAACGACTTAGATGTTCACAAGGAACGAAGTTGAAAAGGATTCAACTTAAGAAATTAGGTTTACATAAGTTTCTGCACAAAGTAGAGGTGCTGGAGTTCATACAGAAAAGGTTCCTGCGAAACAGAGGATGTGCTCCATACCAAAAGAAATCCACAGGTGTCTAGTTTGCTCTCCAATTTACGGATTTCGATTTCGTTAAGCGAGCTAAAAGTTATGACAGTTTCCGTGCAAGGTCGCAAAACAGTCAACATGTACAATCTTTCATGACAAACTCCTTCACATTTCTCGATTAAAAACTCGACGTATAATTACTCGTCTTTTTCAACTAATCATTTACTATACCAAATTCAATTCAAATTTCACTTTCATTCTACAACTTCTCGTTTATAAACTATAACTTATATAATCTCATATCTCGGATGGAAATATTGTCAACTATAATCTCGTTTGTTAAACAACAACAATCATTAATATCCGATTAATTTCCTTATTCGACATTTCTATCGACATGTAATACCCCAGATATTTTCTTCCGACGAGAAATAAAAAATTTTCTAATTAATAAAGGCTTTGCACGCCTAAGTTAAGGATTTTCAATTCTAAGACTAATGGTGAAATCCGTTTCTGAAAATAAATTCCAGAAGTCGGTTGAATGACTACTATATTAGGGTTTTTGCGTCCGATAAAATTCTCGCCCTAAAACTCAAATCGAGAAACCGTCTGATTTTACATTCACTCTTTTTGCGAGACGAGTAAGTTAGTAAAAATCTGTTTCTGTTATTTTTTCCGGGCAAAATTTGGACTGTGATGTCCTGACTTTTTATCGGATTTTGAAAAACGAAATATGCTTTCCGAGTATGTGATTTATTTCTAATCTAATGGTCGAATTAGATTTCGTCGAATACGTAACCGTCTAAGAATTTATTTCTTGATTTTTAATACGTCGTTCTAGACCCGAAAACGCGATATTTTGACTAAAATATCTACCCAAAACTGCCACCTTACCCCCCATGACTCACACCCTGTGTTAGTCATCCTACTTTGTAAGATATTATCTAAATCATTAGTCATCATCCTCTCCATTCTTTCCCCTTGAAACAGCTTCCCTCCCCCCCCCCCCTCTCATTTTCTCTCTCACTTTCCTCCATTGTCAAGAGTTCTTCAAGCTTTCAAGCTTCACAAATCATCCGTCTACCGATCGATTTTAGATCCGATTCCATATTCGACAAGGTAGGAGCTTCCTCTACGGATTGAACCGAACAAAAATCCTTTTTCATCTACTTTATTTTTTCGAAAATTTTGAAAATGAAGTAAGATGATGATTCTTTGATTAATACATGTTATAGTATGCTTAGGAATGATTCTATGGAATGAAATCATGAAGAAATCACCCCCCCCTCCCCCTTGAATATGTGTCATTACCGAAATATTTAAAGAATTTGGGGGTTTGATGTTTGATTCAATTTTTAGATAATTGATTAGTGGAATCGTGTTCTATGTGATGATAGATTAATGCATGAATTAATTTAGAATTTTCTAAAAATAAAAGTAGAAATGTAAGAGATGAATAATGGATGATTTGATGAAGAAGATGTTATAGTTTGCATGATTTATTAATAGAAATGGTATGTAGGATGCTTGAGGATGATGATATAATTATTTGGAATTTTTCTAAAAATAAAATGAAAACCGTAAGAGACGGAAATCATCGATAAGTCGAGATTAGATAATGATTTAGGTTTGTGATTCAAACCTATGTTAATCTTGATAGTTAATGATCGTAACCGTAAAATTTGAACGAATTCTAAAAAGATTAGAATTTTAGTAAGAGACGAACAAATGAGATTTAACGTCGATAGAAAAATCAAATAAGGAAAACCAATTTGATATTAATGATCGTTGTCGTTTGACGAACGATATTGTAGTTGACGATATTTCCATCCGAGATACGAGATAATATGAGTTATAGATTATGAATGAGAAGTTGTTGATTGAAATAGAAATTGAAAATTGAATTGGTTTAGTAAATGGTTAGCGGAAAAAGGACGAGGTTATGCTCATCGTTTGTTTAATCAAAAGACGTGATTGTGTACCCGATTAAGGGACATGCATGTAGACTGCATTGAGATGAAAATTTCATAAGAATAAAAGAGGAATAGCATTAACCGAACCTAGAAAGTCGTGCGTCGAGATTTGTCGAGCATTAGGGTTTCGCGCGACTGTTTTGCAACGTTTTACGGAAACTGTCATAACTTCTAGCTCGCTTAACAAAATCAAGATCCGTAAATTGGAGAGTAAACTAGACACCCATGGCTTTCTTTTGGTATAAATTACATCCCCTTTTTAAGAATTCTCTGTTCTGTGCGAACTCCAGAACTACTGTATTGTGCAGTAAGTTTCCAAAACATAATTTCTTAAGTTGAATCCTTTTCAACTTCGTTCCTTGTGAACTTCTAAGTCGTTATGAGTTATCGACTTCCATTTATCTACTGACCTAAGTGTCGAGTAATGAGCCGAGTCAGTTTATAAACGAGAATCGATCGAGTCTCGTTTATTAGTTAATCAAAAGAAAGTAGTAAAGTGCAAAGGCCTAAAAGAGTTAACCGTTTCCGAATTTCTGTTTTCTTTTTAACGTCTCAACTAAATACTAAAGTGTGATTATTTGCGTTCAAATAAGGAGGACGTCGAGATTAGAAGACAAGACGGAAGACAGAAGGTTAAAGTTTGTTCTGTAAACGATTGAGGTGGGCTTTTCTATCAAAATAAAATGAGCGTTGCTCGAAAGTGTTTACTTGTTGCTTTAATAAGTATGTATTAAAGTAACTATCAGTGCATAATGAATTGTTTTATGTGAATTCTCTTGTGCCTCTCTGAGTTAGCCCACAGAGTGCTATCCAGAGATTCCAACTTAACGATCAGATTCTGAGATAGCCCACATAGTGCTATCCAGAGGGACAGATTCTGAGTTAGCCCACAGAGTGCTATCCAGACGATCGGATTCTGAGTTAACCTACAGTGTGTTATCTAGAATTAAGTGTACAGTAGTATAAGTCTTACGAATGTTTATGAAAAGATGCCTGATTAATCTATACTCTTGTGAGTTATTTTCGGCAATGTGCCCACTAAGTGCTTTATGTACTTAGCCCTGCATGTTTGTTTTTAAATGTGCAGGTTGAGTGACGAAGGTGGAGGAGGTTGAGTAAAGGTCGTACTTAAGGAAGTAAAGTCTAGTTGAGCATCGATTTCACATTTGATATGTGATATCATTCTACGTTTTTCCGCTGCAAACTAATACACTTTTTATTGTGTAACCTATCGGTCTAAGTTTTCATACTTTGAACCGAGCTTACTCTGAAACAAATATGTCGAGTGATCCTTCGAGATTGACTCCCTTTTTATTCAATAAAGTCAAGTTTTTAGTAGTTTCTGTTATAATTTATTCATTTATTCAGTAATTTCCCTTTCTTCCCCGCCTCTTTAATCCAACCCCTAGTCACACCCCGGCTTGGCCGTCCCTCAGGATTTGGGCTGTGACAGACTTAGACTCGTTTCTTCGTCTCTTATCAAAATTCCAACCTTCTTAGAATTCGTTCAAATTTTCCGGTTACGATCATTAACTAACAAGATTAACATATGTTCAAATCATAAACCTAAATCATTATTATATCTCGACTTATCGACGATTCTTCGTCTCTTAATAAAATTTCAACGTTCTCCGATTTTGCTCAAACTTTACAATATCGTTCATCATCTATCAAAATTCACTAATACGTAAATCACATATTCAAATTATTAACGAGTCTCAACCTATCGACAAGTTTTTGTCTCTTACGATTTTTATTTTATTTTTAGAAAAATTCCAATAAATTATATAATCATCCTTAAACATACTACATCTCATTTCTATCATCATATTATACAAATCATAACATATACTACATCAAATCATCACTTATTCATCTCTTACACTTTGGTTCTTATTTTTAGAAAAATACCAATTAATTCATAGGATCATCTATCAATGCATAGAACATGAATCCAGCAATCAATCCTCAAGAAAATCGAACTAACATCAAACCCCTAATTCCTATAAAATTTCGGTATTCACAATAATTAAGGGGGGTGATTTCTTCATGATTTCTATCCATAAAAACCATTCCCAAGCATACTATATCATGTATTTAAACATAAAATCATCATCCTACTTCTTCTCCAAACTTTCGAAAAAAATAAGACTTTAGGGAAGGAACTTTTGTTCGGTTCAATCTTGAGAGGAAGTTCTTAGTCGATTATGGAATCGAAACTAAGATTGATCGATAGATGGATGACTTGTGGAGCTTGAGAAAGCTTGAAGATGAATAACAATGGAAGAAAGTGAGACAAAAGAGAGAGGAGGAGTGATGGCGATAAGGAGGGAGAGAGGGAGAGAGGTGATGACTCAGTTAGATAGAACTTGATAAAGTAGAAAAGATCTATAAAGGTGATGACTCACCCTTAATAGGCGGTTTAGGGGGGATTTATTTGCCGGAAATATCTCGTTTACGGGTCTAATACGACGTTATAAAAATCGAGAAATAAATTCTTAGACGGTTACATTTTCAATGAAATCTAATTCGACCGTTAGATTAGAAATAAATCACATGCTCGGAAAGCATATTTCGATTTCCAAAATCCGATGAAAAGTCAGGATAAGACAGTCCAAAATTCGCCCTGAAAAATAATAAAAACTGACTTTCTCCGGTGAACTCGTATCGAAGAAAAAGTGAATGTAAAGTCTGACGGTTTTTCGATCTGAGTTTTTCAGACGAAAATTTTATTGGACGTGAAAACCCTAATACTGTAGTCGTTCGACCGACTTCTGGAATTTATTTTCAGAAACGGATTTCACCGTTAGTCTTAGAATCAAAATGCCTTAATTAATAATTAAATTTTTATTTTGACGACAGAAGAAATATCCGGGGTATTACACTTTCATTTTATTTCCTCTTTTATTCTCAAATAAATATTAATATTATCCCAATATTCTATTTCTTTTTATCACTGGCATCAAACTCATATCATATCTTATCTTCACTTATCATCAAAATTCTAACATCATTATCCACAAAGAAGGTCTTTCTTTGTTTAATAAAACTCATATCTTTTTTTCATTATTTCTTTTTATTTATAAATAGATATTCATATATATATATATATATATAGAGGAAACTAACAAAAAAATACCAAAACATAAAACATACTTCTTTTATAGCCTCTCTTTAAAACACACTCTTTTGTATACCAAAATCCTGTAAAAGTACTAAAATACCCTTAGATTTCAAAGTCAACCGTATCAGATTTTTGACTCTGCACGTGGTCATGATGGACACTCACATCGTAAGGTCACGATGGCACTCCCATCGTGAGGTCACGATGGACTTTCGCATCGTGACCAAGATAGATGCATGAGAAACCCATTAATTGCATCTGCACATTCAATTTGGTGAATATTTTTGGGTGTACTAGGTAATAAATGAAGCCACTTCCTTAAATTTTGCTAGTAAGAGATTGATGGTGGTAGTAATGGGGAAGATTAATAACATTCAAACTCATAACCTCACAATCAACAAACATACTGTTCATTTCAAGATACACACCAAAAAAACAAAAAAAAAGAAAACAAAAACTAATCATCATTCCAAGCATCCAAGATCTCGCCCAAGAAGAACGAAAGCATCAAAGGGAGCTCCGTGGTGTTCCTTACTTCATACAAAGGTAAGCATAATATGCATAATGTTTGTTCATTTGATATACTTGCTGCTGAAATTAGGGTATTGTTAGGGTGAAATTAGGGTTTTCAAAGTATAATACAAGATATGCTTCATCTTATGTCATGAAATGTGTTATTTTGTTCATATAATGGTGTATTAAATTAAAAATTTCATGGTATCGGGGGATTAAAAGAAGTTGAAATACCTAGTTCTAAGCTCACCACGAATTCTGCCATGGTCACGATGCTGAAGTACACCGTGTTCACGATTGTGATGACCATCGTGAGGTCACTATTAGTGAGATCACGATGACAATACCCATCGTGAGCTCAGAAATCGTGACCTCACGATGGTGATCACCATCGTGACTACCACAAATGTGTGCTAAACAAGTATTTTCATTGATTGTTTACACTTCATTTTTGTATCTTTTGTTAATTTCAGATATATTTACGCTGTATTATTATACATCACGGTGGTCATTGGGAGCGATCGACATATATGGACAGGGATTTATTTCTTGTCTAGATCGACCCCGGCACGATTAATCATGCTAACCTTGTGGAACTCATTAGAGAGGGTTTGAATGGTGGGAAGGATATCGAATATGTGTTATGGTACCTCACAACCATTAACAGCATGAAAGCAAAAGTGCTATTGTGGGGCGATTTAGAATTACTTCGATGGTTAGCGGACCCTAAAGAGGATCCGGAGGTTTATGTGATTGAAAACCACGGGAAGTCCGCCCCTGAAGTTAATGTAAGAGGTAGCACCTCGAGTGCACAAGATGATAGTAACGATGATGATGATGATGAATATGATGAAGATTATGAGGAGGATGAAGCGGTGTCTATGTAATACCCCGATAATTTCTACTGTCTTTAAAAATGAAAGTTAATAATAATTATGGCTTTGCACGCCTAAGTTAAGGATTTTCGATTCTAAGACTAACGGTGAAATCCGTTTCAGAAAATAAATTCCAGAAGTCGGTCTAACGACTACAGTATTTAGGGTTTTCGCGTCCGGTAAATTTTTCGCCCGAAAACTCAGAATTAAAATCCGTCAAAATTTACATTCACTTTTTCTTCGATACGAGTTCACCGGAGAAAGTTAGTTTTTATGATTTTCCGGGTGAATTTTAGACTGTCTAATCCTGACTTTTTCTCGGATTTTGAAAAACGAATTAGGTTTTCCGAGTACGTGATTTATTTCCAATCTAACGGACGAATTAGATTTCGTCGAATTCGTAACCAACTAAGAAATCATTCCTCGACTTTTTATAACGACGTTTAAAGCCGGAAACGAGATATTTCTGTCAAACAAATCCACACCAAACGTCCCTTAGCGAGTCACTACACTTTAAACAGATATTTTAGCACCTTTATGTAATAGTAACAAGCTTAGTCATCCCTTCTTTCTTTCTTCTTCCATCCGCCACCCTCTCATTCTCTTTCTCTCTCATTTTTCTTCTCCAATCCTCCATTAAAGCTCCAACCTTCAAGCTTTCTCAAGCACTCAAGTCTTCCACCTACCGATCAATTCCATTTCCGAGTCCATATTACGCAAGGTAAGAACATCTCCTACGTTTTGAACCGAACAAGTCTTGATTTCCATCTTTTTCTATTTTTTTCGAAACCTAAGAGATTAAGAAGCATGTTGATTCTTGTTCGATACATGTTCTAGTATGTTTAGAATCGAGTTCTACGGATTGAATCATGAAGAAAATCACTCCCCATTCAATTAGGTCATTACCGAAATTTTAGGGAATTTTAGGGGTTTTTCGTAGTTCAATTTCTTTGATGTTTGATCGATAGATTAGTGTTCTACATGTTGTTAATTGACTATATGAATTGATTTAGATTTTTCTAAAAATAAAATTCGAAACATAAGAGATGAAGAATGCATGATTTAGTATAGTAAATGTTATGATATGCATGTTTTGTTTATGGAAATGAGATATAGGATGTATGAGGATGATTATATATTTAATTGGGATTTTTCTAAAAATAAATTAAAAAATGTAAGAGACGAAAACGTGTCGATAAGTTGGAGCTCGATAATATTTTGATAATATGATTTATGTATTAGTGATGCTCGTTAGATGATGATCGTTGTTGTAAAATTTGAACAAAAACGGAGAACGTAAGATTTATAGTAAGAGACGAACCATCGACGATAAGTCGAGCATAGATAATGTTTTAGGTTTATGATTCGAACCTTTGATAATCTTGTTAGTTAATGATCATAATCGGAAAGTTAGAACGAATTCTAATAACGTTGGATTTTTCATAAGAGACGAATGAATGAACCTAAGTATCGTTAGAAAAGACGAATAAGGAAGGTAATTAGATATTAATGATCGTTATTGTTAAATGAACGAGTTTGTAGTTGACGGCTTTTACATCCGAGATTTGAAATGATGAGTTATAATTGTAAATGAGAAGTAGAAACGAGAAGTTGAATTGTTATTGGTATAGTAAATGATTAGTTTGAAAAGACGAGGTTTTAAACGTCGTGCTTATAATCGAGAAATGAAAAGGAGTTCACCACGTATAACGATACACGTTGATTGCCTTGAGTAAGTAGTTGCATGAAAATAAAAGTGATTAAGCTTTAGTCGAACCTAGAAAACCGTGCGTCGATTTTATCGAGCATTAGGGTTTCACTCGGCAGTTTTGCGACCCTTCACGGAAACTGCCATATCTCCTAGCTCGTTTTTCGGAATTGAGATCCGTAAATTGGAGAGTAAACTAGACATCCAAGGCTTTCTTTTGGTATAGGGCACGTCCCCTGTTTCGAAATTCCCTGTTCTGTACAAGCTTACTGATCTGTGTAGGATTGTTCAAAAACTTAGATTCTTAAGTTGAATTATTCTCAACTTGAACCCTTTCGATCTTTTAAGTCGTTTCAAGTTATCGACTACTTTCTGTCTACTGACCTAAGTGTCAAGTACAGAACCGAATGAGTGTCAAACGAGATGCATTCGTATCTCGTTTCTATTTTATTAAAAGAGTTTAGTTTAGCTTGCAAATGCCTAAAAAGTCTAAAGGACTAAAACTTAATTCGATTTTCCATATTCGTTTATCGTTTGTGACCAAGTTTTAAAGTATGATTATTTACGATGAAGGAGGAAGTCAGCACAAGGACAGGACGTAAGATTGAGGAACGGAAGCTCGTATAGAAATTCTGTAATTTCAAGGTGTGCTTTTATATATGAAACAAAATGAGCATTGCTCGAAAACCTTTCTTTATTGCTTTGATAATCGTGTTTTCAAAGTGATAATCATGGCATGAACTATTTGTTTTTATGTGAGTTCTCTTGTACCTTATGAGTTAGCCAAAATGGGTTAACTAAACGATCGGCTTTGAGTTAGTCAAAAGGGACTTTCCAAAGTTTAGTGTACACTGTAGCCTGTGGTGTATGTGGTATCCTGTTGAGGGGTAGCCAGCCACGGTGATAATGAATGGTCAAGATTGAACGTAACATCTATGAAAAATGCTTGTACAAGCTAAGTTATGAAAATGAGAATGAAAATATTTAGTAGACACGGGAATTTGTTGAAAAACCCCGATGTGCTACAGAAATGAAATGCCTGATTATCTATACTTATGATTATGTTTTCGGCAATGTGCCCACTAAGTGCTTTTGTACTTAGCCCTGCATATGTTTTCTAAATGTGCAGGTTGAGTGACGGAGTGGCGACGGTTGAGTTAAGAGTTGTCGATAGGGAAGACTTTAGTATGTAGTTTACAATTCCGCTGCCAAACTATAGACGCTCTTATGTTATATGTAAATCACTTTTGGGTTCAGTTCTATATTATAACTTAGATGCTTATGAGAACTTTGTACGAGTGATCTTTTAAGATCAACTCTTTCTTTAAGTAATGAGGTTTGTTCATAGAAATAATTCAGTCTTTTATGTTTCCTTAATCATTCATCCCCTTTCTTCCCCGCTTCTTTAATCCAATCCTAGTTGCACCCCGGCTTCTACTGTCCCTCGGGATTTGGGGCTGTGACAGTCTACATCCGAAGATGAAGAGGAAGATCGTCGTAAATATTTGCTTAAATCAATGAAAGAAGAGTTTTATGCTTGGATTAGACAGCCGGCACAAATGGATAGGCTCATGGGGCAGCGACACTTTTCATCGGACCATCAATCAGAAAGCGAGATTGAGCATGAGCGTACATAGTGCAATTGGATCATTTCACATCCAGACCTTGAAAGCGCAATACCGTTGACGTGGGTTAAGCGGCCTATCATCATCAATGGTAGTCTCGAGGTAGGGTCCATATTTGAATCAGTGCAAGAGTTGAGGATAGCTATAGGAATGTATCATTTGGAGCACTTTGTAGAGTGTAAGACCGATCGCTCTGCTTCGGACCGTGCAGTGTACCTATGTAGGAGTAGTAGAAAGAATTGCACATTTAGGTTGTGTGCTGTGGAATGTACAACTCTTTTTCGGATTACTAAGTTGACATTGGATCACAGTTGCCGATCAGATTTGAACCGTGCTACACGTGCAAGGTCGGTGAGTGGCGAGGTGGCCGCGTTTTATTTTTTAAGAAATTGATAGATGAGAAGGTCGTTCTGAGGCCAAAGGAGATGATGGCAGAGATGCACATGCGATACGACGTTCAAATGTTACAACTTTGCCGTCCGAACAAGGCAGCCAGCGATAGAGAGAATGTAAGGTGACTTCCCCTTGTCATATCAGAAGATTATGTCGTATTTGTATTTGTTGAAACAATGTAATCCTGGGACTGTATATGACTTGCAGACGACTAGTGAAGGAGTGTTCTGTCACATGTTCGTTGCCCTTGAACAGTGTATTAGATCATTTGAGCAGTGTCTTCGACCTGTGCTCATAGTAGACGGGACTCATCTTAAGGGAGAAACAAAGGAACCTTATTTGTTGTCTGCACGAAGGATGGGAACGAGCAAGTGTTTCCGCTTGCAATTGGCCTTGGTCCGATAAAGAACGATGAGTCATGGACTTATTTTCTCTATAACCTACGCAAATGCTTCAATCCTCCCGAAGATTTGTTGATAGTGAGCGACCAACATAAGAGCATTGGGAATACAGTTCGAACTGTCTATCCAAATGCATTCCACGGATTGTGCTATCACCATCTGCAGAAAAATTTGACCCCATACGGAAAAATTATGGCCACACTCTTTTATGAAGCAGCATATAGTTATCGCCACGAAGTGTTTGAAAACTTTTTCGAATTGTTGTACATTGTAAGTCTTGATGGCGCTCACTGACGACTTTCTCAAATTGGACCAGAGAGGTGGGCTAGGCCAAAGTGTCCTGTGCGGCGCTATGGATTACTGATCCAATGTTGTCAAAGCCGTGAATAGTGTTTTATGGTGGGGTAGGCATTTACCAGTGTGCTAATTAATTGAAATAATTTGCCACACAATTGAGGATTGGTTTGACGAGCGGCGTACCGATGCTGAATCGAGAGATCATGTGTTGACTGTCACTACATTCAACAAACTTTCTCTATCAGTGCAAGCGAGTCTCGCTCTTCCTGTTCGAGCAATCACCGAGCATGTTTACAAAGCAGACGAACATAATCAACAATATCAAGTCGATCTTCGAAATTAGACGTGTGATTGTCGTGTCTTCGATGAGGATAGGATTCCATGTAAGCATGCTGCTGCCGCTATAAGGTAAAATTTATATTATTTGTTAGAATTTTCTACTATTTTTATATTTATTTTGTATGTAAGTAATTCCATTTTTCTTATTTTAACAGGCGGACTGGCATTGGTTTGAATGTGTACGATTTTGTACATAGATATTTCAAACAAGACAGACTTATGCTGAGCATATCAATCAAATACCACACCCCAATGAGTGGAATGTGCCGCCGGAGATCAAATTAGTTAGGGTTTATGCTCCAAAAGATGTACGTCAGGCCGATCGTCCAAGAACGAGCCGTGCTCGGTCAGCAGTTGAAGGCACGAGAGCACGACGTTCTCAAGTTTGCTGAAGGTGTGGTGGATCTGGGCACAACAGAAAAAAATACACGATTTCTATCCCCCCGGGTGGAGTCGATTTGAATATCCCTCTCCAACAAACAGAGAATGAACAAAATTTTCATAATTTTGGGGGAGTAGAATCAAGTTAACGGTGCCGGAGGAAAAAAAGATGTAGCAATTACCGTCGTGAGGGTAATGATATTAGGACATGTCCTGACCCAATTGAAGATGAAATATAGGAGTAACAGAACTTGTTGAGTTTATGGCATTGTATTGACCTTTTAAAACCTTTAATATTTGTTTTTATGTTCAGAATATTTGAGATAGGTATTATCTGCATACATGGATGATTTTTGGTGAGTCCCTGCCTTGATCACGATGAGATAGTAATCACGAGGTCACGATAGAGGGACAACCATGACCTCACGATGGTCACTCTAATCATGACCTCACGATGGTGATCCCATCGTGATGAAGCCAGATTTCCCGATAAAGTGGGACAGAATCTCAAACCTTTTATTTCAACCATACGTACATTACTCTTCTTTTCCCCCAATACCCAACATATATCATTCTTATCTCATTCATCTCCCTCTTCCCTCTTCACCATCTCCGCTTCTCTTGTCCGCCGCCGCCGCCGCCGCCCCCACCGCTCCTTTCCGATCGGAGGTACATTTCTTCGACCCCAATGTCACCCAATTATGAGGAGTTATGAAACTATCTTTGGTTTTTTGTTTTGATGAATTGGTTATCTAGTATTCTTTTGCAAGAATTCTTTAATTTTGTTTGATATGTTGATGTTGTTGTTGTTTTATGTTCAATATATGTTGTTGTTTTTTAATTTAGTTTGCTATGTTTAATTTAGAGGAATATGTTGATGTTATTGATATGTAAGAATTTTTCAATTTATGTGTCAATTGTTGAAGTTGGTTGAATATGTTGATGTTGATGTTCGATTTATATTTTCCGCATATTTATGAATTAAAGTGATTGGTTGAACATAAAACGTGACAAATTCTTGAATTTAATTGGTTGATGTTCATGTTCGCTTTATGTTTTGTCGCATTTGGATGGTTGTAGATGTCGACAAAGTCATCCGGTTCAGACTTGTGTTGTCTATCAGGAGACAAACCTTTTTTCGATGTTATCCTAGCCAAGTCACATGTTTCGGCCCCTTAGCATTTGGTAAGAATTTCTACCACTAAACAAACAATTAATGTGTTTTGTATGACTTTTTTTAGAATTTAATCAATGCTTTGTGTGCAATAATAGCATATACCGGCACATATTGTTTCTAAACTTCCTCGTGCGGATTTGCTAATGGTTGCCAATTATAAGGGAACCGAATGTCAGTTGATGTACCTTGGATCTTTGAAGAAACCGAAGTTTGAGTATCCAGGGTGGAAACAATTCACACGCACTTTCGACCTCAAAGTAGATGATACCGTGATCTTTGAGGTGATGGAGTCGGCACCGCAAATTATTAGATGTTGAGTGCTGATCCTGAGGGACACAGCTTGGTTGCCGCCAGAACTTGAGGCCCGAAATAAAGCAGCGCAGGATGGTGCGTCACCCTCCACGGCTCTAGATGTCGACTAGACTTATTTGGAGAGTGTTGGTTGTAGTTTAGATTTGTTTAAAAGTTATGTTTGAAGTTTATTGTTGTTAAACTACTAGACTTATTTGGTGACTTGTATGAACGTAGACTTATTTGTGTTGAATTTGATGTATTATTTTATGCTAATTTGATGTAAATGGTTTTTTTTTTCGAGTTCCTGGAAAGGTCACGATGACCACGCCAAACGTGACCTCACGATTGCCTAGCCATCGTGACTTCACGATGGGCGTCCATCGCGAACTCACGATGGGTATCCATCATGACCTCACTATAAAGAAGCCAACGTGAGGTTACGTTTGGCGTGGTCATCGTGATCACAATGACATGTTCACGATGATATTTTTATCCCATCGTGAACTAATTAACCGGATCGATTACGCCGAAAACAATAATTAATTAGTCTTGAAATGTTATATTATGTCTTAAACAACATTTGCACATCATATTTTGCGGTCTTATATCAAAGAAACACTAAATGGGTTAATGTTAGAGATGTATTGTTTATCAAATGCAATTCATTGTACATGTAACATATAGTAATGTATTCATTGTTGTGTCACAAATCTCTCCAACACTATAATTGTGTGTTTAAATGTGTAATTTTTCATTTGTTGATGTATTTCAATGTTAAGTAGAACATATTTAACACATAACAAATTAATATAACCGGTTAAAACACCATAATTAGGTAAAAATCCTAAAGTCACGATGGGGATCAGCGTGTTCACCGTGAGGTCACGATAAAGCCTACCGTGAGCTCACGATGGCATCCTCATCGTGAGCTCACGATGGGTTGCATCGTGACCTCACGACTGCCCACCATCGTGAGCTCACAGTGACATTCCATCGTGTGCTCACGATGGCATCCTCATCGTGAGCTAACGATGGTGGGGCTATCGTGACCAGACCCAAGAGTATGATAATTAACCTGCTCCAAACTATTTCATTCATGTAGTCGATAAACTAAGAAACTATACCAAAAAATAAGATCCAAATACATGTTTCAAACACCATAAACTCGATAAACTAACAAAATTACCCCATAAAATAATATTGAAATACATAAACTAACAACTATACAAGGAAATAAGATTCAAATACATGTTTCAAACACCATGCATAAAACTAGATGTTGTCAAGTACTGCAAGCCAATAAATCCTAGTCGCTACGAGCCACCGATATCTTTGAATGTAGCGTTCGGTGATTTTTTCCCATTGTCTCGGCTTACTACTAATCAAACGATCCAAATACATGCATGCAAAGGGACCGCAACTGTGACTGTCTGTCTGGACAAACTGGTCTTTGATCGGCATCTTCAAAAGCTTCATTTCACCATCTCGCTTCGTCATTGTTGAATTATTCTTCCAATAGCCTAAGAGAGCTAGTAGACGAGGAACGAGACGAGTAATGGGCTTGAGCTTGTAATCAATTGGTGCGACCCTTTATTGATCATATTCGTGTGACATTGAGTCGTACAACTCAACCGTCCAATAAGCAATACTTATCCGAATCGTGACCCAATGATTCTCAAAGACATTAAACAGAGCGCAAATCTATTTCAATAAAAAAAATAGAATAATTTAAATCAATGAATGGTAAGAAACTTGAAATATATTTCATTAAACACTTACATGTTTGCAATTCGACCATGGAACAGAATTTAGATAGTATAGCCCATTCACAATGTCCTCTAATCCCGGATGCATCTTCCAAAGCTTATACGAGGGCTTTCCCTTTATGTGCATGAAGTTTCGATCATTCGGATGTAGGAGTTGCAGCTCAGCGCACAAAACTTGCTATCAAATTGACAACATACAAGATTAATATCATTTTTCAATATTTATAATAAAATATAATGAATATTTTAAAAACTTACAAGTAATTGAGTGCCGATGATGATCGTGTTAGTTGGCCCAATATTTGGAGCAGTCCTATTATGCATTCGGATCCTTGTGCGAACCGAAAGCACGTAGAGGTCTACTACCTGAGATAATATATATTTCAAATCAATTTCAATATAAGTATAAACTTTCTATATAAAATTACTAACTTACTTCTTGAATGAAGTCCTCCCTCGGATTCTCCACCAGATCAAATAATTTGTTTATTAGGCGATGACCCGTCTCAATCACAAGCACATAACACTCATATCCCTGCCTCCTAAAATCAGCATACATCATCCTCAACTTCTCCGTTCTACTTGGAGTTCCACCCTGAAAAGGGGTGCGGACAGCAGCAGACGGTCTACGTTGCCGAGGACCCAAGGCAACATCACCTACCTCCTCACATGCCTCCTCACCACCCCCCTCATCCGGCTCCTCATATTGAGCATCATCCTCGTCAACCGGATCATCTACAACGTGCTGCTGGGGAGTGTGTGAGCTAGAACCTTGGTGCTCACTTGGACCATAGATCAACTGCAAAGGTGTATGGTAAAGGAGCAGCTGTGACGTCTGGTAAATGGGCTGCTGCGGTGTCTCTATAATGGGCTGCTGCAGTGTCTCGTAAGGGGCCGGCATCGGCATCGACTGAAAGAGCTGGGCAAACAAGTCCTGACCAATTTGCTGTGAGGACTGCGCCTCCTGATCGGCTTGGAACGGCCTAAACTGCTGGAACGGCTCATCACGGACTGAAACACCGATTTGAGGGTAAGGAGGAGCTGGCTCAGAGTGGTGAGAAGTCTGCCTCTCTGAGTGGTGGGACGTCTGCCGCTCAGAATGGTGGGAAGTCTGTCAGTGAGAGTGGTGGGAAGTAGAGTGGTGAGAAGTCTGCCTCTCTGAGTGGTGGGACGTCTGCCGCTCAGAATGGTGGGAAGTCTGCGGCTCGTCGTGGTAGGAAGTAGAGTGGTAAGAAGTCTGCCGGTGAGAGTGGTGGGACCCAACTCCAGAATGGTATGACCGAATTGGAGAAGCCTGACCTCCAGCATAAGAGTGACAGGCCGGATTCAAGTCCTGGTCGACCCTACCAGCCTGCATCTGAGCGTCGAATGCCGAGGTAGAGTGACGGTGAGCATCCAATGCCGTCCTACGACTCCTATGTGACTGTTGTGGATGACTGTCTGGGCGCCTCATAATAAAAAACTAACTCATTCTCCGAGTCAGTTTAGCAAGGAAGCCGTTGTCAGATTCGACGTCCAAAACGCTCCTCAACTGGCGCTCAATCTCGTCTCCCTTGTTGTTCGTGCCCTCATCATGGAGGGGGCATGGTCGTCCGTGCAAACAACAAACCCTGTCTAGCTCTCCTGAGGGCCCCCACTGTGATGTATGAGGTGGTGAACTGCGAGGTGGTGGGGTACCCTGCCGACAATGCTTCGACATCTGTCGTGCCGATTGCTGCTAACTGCTTCAACTTTCCCATAGTCTTCTGCTTTGCATTCTTTGTAGTTGGGTTATTCCTGGAAGCAATTTGTTTAGGAGGTATATATCGAACATCAAAAGGGTCTCCATTTTCGAAGCTCAGCATGTAATACGCGTAACGCTCTGCTTCCGTAGCTTCAAAACTTTCCAATATTTGAAGCTGCAAAAGTAATGAAAATGTAATATTAGAATTTTAGAAACTAATATAGATAGCATCATTGAATGAATGAATAACATTATAAGATCATAAATGTACCCGTAGATTATCAAAGAATTGACTGAAATCAACTTTCATCACTCTTGTGGCCCACATCAAGCACCGAGGCACTCTCTCAATGAGATCTTTGATTCCACGTAAATCTCCCAATGCCGGAATCATCTCATAAGTCCAAATCTGTAAAGCCCAAACCAGACCATAGAGGTGGTAATCCTTGGGGACTGTCTGGGCGTTGTACACATAGTGATGCAGTGCTCCCCATGTGTACGAGCCCCATGGGAAGGCATCCCAAGCCTCGAAGTCTTCAATTAACGTCCATGCCCAATCCTCTATGGTGGGTTTGTCCAGACATAGGAGGAAATAATAGTAAATGAGCAAGTTGGCTGCCTTTCAAATAGTCTTCGATGTCTCTCCCAAGTCTTTTTTTGTTGAAGGCGTCGCGCAACTCATTGGTCTTTATCTCTCGGCCGTTGAAAAATCTGTAGTGAATGCAAGTTCTAAGAGGTACATGAACTGCATGTGGATTAAATGTAGAGTTTCCAAAGTGAAGCCCGGTGATGAGAGCATATTCCACTGCTGTCATATGAATGGTCGTATGACCAAGATAAAACCAAAGCTAGTTCTCTGGTAGCCGATTAGCACCAATCCCTTGCAACTGTCGGGCTATTGTTAGATTTAGCGCATTACTTGCACTGTGATTTCTTCTCGCATCAATCAACCGCCCAACAACACCGGTTCTAAGGAATGCATCGGCTTGATGATCACCGGATATTTCAAATAAAACTCTCCTAATTTCATCAAACACGTCTATCATCATGTAAAGGTTCACCTTAGGAGACGAATAGAGCATGGCGGGTCTAACAAATTGATAATGTTCCTACAAAATCAATAAAACCAAGTATTAAGTGCGTGGTAACGTGTTATAATTAAACAAACCAACATAACACAAGAAGATGAAGGACTGAGGGACAACCTATGGACATGGTCATGATGGGAGGAGGACCGGCACGACGACGGCGAAGGGTTCTGCCGTGGTCACGCAGCCCTCGCCATCTTGAGCTCACGATGGAAGAGGTCACGGTGAAATTGCCATCGTGAGCTCACGTTTGAGTGTCATCGTGAGCTCACGATGGGAAGCTCACCGTGACCTCACGATGGAAAGCCCATCGTGAGCATGACAGATTCCTTCGCCGTCGTCTTCCCCACCTCCATCGACCCCATAAGAACACCAAACCAACACAACAAATGTGGAACTACCAAACACCAACAAATTCAAAAATGTCGAACTCTATACACCAAAACAATGTCAAAATCTTCCACATAAAAATCCTAACTCTAACATACAACAATTTCTAACATGTAGAATTAAATAAACCTGCATTCAATCGAAGATTTAAGCATGAATTTCGAAAAAAGAAAGGGCACTAACCGGTGGATTTGGGACTCGAAAATTCCAATTTTCCTCCTCTTCGCCAGAGGACGTCGACGATGATTCATTGCGGTGGTGATTGTGGTGGCGGTTGCTCGTGTTCTTCCGGTCACGACAATCAATCGATCGTGAGGAGGAGCTGTCGTGAGGTCATGAGGGAGGGAGGAGATGCGGTGGGGGGCGTCGAATTTTGGGGGTGAGAGAGAGAGTGTCAGTGGGGGGACCACCGACAAAGAAAGAAAGAGTATGTATGTGTGGGGACGGCGGTTGGGTGGGTAGGGTTTACTTTTGTTTTTTTGTTGTTTTTATTTAAGTTTTATTTTGTTATTTTGTAAGTTGAGGGTATATTAGTCGTTTAAGGATTTTTGGTATGTAAAAGAGTGTGAATTATAAAGAGGTTATAGAAGATTACTCTTTTATTTTTTGACATTTAAAAAGTTGGACCCCAAATATACATACATATATATATACATACATATATATATATATACCTCAATTTTTGTAAAGGAAATTCATGAAATTTTATTTTCTACTCAATTTACTCAAAATATACTCAATATCTCTTGTACTTTCTAATTTTTTTTATTTAATGAAATTCTTCATTATATTATATATTTATATTTTTAAAATAAAAATAATAAAAATAATTATTTTTCTAATTTTTTTTATAACATCTTCAAATCTTCAAAATTTCCTTATGAACATGAAGAACACATTTTCATAAAATCATGTTAGACTCAAAATACTCAAATTTATTTTTATTCTCATTTCTTCGATTTTTGCTCTAAAAATCCATAAAAAATACTAAAACTCATATTTCTTATTTTCTCAATTTTCATGCTTGTAAACTCACTCAAAAATTCATCTAAAATATCTTAACATAATCATCATCATCATCATCATCATCAATATCATCATATTTCATCAAAATCATCAAAAATTCATTTTTCTTCATTTTATCACATATTTCGAATTTTCCTTTAAATATCACAAAATTCATATATTGTCTTAAAACACATCTACATCATATTTTCATATATCATCATGCTCATATTCATCATAAACATCATAAAATTCATAATTCATCATTTAATCACATTTTCTCTATTTTTAATTGAATAAAATCAATAAAAATGAATTAAATTTACCAAAAATTCTCATCATCACATATATGCATATAAATCACATGAAAAATCATAATAAGCATATATCATCATTATATCATCAAATAATCACCAAAACTCATCAAGAAATTATTTTCTCCTATTTTTCTCTTTTAATCGATTTTTGGCTTTTTAGACAACTTATTTCTTTTATATTTTTAAACCCTAAATCATGCTTTAAACTTTATTTTGATCATCATCTCAACATCATAAACCTAAGGTTTACCTAAACATAAAGTAAATCATGCATTCTTTTCTTATTTCCTCACTTACATATAAATATACAACTTTAAATGAATAAAATCATACTTAAAAGAAATGAAACTTAAACTCTTCTTGGCTTGGAGTTTTGGACAACTTGGAGGATGAAAGTAGGATGGATTTGTAACTCCTTTCCTTGCATGAAAAGATATACAAGGCATCATGATCATAGCTTTGAAAAATAAGGATCAAACCCTTATTTTATCATCCAAGAAATCGATGGATAGATATAGTTTCTAAGCTTCTTTCAAGCTTGAAATGAAATGATAAAAATGAAAGCTTACTTCTTAAGAAGATCTTGGAGATGAAGGAGATGATCTACATCAAAAGATCCTCAAGCAAACTTGCAAGAACTCATGAAGAAGTGTATATATATGTGTAGGTTTCGAAGGTGATGGAATCATGGAGCTGCTGCTCGACGACGAAGAAGAAGGCTGCTGCACCTGCTCTTCTTCTTCTTTCCTACGGAAGAAGTGATAGAGAGTTGAAGAAGGAGATGCTCTCTTATTGGTGATCACAGCAACGATAATGGTGAAGAAGATGGAGGGGCTATCTCACGGCAGAAATGAGAGAAGCACAACTGCTGCTTCTTGTTTGCTGCCAAAGGAAAGAGAGATGAGTTGAGGGAGAGAGAGAGAGTGATGAGATGATAGAGATCAAGGGTGTTGAACTTGTGGAATAGAGTGATGCATTTAACATGTGGGAGGATATGGAGAGATTGGAGAAAGAGAGAAAAGATCGAGAGATAGATTTAGAGAGAGAGGGACCGCATATGTGAATGAAGGAGAGGGAGAGTAGACTTCACTATCTCTAATGAGAGTGTCTTGAAGATTTAGGTTACTATTTTGGATAAGTTGCAGATTTTTATCTGCTAAGAATACCCGGAAATAAAAGTTTGACGGTAGAAAATATCCCTCAAACGTCTAATAACTCTCCTCATCTCTTTCCCGACATTAAAAATTCTCTCTACAATGTCTTATATCTCCCAAAATAAATTAAGGAATCTAATTGTATAATTTTTAGATCAAGATTCCGTCTAATGAAGAAAACATAAAAACTGCGCGATCAATTATGCCGTTAAACAATTTATTTTTTTAAAACTATTTTAATTGATCTCGGAAAAATTATCCTATTTATCTCAAAGGCCTTAAAATAAATTCTAGATTCAAATGAAATTAATTCTAAATTCAGAGTTAGTCAATGAATAGTGATTTCTTGATTAACGCTACTATTCATCAAAAAGTAAAAGTTCTCAGAAAATTCCGAAATTCATACTCAAGCTCAAACTCGTATAATAATACTCAAGCAATGTATCACATACTCGATTTGAATAATCAAATCGAGAAAAATCACATCAAAGCACGTAAGAGCATTTTCATCATTTCAAGAAAATTTATTTTCTTGAAAATTTTTAGCACTCAAAACTCATCATATAGGCATATAATCTTATTTAATACGCAATTTATAACGTAGAAAAGTTCGGGGTATTACATCCTCACCCCCTTAAAAAACATTTCGTCCCGAAATTTACTAACTTCGAGAAAATAGCTCAGGATACTTCACTTTCATCTTTTCTTCAAGTTCCCACGTAACTTCTTCAAGATCATGATGTTGCACTTGATATTAACGAAGGGAATCGATTTCGTCCTAAGCTACTGAATCTTACGATCCAGAATTCGCTCGGGTTTCTTCTCGTAACTTAAATCTGGCTTTAAAGCTACGTTTTCTTGCCGGATTACGTGTTTAGGATCAAAAATGTACTTACACAACTGTGATACGTGAAACACGTTATACGAATTCCCAAAACTGAGAGGCAAAGCTAATCTATACGAGACGGCTTAAATTCTTTCTAGAATTTCGAACGGTCTTATAAAATGCAGTTTTAGCTTTCCTCGAACACCAAAGAGGTGTATTCTCCTTGAAGGGGATACTTTCAAAAAGACTTTACTCCCTACTTCGAATTTTAACTCGGTTCTTCGATTATCGGCATAAGACTTCTGCCGACTCTGAGCTTCCTTAATTTTCTCGCGAATCTGACGGACAGATTCTATCATTTCCTCAATTGCTTCCTGCCCTATAACTTTTCTCTCGCCTACTTCGTCCCAGTAGAGCGGAGATCTACATTTCTTTCCATAGAGAGCTTCATAAAGAGCCATTCCTATCGTACTCTGATAACTGTTGTTGTAGTTAAATTCGACAAGAGGTAAAATTTTCTCCCAATTGTCTCCTTTGTCTAGCAACACGGCTCTCAACATATCCTCAAGAATCTGAATTGTTCTTTCCGATTGTCCATCGTCTGAGGATGATAGGCGGTACTAAACTGAAGCTGTGTTCCCAACTCTTTTTGGAAACTTTCCCAAAAACGGGCGGTAAACTTCGAATCTCGATAGGAAGTAATTGTACTTGGCACGCCATGCAATCGCACGATTTCTTTAACATATATCTGTGCCAACTTGTCAGATCCATAGGTGTGTGGAATAGGAATAAAATGAGCAAATTTTATTAATCTATCCACAACTACCCATACAGTTGTATTGCCTTTTCTTGTCCTTGGCAAACCCGTCACAAAATCCATGGTGACATCGTCCCAGTTCCACTTAGGAACTGGTAACGGCTGCAAAGATCCAAATGGCCTTTGATGTAAAGATTTTACTTGTTGACAGGCTAAGAATCTCTCAACAAACATGGCCACATCTTTCTTCATTCCTTCCCACCAGAATTGTTGCTTCAAATCTTGGTACATCTTCGTACTGCCAGGGTGAGCGGTATAAGGGGTCTCATGAGCTTCACTCATTATCTCCTTTCGTAACTTCTCGTCATTTGGCATACAAATTCTTCCTCAATACAATAAAGCATTGTCACTTGACTCATTGAAACCCATACTTGTGTCCATCTTTTCTGGTGTTTGTCTTGTTCCTTTTTAGTCTTTATCAAGTCAAAGTGTGTCTGGGAGGACACAAAGTCGAGAGAAGGTGTGCAGGGAAGAACAAGTGGGATCATGAGCAAAATCGGTGAAAATTCTGTTGTTAAGATGTGATGCGTCTTCGACTTTTGGGCCATTTAGCTCTATTTTTCATGTCTTTTTGTGTCATTAGTGTCTGTCCAGGGGAAGGAAACTATTGTTCGAAGGAAGGAAGCTTAGTCCAAGTCAAACAGAGGAAAGGTGGTGAGAATGAGCAAAACTGGAGTGAATTCAGTCGGTTGCAAGGACTACACAAAGGAGTATGCAGAGCAGGAGATGAATTGAAGTAAGAGACGATGTTGAAAGGAGGATTCCATGTGAATCCTGAAGCTAAGTTGCTGTTCATCATTCGCATTTGTGGTATTAACGCAATGCACCCAACAACAAAGAAGATCTTGCAACTGCCTTGCCTACGAAGAATCAAATCATGAAACATGCAACCAGTTTGACCACTACAGAAATTGCCAGTCTGTCATCAGAGCTCAAGAAGGAAAGCCGTGTGGAAGAAGATTCGCACAATATCTGCCAAGCATCTATGGAAGGAAGGATTTGGAGGTCAGCACATTACCCTAAATAATCAATCAATCGGAGATTGCCAATCATCAATCCATTCAATCACAGATAATCAGAATCTCGCTCAACATGGAAAGTGCCGATCATGCTGATTCAGTCTACCTGCTTAGGGTTTTGCTCGCTGCCATTGCTACTATAAAAGTCCAGCCGGAGCGGCTGGCACAATGTTGGTTTATCTATCACTCTCTAGTTCGTAGTCCGAAGAAAACACTTTTACTCTCAGTTCTATATTTTTTGTTCAAAACAATTTATCTGCTTTGATTTACATTCCGCTGTGTGAAGAACAAATCCAAGGTTGTTTGCCTTAGGTACTTTTAATTCAAGAATTTCATATTTCTTTTCATTCATGTGTTCTCTTTCGCTTATCATTATATATTTAATTATGTGTGAGTAATCTACTTGGTGAGATTTGGGTATGGAAAATGATTGACTATTGATATGTGAAACATTCGTGAGGCTCTTGTGCCATCGGTTGAGTCCAGTAGTTCCAGATAGATCTGGAGCAGAACTCATGGGCAGTCCTGACTTAACGGGTGATCACCGTTCGGTTGGAGCTGTACCATGTCAAGCAGAGGCAAGGCAATACAGACGGCAACGTTCGATGTGCCCATGACCAAGTAGCTAAGCAGCACCTGACATGGTGCTATAGATCTGGATGGTGAGGAATGGACAAGGGGATACTGCGACCTTCTTCAGTCTTGGGCTTCTCTAACAATCACCCATCAACTGTGACAAGGCATCAAGCCATGGTTATCGACCAAAGGACTCATCTCGCGTATCGTAGACATATCGATGACCGGTTGGACGTAGTACCGGAAATGGATATCCCACGAGATATGTCTACTCTATAGGTGCGGACATGGGAAGTTTGGAAGAGAAGGTTGGTGAGGGTCATACTTGGAAAGATTGGGTATGACTACTATCTAAGGAGGAGTGAAGCACGGCCTTGTGATCGGGGTGAAGCGTGACCTTCGGACCAAGACGACAACAAGGGATTCAACCATCCCAAGTGTGGAGTATGAACTCTTGAAACGCCCCAATGTCTTTGGGCCATGCCTTGAGTTTATATGAAGCATGGACGGATCTTCAGTGTGCCCATGACCGAATTAACATATCAACAATGATCATGACCTACCCCAAATCTTACCCCCCTTTTAATATTTGATTTCCGTTTAGTTTATTGTGCAGATATACAGATTGAGACCGTGACAACTCGATTTGTACACTGAAGAGTAAAGAGGTTCATCACTCTCCGTGGGATCGACCCTAGCTTACCGCTAAGACTAACCAGTCCGGTAGTGGGCATAGGAGCGTGTACTGTCCGTCTGGGGCATACACAGGTATTTTGATCGTACCACATGACGGGTGCGTGTCAAAATTGGCGTCGTTGCCGAGGAGTGATGCGCAACAATTTTACTCTTCTCATTCCATCTTCCACTACTTGTGTATGCGTGGAACTCGTCGAGTATAGAGAGCATTAACCTTTGATCCAGATATTGAACAAACTGAACGACGACTACGCGCACTTGCACGAATAGCGAGACGAGACGTTATGGGTGAACAACCACAGCCGCCGTAGACCCTCAAGCAGTTGGCTTACCTAACTAATCTGAATTCTCAGGCCGAACGGGATCACCTTACCAACGAATCCCTTCACACCTGAACGGTTTGACTTGAAACCTGCATTAATACAGGTCTTACCAAAATTTAATGGATATCCAGGAGACGACCCGCATACCCATCTCCAGGACTTCGAAATGACAGTGATGCATCATTCCAATGAGAATCAACAAGAATATGTGAAACTGGTTCTTTTTCCATTCTCATTGATGGACAGAGCAAGGAGATGGCTGTACAATCTACCTCAAGGAAGCGTTACCACTTGGGCAGAAATGCAGCAGAGTTTCTTGGAAGAGTTTTTCCCAGCCACAAGAGTTGAAAGGATGCAATGGGACATCCGAAACATTAAACAAGATGGGCTGGAGACTTTTTATGAGTACTGGACTCGCTTCAAACAGTTGTTAAGCAACTGTCCTCATCACCAGATCACTCCAAAAGAATAAGTGGAAAGCTTCGTAAAGGGCATGCGGAGGAGTGATCGAGGACTGGTATTGGCTGCATATAATGGATCGTTGCTGAGCAAAATACCTCAAGAGATTTTCAAACTCTTGGGAACAATGGCAGAAGAATCCAGAGATGATGGACATGAAAGAAGCAGAGAGATACCAGAGAAAGGAGAGGAAAAAGATAAACTGACAAATCTGGAAAAGGAGATGAAGGAAATAAAGACACTGCTGAGTGGTCTGACCATGCAGAAGAAGGTTAGACAGTGTGGCCTATGCGATGCAGTGGGGCATCAATCTGAAAATTGCCCCAACTTTGGTGAAGATATAATGGACATAAATGCCATGTGGGGAAATGAAGGATTTCAGAGGAAGCATGACCCGTTTTCAAATACGTACAACAGAGGGTGGAGGGATCATCCTAACTTTAGATGGAAACAGGATGGTCAACCACAACAGAAAGGTACAGGTCTATCGGGATCATCTCAATCATTTGCCCAGCACCAACAACAAGGACAATATCAGGGAGGCCCACCACAACAACAACACTACCAACCACAGCAACAACAGGTGTATCAACCGCCTCATCAGAGGAGAGCATCATGGGAAGAGGCCATGGAGAGTATGGCTAAGGAAAGTGACAAGTTCCGCAATGAAATCCGAGCTGGTATGAATCAAACCAATATGCAGATTGGTCATTTAGCGAAGGCGTTGGCAAAAGTAGAAGAGAATACAGGGAAGCTCCCATCTCAAGGGATCAACCACAAGGAACAGGCACAAGTGATAATCACAGAGGTGGATGATGAGCAAGCTAAAAAAATTTTGGCGGAGGCAGAAGTTAACCGGCAAAGAGAGGAGGGAACCAGCAACAAAATTTCAGGAGAAATAAATGGTGATGAGCAGACCGAACCCTCTTATCCGGGTAGACTTTGACAGAAAGCCAGAGAGAAAGAAGCCAATGATATGATGAAAATCTTTCAAAAAATTGGAACTTAGCCTACCCCTACTGGACGCGATTAAGCAAATTCCAAAGTATGCCAAGTTCCTTAAAGATCTCTACTCGAGGAAGGTGAAGATTGATGAAGATGTTCGATATATTATGGGAGAGAGTGTGTCAGCCATTATACAACAGAAACTGCCACCTAAGAAGAAAGATCTGGGGATGTTCACTATCCCTTGCAACATCGCGGGCAGGAACATGGACAAAGCCATGATGGACTTGGGGGCATCTATAAACGTTATGCTTCTAGCAGTTTTCAACAGGCTCAACTTGGGGAAACTACGGAACACCCGAGTTGTCATACAATTAGCAGACAGGTCAAACGCGTATCCAGAAGGTGTTATCGAAGATGTGCTGATCAAAGTAGGAGAGCTAATTTTTCCTGCTGACTTCTACGTACTGGATACCGGTTCAGAAGCAAAGGAGAACTCCATTCTGCTGGGCAGACCATTCATGATGACTGCAGGGACTAAACTGGACATGAAGACTGGAATTCTATCGTGTGAATTCGATGGCGTGGTGGAAGAATTCAACATTTATGAAGCCATGAGAAGGAAACCTGAACTAGAGTCTGTAGAAATGATTGACATATTCTAACCATTGGTACAAGAGCAAAACCTGGAATTCAGCTCAAGCGACACTACAGGAAGGGTGATACAAGCCGGACTGACCGATCGAGATGCCGTGCAAACAGAGGACCTCGAGATGAAGGAGGCCATCATGGAATTGTACTCTTTAAAAGAAAGCACTTTGGAAGCAGCAGTAGAGGTTGACAGGAAGATTAAAGATATTATTTTGGAAGTGTACTCCATCGGAGGATCGGGACAGGGCAAACCGGAGTTGTTCTCTCAGTATGGGCAACACGAGAAACTGATGCCCTTGATTGTGAAAGCCCCAGTCTTGGAGTTAAAGAAGCTGCCGAAGCACTTGCAATATGCTTACTTGGGACCGGAGGAAACTCTTCCAGTAATTATCAGTTCTGATCTAACCATGTTGCAGGAAGAAAGACTAGTCAGAGTATAGAGAGAGAACAAGGAAGCCATAGGTTGGACCCTGGCAGATATAAAGGGTATCAGTCCAATAGAGTGTATGCACCATATATACTTGGAAGAAGGAGCACGACCAGTACAGGATTCGCAGAGGAAAATGAATCCTGTCATGAAAGAGATGGTACTTAAGGAGATCCTATAGCTTTTGGAGTTGGGCATAATTTACCCTATATCCGACAGCCAATGGGTCAGCCCGGTTCACGTCGTACCGAAGAAATCTGGAATACAGGTTGTGGAGAATGACAAAGGTGAGCTTGTTCCAACAAGGCTACAAACTGGGTGGAGAGTCTGTATAGACTACCGGAAGCTGAACATGGTCACACAGAAGGACCATTTTCCATTACCCTTTATCGACCAAATGCTGGAACAACTAGCTGGTAATGCCTATTACTATTTTCTGGATGGATATTCAGGATATATGCAAATATTCGTAGCTCAAGAAGATCAAGAAAAGACCACGTTCACTTGCATGTACGGGACATTCGCATACCGAAGAATGCCATTTGGTCTTTGTAATGCACCTGGAACCTTCCAACGGTGCATGATGAGCATTTTTTCAGATTTATTGGAAAATTGCATAGAGGTGTTTATGGATGATTTCACGGTGTATGGTGATTCGTTCGACACATGCCTTGATCATTTGGAGCTAGTATTGAAAAGATGCGTGGAGAAAAGCCTGGTACTCAATTATGAAAAATGCTATTTTATGGTGAAAGAAGGCATCGTACTGGGCCATGTCATATCGGAGAGGGGTATCGAAGTGGACAAGGCAAAAATCGATTCCATCGCCAAGTTGCCGTACCCAACTACGGTCAAGCACATACGGGCATTCCTTGGCCACGCAGGATTCTACCGCAGATTCATAAAGGATTTCGCAGAGGTTGCTCAACCCATGACCTGTTTGTTACAACAGGATGTACAGTTCGACTTTGATGACGCCTGTAAAGAGGCATTTCTGAATCTACAGGACAGATTGATATCAGCTTCTATTATTCAACCACCAGATTGGGAGATACCATTCGAAATCATGTGTGATGCCAGCAATTACGTGGTTGGAGCAGTACTGGGGCAGAAGAAAGGTAAGGAAAGCCACGTTATATACTACGCCTCCAAGACTTTGAATCCAGCTCAGTGTAGCTACACCACAACTGAGAAGGAATAATTGGCAGTGGTTTTCGCAATAGAGAAATTCAGATCATACTTTCTGGGCACAAAGGCGATCATTTACATTGATCACGCTGCTTTGAAATACCTCATGGCGAAGAAAGAATCAAAACCACGACTTATCCGGTGGATATTGCTGCTCCAAGAGTTCGACTTAGAATTAAGAGATAAGAAGGGAGCCGCCAACCTAGTAGCGGATCATCTAAGCAGGCTACAAATGGGAAAGGATGATAGCGAACCAATAGAAGACGCTTTTCCGGATGAGAGGCTGTACGTCGTACGAGATCATATGGAGATGGAGACTCTGTATGCCCTGACCGATGAGGAGCCCTGGTTTGCAGACATAGCAAATTATCTTTTTACTAAGTTCGAGAAACAGGAATTGGTGACACAGGCTCGATCTTATTTTTGGGAAGCACCGCATTTATGGAAGATTGACACAGATCAAATCATATGGAGGTGCGTTCCGGAGATTGAACATGCGCAGATATTGGAGATGTGCCATAGCACAGCATGCAGTGGCCATTTCGGTGGGAGAAGAACAGCGCAAAGAATATTGGATAGTGGATTTTATTGGCCTACAATCTTTGCTGATGCCAAGAAATGGGTACAGGGCTGCCCGAAGTGTCAGATGGTAGGGGGTATCACCGCAAGAGATGAAATGCCTCAAATGCCTATTATGCCTGTGGAAATCTTCGATGTATGGGGAATCGACTTTATGGGACCACTCCCTAAGTCAGGAAATTATGAATACATTTTGGTGGCAGTCGATTACGTATCCAAATGGGTCGAGGCAAAGGTTACAACCAGTAATGATGCTCATACGGTGGCAGAATTTTTGAGAGAGCAGGTGTTTAATAGATTTGGAGTTCCAAAAATCCTCATCAGCGACCAAGGATCTCATTTCTGCAATGCCACCATTAGAGCACTCACCAAAATAATGGGGGTGAAACATAAAGTCACGACTGCATATCACCCTCAGGCCAATGGACAGGCTGAAATTTCTAATAGGGAGATCAAGGGCATATTGGAGAAGGTGGTTCATCCCAATCGTAAAGATTGGAGCAATTACCTGGGAGATGCGTTATGGGCATACCGCACTGCCTATAAAACTCCAATTGGCATGTCACCATTTAGGCTTGTATTCGGAAAAAGATGCCATTTACCAGTAGAAGTGGAACACAAAGCTTACTGGGCGTTCAAGAGAATCAACTTCAGTATGACTAGGGCCGGAGAAGAAAGGAAATTGCAAATGAATGAATTGGAGGAACTTCGGTTGGAGTCATATGACAATGCAGTTTTGTACAAGGAAAGAACGAGGAGAATCCACGATGCAAAGCTTAGGAAGAAGGAATTTTGGTCTGGCCACAAGGTGTTGTTATTCAACTCTCGATTTAAGTTGATGAGTGGGAAGCTTAGATCAAAATGGGGGGGACCTTACATCGTGAAGGAATTATTCCCAAATGGAAGTGTCGAAGTTTATGATTTGAATGGAAAGGATACTTTTGTGGTGAACGGTCATCGCTTGAAACCGTACTTCGATTATTCAGAGTTGAAGAAAACCAAGGAGAAATGTTCTTTACTGGATCCTATCTATTAGTAAGAGCCAAAGCTGGAAGTCGAGCTCAAGACATTAAACAAGAGCGCTGACTGGGAGGCAACCCAGGAGTGGTTGTCAGTAAGACCACAACCGCTTTCCCTTAATTAGTTATTAAAGAATTGTTTTGAGTTAAGTGAGTACTGGACTAAGTCAACACTGGAGAATGTGGGCCAAGGTGTTTTGAGATTCGAACCCACTTTGCGGTGCAAAGTGTGTAGGTGGAGGTCCAGGGTGAACTGCGAAACCACTTTGCGATGGAAAGTGTGTAGGTGGCAGACCGGTGTGTGGAATGGGGACGGTCTAACCAGAGAATGACGTGGAGGCGCATCTGACAAGGACGGCTGGATATAGCTGCGGCACTTGGGATTTCACACGAAATTTGAATTTCAAATTTGGTAATGATTTTATTCCCTTGATTGTTTCGACTTCCCAAAACTGTCACCTCACTACTCCATCAGTTAAAAGGAGAAAACCCTCCTCCATTAACCCTCACAGCCTCCATAACCGCCCTACACTCAGCCATTTTCTCCACTTCGCCATAACCGTCATCCGCGAATCTGC
The DNA here is from genome assembly GCA_029490685.1 of Schizonepeta tenuifolia. NCBI lineage: Eukaryota > Viridiplantae > Streptophyta > Magnoliopsida > Lamiales > Lamiaceae > Schizonepeta > Schizonepeta tenuifolia. Next base: position 35,809,047 of record CM055958.1, on the reverse strand, counting down.
CATTTTAACACGCAGACCAAGTTCTCACTCCACATACCTTCACCAGCCTTCGCCGTCTTTCTGAAAACCCCAAAGTTCCAACCATCACCATGGTCAGAATTAAGAAAGCCGCGCACAAAAGAACGAACAAAAGTGTCGCCGCCTCCGGCAGTACTCAAACCACGTCCGAGGAAACTCCTGTGCATAGTTACGAAAAGACCACACCTACTCGGGGGGTGGAAGAAGAGGAACAGGAGAAGATTTCCCTCGCCGGAGAAGCAACCCACCGGAAAAGGAGGCACTGCGGGTGACCAAGAGCAGATACAGGTCGAGGAAGAACCAGATGTTCAACCGTCTAGGAAGAGAGAGAAAAAGAAGCCTGCGGTCAAGGACACCACTACCGCAACAGCAGCGAAGAAGAAGACCACTGGAAAGAAAACAGCCAGTCCTCCACCAAAAGAGCCTACTCTAGTCCCCAGTTCTTCCTGCTCCCAATCTCAATCAAAGGAGGGTGGTCTGACCACTTCTGACCATGAAGAGAAGGAACAAGAAGGCGAGCAAGGGGAAGAACCAGTGGGAGAAGAGAAGACAGAAAAAAGCATTCCCGTGCGGGCCCAGGAAGATGTCACCCTGCAGAGCAAGGAGAAAGGGGTGGGAGCAAAGAGGAAGCTCGAAACCTCGAAACCCCCCCTTATCACAGCTCTAACTCGGGGGAGATTCAAGAGCCTATGAAGTCTACACCCAGTGTCACCACCACAAAATCAGGAACCAAGAGGAAAGGCATACTACGACCTACATCATCTGGAGCAACCATACCGCGAGATAGCCAGAGGTATGCCATCCTGCAAAACAAAGAGATCCTCCCTTGGTACTACCTGTTGAAAGAAAGCTTGGAAGCATTTGGAACCAAAGAGAAGGTGGAGGGATACTTCAAGGGTATCGACTGGGGAAAGGTTTTGGAATGGAACTACCCAGCGTTTAAGAAGCTGTCGGAGGAATTCATGAGGACAGTGGAGTTCAAACCCCGCAGCAAATACGGTATCGAGACTCTGGGCACCCTGCGCTTTCAACTGCGGGGCAGGATGTTCCCTCTCTCCATCAATGAGTTGAACATTCAACTCGGAGTACTCGAGCCGCGAGAGGTGTATGATGATGAGTATAAGGAGGCAGAGACGGTGGCCTCAGATGAATGGAAGTCTCAGATTGACCACTACTGGTCAATTATCTCCACCAGGAATCGCTATGTGAAGAACAGCAGCAAGTCCAATGAGATCACAGATCCAGCGCTATAGATTTGCCACAGGTGGCTGGCTTACAACCTCTACGGGCGTTTGGAGGGGTCCAACGTGGTGACTCAACAGGAGCTGTTCATTTTATGGTGTATGATGGAGAAGAAACGGGTGAAATTCGGGTTCATAGCAGCGCAGCAGTTTCAGTTCGGCGTGACCCACCACAACAAATATCTCTCACTCTGCCCTTTGGCGATGATTCTTGCAAAGAATCTCACCAATTTCGACTTGGAGAAGCCAGATGATCTCGCAGTTGCGGATACAAGATTTCTGGACCAAGGGTGCTTCGTGAGATGGAGGATTGTTGAGGTGGACGAGCACGGAAATTACTCTCTGGTCCTCCCAGAAGGCACAACAGGCAGAGCAGAGCCGAGCAAGGTGAATGAGCAGGCGGTTCCGCGCCGCTCAAACAGCGAGATGGTGGCTATACTGGCAGAACTGAAGGAGCTACGTGCAGAAGTGGCAATACTGAGGGCAGATATGACGACAATTAATACCGGCATGAAGAAAGGCTTTGAGGCGTTGATGGAAAAAGCAGACGGAGAGGAGGAGGATGTCTCCGATCAGAATGAATAAGTTTCCTTTCCCCTATCTGTAGTTTAGGTTTTATTTTTCTTTTTTGTTTTTTTTTCATTTCTAACTTTTACGTTTTGTGTCAGCTGGAGTCTAGTGTAAAGTAAGTCTGTGAGTCTGTGTGTGCGCATGATATATGGATTAGGGGAATGTGTGCATGTTGTTTGGTTTGACTGGTTTGAATGGTATGCTGAGCAGCATTACATGTATAGCAGTAGAGGGAATACAGAAGTCCTTACCTGTGAGAATTGAGCCTATTTATTTCTATCTTTTGTGTGTTCATGCTGCTTAGTAATCCTAGAATTTGTTAGTGGATTTTAGCTGGTGGTGTAGATTAAAGGATAAGGGCAGTTTATTCATGATTAGAAGCCCCAGAATTATCTAGCTGAACATGATAAACCATTGTTAACCACTTTGAGCCGAAGCACTTTTTCTTTCATAAGCCATTGTAATGAAAATTTGATTAAGAGTGTGTCTCCCACACTATACAAGATAAAAAGGGTACATAGATTCTCTAAGTGGAAAGGCATAAATAAAAGAGGGGTAACAAAAGGGGTAGTCAGTGTTTAAGAAGAAGGCATACATGAAAAGAATGGAAATTCTAAGTGTGATCAAAGATCAATACATGCCTAAGGAAGAAATAAACCTTAAAGAAAGAAAGGAGTATGAGGATTAGTGGGAGCACTTATATTGAAAGAGCAGTCCATGTGACTGGAATCAGGTTTTAACCCACTGTCCAAAAGTCCTTACCCTGCTCCGTATGCCCCATTACAACCAAATTAAGACCCTTTGATAAACTGCACCAGACTAATTGATAGCCATAAATCCTCTAACAAGGTAATAGGAAAGTTAATGAAGCATGAAATGAGAGTAAACACTAGCCATACACTTGAGTGTGTGAGGAAGGCAGCTAATGTGATCATGTGGTTTATTTGCTCAATGGGTTGTGGAATGTTAACTTGGTTGATACATGCATGCACGAACTAATTCATTTGATTGCGCACTTTCGTGTCTTGAAGTTTATTTCTTTTTCATTCATCTCTCTTCTTGGTGTCTTTGTGAATCCACCAACATACTTGAGGGCAAGTATGGTTTAAGTGTGTAGGTGTGATGCGTCTTCGACTTTTGGGCCATTTGGCCCTATTTTTCATGTCTTTTTTTGTCATTAGTGTCTGTCCAGGGGAAGGAAACTATTGTTCGAAGGAAGGAAGCTCAGTCCAAGTCAAACAGAGGAAAGGTGGTCAGAATGAGCAAAACTGGAGTGAATTCAGTTGGTTGCAAGGACTACGCAAAGGAGTATGCAGAGCAGGAGATGAATTGAAGCAAGAGACGAGGTTGAAATGAGGATTCCATGTGAATCCTGAAGCTAAGTTGTTGTTCATCATTCGCATTCGTGGTATTAACACAATGCACCCAACAACAAAGAAGATCTTGCACTTGCCTTGCCTACGAAGAATCAAATCATGAAACATGCAACCAGTTTGACCACTACAGAAACTGCCAGTCAGTCATCAGAGCTCAAGAAGAAAAGCCGCGTGGAAGAAGATTCGCACAGTATCTGCCAAGCATCTATGGAAAGAAGGATTTGGAGGTCAGCACATTACCCTAAATAATCAACCAATCGGAGATTGCCAATCATCAATCCATTCAATCGCAGATAATCAGAATCTCGCTCAACATGGAAAGTGCCAATCATGCCAATTCAGTCTACCTGCTTAGGGTTTTGCTCGCTGCCATTGCTACTATAAAAGTCCAGCCGGAGTGGCTGGCACAATGTTGGTTAATCTATCACTCTCTAGTTCGTAGTCCGAAGAAAACACTTTTAATCTCGGTTCTATATTTTTTGTTCAAAACAATTTATCTGCTTTGATTTACATTCCGCTGTGAAGAACAAATCCAAGGCTGTTTGCTTTAGGTACTTTTAATTCAAGCATTTCGTATTTCTTTTCATTCATGTGTTCTCTTTTGCTTATCATTATATATTTAATTATGTGTGAGTAATCTACTTGGTGAGATTTGGGTATGGGAAATGATTGACTGTTGATATGTGAAACATTCCTGAGGCATTTGTGCCATCGGTTGAGTCCAGTAATTCCGGATAGATCTGGAGCAGAACTCATGGGCAGTTCTGACTTAACGGGTGATCACCGTTAGGTTGGAGCTGTACCATGTCAAGCAGAGGCAGGGCAATACAGACGGCAACGTTCGATGTGCCCATGACCAAGTAGCTAAGCAGCACCTGACATGGTGCTGTAGATCTGGATGGTGAGGAATGGACAAGGGGATACTGCGACCTTCTTAAGTCTTGGGCTTCTCTAACAATCATCCATCAATTGTGACAAGGCATCAAGCCATGGTTATCGACCAAAGGACTCATCTCGCATATCGTAGACATATCGATAACCGGTTGGACGTAGTACTGGAAATGGATATCCCACGAGATATGTCTACTCTGTAGGTGCGGACATGGGAAGTTTGGAAGAGAAGGTTGGTGAGGGTCATACTTGGAGAGATCGGGTATGACTACTATCTAAAGAGGAGTGAAGCACGGCCTTGTGACCAGGGTGAAGCGTAACCTTCAGGCCAAGACGACAACAAGGGATTCAACCATCCCAAGTGTGGAGTATGAACTCTTGAAACGCCCCAATGTCTTTGGGCCACGCCTTGAGTTTATATGAAGCATGAACGGATCTTCAGTGTGCCCATGACCGAATTAACATATCAACAATGATCATGACCTACCCCAAATCTTACCCCCCTTTTAATATTTGATTTCCGTTTAGTTTATTGTGTAGATATACAGATTGAGACCGTGACAACTCGATTTGTACACTGAAGAGTAAAGAGGTTCATCACTCTCCGTGGGATCGACCCTAGCTTACCGCTAAGACTAATCAGTCCGGTAGTGGGCATAGGATCGTGTACTGTCCGTCTGGGGCATACACAGGTATTTTGATCGTACCACACGACGGGTGCGTGTCAAGATGCTGAGATGGCGATACGATGTAAATAGGCATAGGGCTAGAAGCATGTAGCTGGGCAACAACGTTCTATTCAATCTACAAGTCAGGAAGTACCTCCCCATATCCTTGAAGCCAACAGACAGAGTACTCGAAGGAGCCAGGATCTTGGTCATCATAGGAACTGATACAGGATGCAGACATCGAAGTCAAGATGTAAGTCAGAGCAGCTGCAGATTTCTTTTTCTCCAAGGAAGAGGATAAGGATCGAAGATTTCTTTCCTTATCTTAGCTAAATCTAATCAATGAAGGTATCTACCATGAAAGGGAAGTAAAATCACAGCCGGATAGACAATGAAAGAGGCGGATAAGGATGGAATGAGTCCCTTAACCAACAAGGATTCTAACCTAACCCTAATTCCATCGCCTATATATATGGCCGACTTCATATTGTAAGGGGTGTGAGTTTTAGTTCGAGTTTAGAGAGTTCTTTTAGCTTAGTTCTGCATTTTAGATCGAGTGAAAGTGAGGAAGAAACAAGTCTTACAGGCGAATTACTTTTTATTTCGGTTGACTTGAAGTCAAGGCTTTAGTTGCTAACTTACGCTTTTGAGCAGCAACCATTTCCAGTTCAATTTCAGTTATGATTTCCCTTACATGTTTTGTGTTTTCGTTTAATATTATGTCTAGCTAAATTTATTGTTTGGGTTGGATGTACATGATGTGATCTTAAATACTCGTTCTAAACTCGTGAGGTCGAATTGTGTGAGTTTGTTATTTGATTTTATTCCCGAAACACTTAGGAATAATTCTAGACTTAATTGATATTGACATATATTTGATCACCATTTAGATATTGAGATTAAGTCATTAACTGTGATACCCCGAGTTTTTATCCCTTTAAGAGAGCGTCTAATTAACCGAGTAGTTCAAAGATGAGAATTTAGGAGTAAAATTTTTCTTTTCTAATCGATGAGTTTTGAATAAAACGTTTAAATTGCCTTATGAATCTTGTGTGAATTTATCTGTTCTAATTATCTGAGATGATGATGATGTGATATGTTTGTTGAGTTGTTTATATGAAAATGAGTATGAGATTAAATTCCGGAAAAAAAATCCCGAGAAGTTTGTTTAATTAAGATAACATAGCGTTAATCGCCGAGAAATATGTTTACGCCGATGAACTTAAAGTAGAATTAAATTAGAAACTTCGAATTTAGAATTTCTTTTCAGATCACTGAGATAGGATAAGAACTTATCCGAGAATTGAGAAGAGAAATGAGGCATTAGTCTTGAAAAGGATTAATAAACGAATTAATAAGCCGATTAATTTCTTTTAAGAATTAAAGGACTAAAATGATCGAAGCCTTTAATCTTTTAATTTGAGACATGAAATAGGATTGGGACGAGTTAGTGTAAAGAGTGAAACGAGAAGAGGTTAGACCCGTTAAGAGACCAAAACGGAATTAATACGAATCATTTTACCCGGAAAACCTTTACGACCGGATAATTAATACCCGTAACGACACAACGACGACACGTGTCAACCACCTCTCTCCCTCTCTCGCCACCTCACAACCCTCTCCCATCAACGCTCAATTTCCAAGACCAACAAGACATAGTGGTGTCTTGTACATAGCTTGCTTGAATTATACAAACAAGTTAAGTTCAAATCAAACCATCAAATCTTGTCTTATGCAATTTCCAACAAGTTTAATTCTTTTTCACTTTGTTGAATTTTGAATCCCATTCATCCAAGACAAGAGAGGAATGCAGCAACTTATTCATAACATTCCATCTCTCTCTCATTCGATCTATCTCTCTCTCAAAAACAAAAAGAAAAACTCTCTCAACCTCTCAAACTCTCTCTACTCTCGGCAATGAAGCCATTAACCCTCCATCAACTATAGATTCAACTATAGATTCAAGCTTATCCTCCATGGAAATGAAGTAGAAGCCATTAACCCTCCATCAATTCCATCCATATTTTCAAAGAAAGGTACAAATTTCCAAGTTCTTGAAGTTGAATTTAAGAATTTCCAACATTTTTCTTTATTTTGATTCCTAAAACCTATGGATGATTAATCCTATATTCTTTCTTTTTCTTTGAGGATTCAAGAAGACATCCTTCTTCTTTTCAAGATCCAAGCTTTGAAGCTACCATTTCCATCCATTTCAATCCCAAGAGCCAAGAGAAGGAATTTCCATTTATTTAAGTATGATTTCATTTGATTAGTTGTAAAATGTATGTCTATAAGTCCTAAAGGAAGGATCTATGCATGCATGTTATTTAATTTATGTTTAGGCAAACTTAGGATATGCATGTGCTAATCGAGTGAGAAGAATTCGTTAGGAGAATCGAACACTAGGTATTAATCGATGAATTAAGAGAAGAAAAAGAAACTAAAACCCTAAAAAAATGATAAAAGCCGAAAAATATAAGAAAAATAGGAAAAATGTGAATCTTTGAGTTATTGTTATTTTGATGCTTGAATTGTTATTTTTATCATGTTAGTAATGAGATTATATGCATGAAAAATTGAGAAACGAATTGCATAAAAATAGGCATAAATGCCGTGTGTTTTTAAGCAAAATAGAGAAATTATTTTGTTGATTTTGTTGATGAATTGAGTGATGTTTTGATCTATGAAATGATTTTATGTTGTGTTGATATTATCATACATGTGTTTAAGTGAAGAAAATAGGATTGCATGTTGAAATTTTTGAAAGAAATTAAGTATAGAAATAATAAAAATAATTGGATGTTTAAGTATTTCAATGTTTATATGAATGATAGTTTGAATATAGAAAAAAGATAGAAGTTTTGATAAAAAGATTTAAATTTGAAAAGCTTTTAATTAAATAAAAGATGTATGAAAAAGATTTCTTAATTAAATACTTTGTATTAAAATTTAAAGACTTGAAATTTTTACTAAAAATATAACAAAAAGATCTTTATAATAAAGTGAAGCAATTCATAAAAATGTTTATCAAAAGATAAAGAAATCATTAAGTAAGAAATAGCTTAAAGGTTTAAAACAAATAAAGAAGAAATTATTAAAGAAGTAAACAAAATAGAGAAAACCGAGTTTAAGAAGAATTAATTAATAAGAAGTAACAAGGAAGATAAATTGAATAAAGAAAAGATGCTAGACGAGTTAAGATAGATACTCGTATAAGTTGATCGAGAAAATGAGAATAAAATAAGATGTCGAATAATAAGTTGAAAAAAAAAAGATTAATTAAATAATTAATTTAGGAACGTTATTTCCAACCAAACGAAGAAAGGATAAACCGAGATAATAATTAAAAAGAATAAATTTCGAATTAAGAAATGAGAATCAAGTTAGAAATTAACAAGAATTTATAAATTCAAAAGAGTTTATTAAGAGCTAAGAGAATTTTTGTTAAATAAATAAGAGTTATAAAATACCTTATAAGATAGCGGATGTAGAACGAAGCGTTGTCTATGTAAATAAGAAAGATAGAATCAATAGTTTAAGCCTTCATAAAAAGAATTGCATAATCGAGTTAGACCTTAAAATCAAAATGGAATGCATGTTAATGTGTCTTGAAGTGTGCTTGATTTATTTGAATTTATTGTATGTGTGAATATGTGTTTAAATGCATGATAATATTATAATGTGAAATATGATTGAATTTGTATGCTAAATGATTGATTGTTAAATTGAGAATGAACTAAAAGTCTTTGAAAGAAAGCTCAAGTAATAGAACTGTATCAATGAAGTTATTAACTAGAACGATAATAGTATACGATGTTAAGTAGTAGAGTTAACCTTTTCGAATAGAGTTAATGAAATAAAGACGAGAACGTGAGATCTTTAGAAAAGTTAGAACGAAGAGAGCGACGACTCAAATAGAAGTTTGTCAATTAAAGTCCAAGCCTTTGTGTCCGTCTTTCATATATCTTATCTATCGATGTTTAACTATGAAGGATCGAGCCGGACGGATCGTTAAGCGAGGATAAATAACCCTAGACCACCTAGCTAGTTCTTCGGAAGTCAGGTGGGCTTTTCTGAACCAAAATCTATTGATAAAATTAGTTATGCTATTGAATATTATGATATGTTTTTCAAATGTGATTGACTTGCCATTTTATTGAAGTTAGTATGTGTTATCATCTATGAGGATGTGATTATCCTGTGAAAGCAGGAACCCACGTGTGGTATATGTTGAGGTGACTGTGAGCCTTGCATCGGTTGGGCCGGTCACAGTGTTTGAGAAGGAGGCCTACTTCTCGGCACATGAAGTTATTTGTGATAGATGATACATGCTATTATATTATGTTATTTGTTTGCGTCCGTTTTAAATAAAAATGTTTTGGCATGCACAAGTAAAACCGTTTTTAAAACTGCTTATATACTTGTGATGTTTGGCAAGGCAAGTTCAATTGATATAGCTTTAAGAAGCATCTTTATTCAAATGTTTTTGGCTTGTGTTCACTGAGTACGAAGTACTCAGCCCTGCGTGTGTTTCTAAACATGCAGGTTGACTGGATGGCGATGGCGTGGATACTTGGTGGTGTGGTTTGGTTTTGTTGGTTAAGTTTGGTAGAATTTCGGACTGGCATTTGTACGTCTTCATACGTGCAAGTGTTGGGAGTTGATGCTAATTTCCGCTGCAATCTTTTTGATCTAATGTCTGTTGAAGTTAACACTTTTATCCTCATGTTTTTGATTCCGAGCGTTGTGCTCGAAGACTTTGAATGCTTGTTGAATTCGTAATCCCTTTATCTTGTAATCCCGAGCGATGGGCTCGTAACTTGACTTGTTGTTGAACATGTTCCCTTTTCTTGATGTACATATTCGTATGATTCCTCTTTTTGTTGGAATTCCCTTCCCATCAGCATGATTTTCTTGTTTGAATTCCTGTTCAAAGTGAAGTTGAGATGCTCGGTTATTATTATTCATTATGCTTTTGAAAACTAAATTCGATTGCCTTATATTCCGCCTTTGTTTTTCCCCGAGCATTATCCCTTTATTTGAGTTAGTTCTTAGTTGTTTAGGTTTGTTGTTGTTCGTAAGTCGCACCCCGAGAGTCGGGGCGTGACATTAACAGGATTTGGGATCAACTCGAGAGTGTCTCTCGTGCCCAAGAAGGTAAATAGTGTTGGAGAGCAATCGGTATTGACCTACCTCTTGGCTGTCTTGGGTTTGTTTATTCTTAATGCCTTTTGGGCAACATTGTTACTGAAGTGTCTTCGTGACTTTGTTGATCAAAGGAGGAGATCTTGCCTTCTGGTCAAGATCTGTAAAATTGGATAGACATAGGCTTGGTGTGTTTATATCGTGACTTCGTGAGGGTATAAACTAATCTATGCCTTAAACCAAGTAATGAGATAGAGTAATTGAATATTTTTGCACCAATAAACGAGTAATGAGTAATTAGTATCACTGATTCGAAACCCTAACCCAAACTTCTTTGTTATTTGATATTTCACTTGTTGAGTTACAGGATATTGAGATACTTCTCGACCAAAACATCTTCTGTTGAGAACTACCTGAAGAGTAGATCTACGCCAAGTCCCTTGGGTTCGAACCCACTTGCCATTAAGTACTACCTCGTTGGGCAAGAGGTGTTTTATAAATTCATTTATGTGAAGAGTGTGATGACAACGCTTCGTCAAATTGGCGCTGTTTCCGGGGATTTTGTTTTTAAGCTAGTTTGCTCTTCTAGCTTTAGTTGAGCACGGTTTATGCCCAAGCCACATCTACGGAGTGACGAAGATCCACAAGATCACGGTGTTTGCCCGAATGAGGTGATAGCTAGGAGAAATCGAGCAGAACAACACAAGAAGAAGAAAGATCTTGAGGAAGGCGTTAACCAACCTTCAGAGTCGCCGAGTTTGACAAAAGATCAGGATATCGAGTAAGAAGACGATTCTTGCTCAACAACGAGTACAGACAACAAGAAGTCAACATGCAGTTCAGAAGCAGAGACATCAACAACCATGGCAGGACAGCAAGAGAAAACCATCCGTCAGATTATGTTCCCTGACGACAATGGAATCAGACCTTCAAGTATCCAATTGCCCACCATCAATGGCAACTGGGAGCTCAAACATTTATTGATACAGATATTGCCCAAGTTCAGCGATCATCCTGGAGAAGACCCTCAGACCCATCTTCAAGACTTTGAGATGGGGATTAACACTGTGAGGAACAATGCTCCTCCTATCCAAGATACTGCTTGAGAACGTGATGCTGCCCGAGATACGTTTCCCGACTACGTAAGGTTACTCACGTTTTCGTTTTCACTACTAGATAGAGCACACGAGTGGCTCTACACTTTGCCAGAGAGAAGCATCGACACCTGGAAAAAGATGCAGCAGGCTTTTCTTGATAAGTACATACCCGTTGGCCAGATACAAAGTGGGAGAAATGCCATTTCCTCGATCAAGATGGGTGGAAGTGAGTCATTGTATGATTACTATGAAAGATTCAAAAAGTTGATAGCAAGATGTCCTCAACATCGAATTCAGGACATTGACTTGATTGAATATTCTTAAAATGATTGAGGGCATCCGAGAGGAAATGGATAATTGCAGCTTGTTGAGGAGCAATATGTGATCAATCGCCTTCAGAGGTGTTTAAGAGAATCGGAGCAATGGCGAAACAATCACGAGATGAAGATGATATCCCGAGAGGGGGGTATGAAGGCTACAAGGGCAGTTTAGACAACTTGGTCAATACCATGAAGGCATTTATGGCCAAGGTGGATGGTCAAATGGAGGCCTTGAATAAGAAGGTAGATGGCAAGGAAGTTCAAAGAGCCATAAAGAAATGCGACGTATGTCAGGCAACATCCCACGTCACCTCAGAATGTCCTAGTTGGTTCGTGGAAGAAGGAGAGGAGGTGAAGGCAATAGGTCAGGACCAGCAAGGCGGTGGGCAACAAAGGTTCCAATATGGCAATAACAACAACTATGGCAACAACTTCGACTATAGGCCGAACCAGCACAAGAACCTGAGGTATGGCAACAACCACTATCAAATACCTCCTGCCCACCAACAACCGCAGCAGCCGGTTCAGCAGCAACAACAATACATTCCTCCACCTCAACAACCACCTCAACAGCAACATAACTATGTTCCTCCACATCGAGAACCAGCTAAGACAAAATTCATGAAGGAGACCATAGATCGTTTTACCAACTAGAACCAAAGGCTGAGGAGGGATTTTGAGAACTTTGAACTAGAAAGTTGAGGTCAGTCGAATAATCTTCAAGCTCAATTGACTCACATAAACCAAACCTTGTTAAGGCTTGTAGATGACAAGAATGGAAGGCTTTCTGCCCAAGTGGAGATCAACAAAGAGCAAGTAAATGTTGTGACTTTGCGAAGTGGGAAGGCGTTACCAGGGTTGTTGCCCAAGATCCAACCCAAGGAACCTGTTCGAGTAGAGGAAACCAAGATGAGTATAGGAGACATCAATGACATCTACAAGGAGCTGAAGGCAAAGCGCGAAGAAGGGATAAAGGCCAATAAGAATCCTGTCTTCGATAAGGAGGATGATGAAGCCTTGTTTGATTACGTAAAGATAGAGAGATCAAGGCTGGGATTCAATAAAGATGATGAGTTCTTGGACTCTTTGAAGGCTGAAAGAGAGGCAGAGGCTTTGGCCAAAAGGGCCGTTACTCACACTGCTAAGGCAAAAGCCCCATACCCGAGACGTTTTGCCCGCGACATGATGAATGTGTTCAAGAAAATAGAAATCAACCTTCCATTATTGATGGCGTTACAATCCATGCCAAAGTGTGCAAAGTTTTTACGAGAGATGTGTTTGAAGAAGACCAAGTACCCTGATAATGCCCGTTTCCATGTAGAGAATGTATCATCACTCATGAATCACCACATCCCGGTCAAGAAGAAGGATCCTGGCATGTTTGCTATCCCATGCACAATAGGTACTACGTCAATACCCAAGGCGATGCTTGATCTTAGAGCCTCGGTAAATGTAATGCCAAGGGCCATGTTCGACGAGATGAGGTTTGGACCTCTTTCTCCTTCCCGTGTTACCATTCAATTGGCGGACTTGTCCACAGTCTACCCCAATGGAGTTTTGGAGGACGTGTTGGTCAGGGTGGGGGATCTTCTGTTCCCAGCAGACTTCTATGTTCTTGACATGGGAAAGAAAGCAACCAAGAATCCACTGATCTTGCTCGGAAGGCTGTTCTTGAGGACGGCATGCACCAAAATCGATTGTGATACTGGAAAGTTGACGGTTCAATTAGTTGGAGAAGTAGTAGAGTTCGATGCTTATAGGCAAAATCAAGATGATGCCATGGAGCACCTCAACACCCTCAATGCATGTGGTGAGCTAGTGGAGACGTTTAACAGCTTAAGCTGTTTCTTTGAAGACAACGAAGATGCAATCCAGGCGGATCTCGATCACATTCAGGATCTTGACCTGGATCTCGACCAGTATGAGGATGATGAGGCAGCGGGTGCCACAATAGAGTTTTCTGAAGACAATGAGTATAAAAGTGATAGAGATTTCTGGGAAGAGTCAGTCCATGGGCATAGTTTCGACTACTCCACCGATGAAGACTACTTCAAGGATGAGGAGTTGGAGGAGTGCAAAGCTCTTAATAAATTCTTTGGAGATAAAGATGAGGATCAGAATGAAGGTGAGCAAAAGCCCCTTAACGAGTTTGATGAGGAATGCGGGGAACTACCCCATGATAAGACCGAGGAGATAGTAGAGGAATTCTGGCAACAGACAGTTTATTGAGCAGGATGCCAGCGTGCAGACAGAAGAGGATCTTGCCCAGAATGATGAACCAACAGATGTGGAGAAATGCAGTTATGCCAGGATTCCGGACAACATGCAACCTCAGGGGTTCGAACCACTCAACATCCCTGAGTTGAAGCCGGAGGACAGGTTGGTGCCCTCACTGCAAAAGGCACCTACTTTGGAGCTGAAACCTTTGCCCAAGCACCTAAAGTACATATATCTTTGCAAGAACGAGACGTTGCCCGTGATCATATCTTCTGAGCTATCGAGCATGGAGGAGGTCCGAGTTGGTGAGCTGCTGAGCAAATACAAGGCGGCAATAGGGTGGACATTGACCGACATCAAAGGCATTAACCCTATGGATTGTGTTCATCACATTTTTCTTGAGGAGGATGTTGTTCCTGTGAGAGATCCACAAAGGCGATTGAATCTCACCATGAAAGAAGTGGTGATGAAGGAGATACTTAAGCTTCTTGACTTGGGGATCATCTACCCCGTGTCCGGCAGCCGGTGGGTGAGCCCTGTGCACATGGTGCCCAAGAAGTCGGGAATCCAAGTTGTTGAGAACGAGAAAAATGAGATGGTGGCTATGAGATTGCAAACCGGATGGTCAGCATGCATTGATTACCGGAAGCTTCAAGGCCAGTGCTTGAAGGCCTATTTTGGTCAAGAACAGCTTGTTGATGAGGAACCATCTGGGTTCCCTGTCGAGGAGGACCTCTGAATTCAAAAGAAGGGGGGTGTCGTGCCCAAGACCTTAAACAGGGCGCTGTCCAGGAGGCAACATGGTTAGTATTTTCTATTTTATTTTTATTTTTAGTTATTCTTCTTTACTTTCGTAAAAATTATTGACAAAAGAACAATAAGTTAGTTTTTTCTTAGAGTATTTTATTTTATAGTATTTTATTTTGAAGTATTTTTAATTCTAGATTAACCATAGGAGTATATTTGGTGTTTTGAAGTGTGCAGAAGATGTTGAGCAAGATACAGGGTGTAGGTCATGAACCACGATGAAGGCCCTGTTGATGGTAGTGCACTCGCTTTTGAATGTCATTCAAATCTTGCTTCATTGCCCAAGCTCTTTCCATTGCTCCTGATAAGCAATGTCTCCAGGGGGTGGCACAACCTTCTTCTGAACTATAAGGGATCGAGGTCAGTAGCCTAGGCTAACTGAAGGGGCCTTCTTGCCCAGAATCATTGAGAAGGGGCAAGAGAAAGGCTGCTACCTTTGAACTGTAGGACATCGAGGTCAGCGGCCTAGGCTAACTGAAGGAGAATGTTTTCGCACACTAGGAGTTCTTACTTGCTCAACGTGTCACTGGAAGAGGGCAAGACATGCTTGCAAAAACTTTCTTTCGAAACTATTGGCAGTGGGCAGAACGTATACCTGCCTTGCTTAAGTAACAAGAAGTTGCAAACCTTGAGATCTTAACCATACTGGAAGAAGTTGATGTAACACATAAGGAGACCTTCCAAGCCACTCATTTTACCCTCAATGTGTTCTTTTCCCACAACACATCCAGGTGTTTTGTTATACCTTCCTCTTAAATTTGTTTCCTCCCTAGTTGTGTTTAGATTAGGTTGTTTTTAATTTTTGCCGTTCGTATTTTCATTTTTATTTTTTGTTGTTGGTCAGACTTCACCCACTTTGCTCAAAAGTAAAGTGTGTTGGTGGGATCGTTGTTGATTTAATTGTTAAGTCAGTTTGTTTTTTTTTTTATGTCTGTTGTTGCCCAACATCATACTCACTTTGTCTAAGGTAAAGTGTGTGGGTGTTGGGATGTTGGTCTATTTTGTGTGTTTTTAAATTTTGTTTAAATTGTGGATCAGTATGTAGGTATGATAGGTCAGAATAGGTATGTTGATGTAAATAATGTTGTATGTAGATAGGTAGGACGGAATGAGATATTGGGCACGAACCGTGAGGTTTAGAGATGTTAAATACGATATACATGTGTAGCATTTATTTCTTTCTTGTGTGATAATGACGAATTGAAACTTGTTGATCTAGAACTTGCCTACATCTCTTATCGAAACTCCGTGTAACTTAGTCGAATTGCTTAGATCAATTAGGCATTTTTGTTCAAAATTAGTCCATAGCCAAAATTCCCTACCTTGACATTTATCCTTTGCTAGCCCCTTTGAGCTTGTTGATAATTCTTTCGATTCACTTACAGTAGCCTGAATTTATATGCCTTCTCGGTCAAGAACTCAGGTCTAGAAGAAGAAGGGATGAAAAGGAAATGTTGGGTAGCGCTAGCTGGGCAATATCACCTATTTTAGAGGTGTTGGGTTAAGGAGTTAGAAAAAAAAAATAACAAAATAAAAGTCCTGAAAGAATAAGTGTTCTAGGGCTGATGTGGTGTTCGAGAGGAGTAAGGAGTCGAGGGCAATTTGTTGCCCAAGAACTGAGTTTTCTTGACATAGCCTTTTCCTATCTTATCCCACTTTTTGCCTTAAGCCACGTTACAACCTAATAAAGACCTAAAGATAAGTAATGTTGATTTTTTTCAAAGAAGTAGAGATGTAGAGGGCAGGTAAGCCTATGGAAAAACATTGTTGATATTAGTCAAGAGCATATACACTTAACCATATACACTTGAGAGTTGAGTGCTGGTGAGGATACCCTTGTTGCCCAATAACTCTATCTTGACCTATTTGATGGCAATATCTGCTTCATATTCTATTTTGACTGACATGTTAATGCTCTATTAAGTCTGTGTCTTGTTTTCTGTTTGAGTCTTGGGCAAAATCGCAACTGTACACTTGAGGGCAAGTGTAATTCAAGTGTGTGGGTGTGATGAACCCATATTTGTGTCCATCTTTTCTGGTGTTTTTCTTGTTCTTTTTAGTCTTTATCGAGTTAAAATGTGTCTGGGAGGACACAAAGTCGAGAGAAGGTGTGCAGGGAAGAACAGGTGGGATCTTGGGCAAAACCGGTGAAAATTTTGTTGTTGAGATGCTGAGATGGCGATACGATGTAAATGGGCATAGGGCTGGAAGCTTGTAGCTGGGCAACAACGTTCTATTCAATCTACAAGTCAGGAAGTACCTCCCCATATCCTTGAAGCCAACAGACAGAGTACTCGGAGGAGCCAGGATCTTGATCAGCATAGGAAGTGATACAGGATGCAGACATCGAAGTCAAGATGTAAGTCAGAGCAGCTACAGATTTCTTTTTCTCCAAGGAAGAGGATAAGGATCGAAGATTTCTTTCCTTATCTTAACTAAACCTAATCAATGAAGATATCTACCACGAAAGGGAAGTAAAATCGCAGCCGGATAGACAAGGAAAGAGGCGGATAAGGATGGAATGAGTCCTTAACCAACAAGGATTCTAACCTAACCCTAATTCCATCGCCTATATATATGGCCGACTTCATATTGTAAGGGGTGCGAGTTTTAGTTCGAGTTTAGAGAGTTCTTTTAGCTTAGTTCTGCATTTTAGATCGAGTAAAAGTGAGGAAGAAACAAGTCCTATGGGCGAATTACTTTTATATTTCGTTCCAGTTTTTCTGCATTAGTTTTCAGTTGTTTACTTGAAGTCAAGACCTTAGTTGCTGACTTACGCTTTTGAGCAGCACCCGTTTCCAGTTCAATTTCAGTTATGATTTCCCTTACATGTTTTATGTTTTCGTTTAATATTATGTCTAACTAAATTTATTGTTTGGGTTGGATGTAGATGATGTGATCTTAAATACTCGTTCAAAACTCGTGTGAGGTCGAATTGTGTGAGTTCGTTATTTGATTTTATTCCCGAAACACTTAGAAATAATTCTAGACTTAATTGATATAGACACATTCTTGATCACCATTTAGATATTGAGATTAAGTCATTAACAGGATTTGGGATCAACTCGAGAGTGTCTCTTGTGCCCAAGAAGGTAAATAGTGTTGGAGAACAGTCGGTATTGACCTACCTCTTGGCTGTCTTGGGTCTGTTTATTCTTAATGCCTTTTGGGCAGCATCGTTACTGAAGTGTCTTCGTGACTTTGTTGATCAAAGGAGGAGATCTTGCCTACTAGTCAAGATCTTTAAAATTGGATAGACATAGGCTTGGTGTGTTTATATTGTGACTTCGTGACCATTAGGGTATAAACTAATCTTTGTCTGAAACCAAGTAATGAGATCGAGTAATTGAATATTTTTGCACCAATGAACGAGTAATGAGTAATTAGTATCACTGATTCGAAACCCTAACCCAAACTTCTTTGTTATTTGATATTTCACTTGTTGAGTTACAGGATATTGAGATACTTCTAGACCAAAACATCTTCTGTTGAGAACTACCTGAAGAGCATATCTATGCCAAGTCCCTTGGGTTCGACCCCACTTGCCATTAACTATTGCTTTGTTGGGAAAGAGGTGTTTTATAAATTCATTTGTGCGAAGAGTGTGACGACAGCGCTTCGTCAGTATTCGTGAAAAATTCTATTCATTAAGTCCATGAAAACAGCTGGAGCGTTGGTTAATCCGAATGGCATTACCACAAAGGATACTTGTCTGATCTTCAGTTGATGATATCCTGACCTTAAGTCAATGTTGGAGAAAACACCTGCTCCCTTCAATTGATCGAACATATCGTCTATCCTTGGCAAAGGATACTTGTTCTTGAGCGTGATCTTGTTAAGCTCTCGATAGTCTATGTACATTCTTAGACTACCGTCCTTCTTTTTCACAAATAGGATTGGAGCTCTCCAAGGGGAAACACTTGGTCGATTGAAACCTAAATCCAACAACTCTTGCAGTTGGATTTTTAACTCTTGAAGTTCCTTCGGAGCCATTCTATACAGAGCTTTTGAAATCAGGGCTGATCCAGGCTCTAGATCAATCGTGAACTCCAATTGTCTATCCGGAGGAAAACCGAGTAAGACTTCTTGAAAAACGTCTTTGAACTCTCTCACGACGGCTACATCATCAATGTTCGGCTCATGCCCATCGTCTTCATTCAAATAAACTAGATACACTTTCGTATCCTTTCTCCTTATCAACTTCTTTGCTTTCATGGCTGAGATAATCAGCACACTCCTCTTTACTCTTTTTTCCATGCCGAAAACTACAGTCGGCTCTTCTCCAGGGTGTTGAAATGAAATTTGTCTCCGATCGCATTGAATCGTAGCAAAATTCTCGATTAACCAATCCATTCCTAAGATTATATCTACGTCCCATATCTGGATTAGATTTAGGAATTTTACGGATAATTTACGGCCTCCGAATTTGAATTCTGGGTTTGAGAAAACACGCGAAACTAGAGCTGATCTCCCTAAATAGGTTGATACTCTAAGCACCTGGTTCGATTCTTCTACATTCAAGCCAAGATTTTCTACGCATGCGCTAGATATAAACAAATACGAGGCACCGGTATCAAACAAAATAATAATAGGCACGTCTTTCAACTTTTCCATACCTGCGAGATTTCCTAGATCTTTAGTTCTAGGCTTTTGTTCAATTGCAAAGACTCGCTAGTAGTGCTGTTTCTCCTGCTGAGGAAGTTGTGGCTTTTGTGGTTGTGGTTTACGCTGAGGCTGGGAATATTTCTGCTGCAGAGCTGCTTCTATTGCTCTCATCTGAGAGGACTGTTACTGATTCTGCCTTCCACCGATCATTCCTTGTTGTTTACTTGGGCACCAGTTTGAGAAATGACCAGGCTGACCACAAGTAAAACAAATTTTACTCCCAGCTTTACAGATGCCTTGATGCATCTTGCCACACTTTGAACATTGAGGTAGTCCTTGGGGTCCTTATTGCTGCGATTAGCATGCTGGGCTTTCGCTTTCTGGGTTTGCTGAGGTTGTTGATGATGGTGTCCCTGTTTCTTCCATGGCTTTTTATTTGGGTGGGTACCGCCACCACTCCATTTCCCTTTTCTCTTTGGAGGGTGGCTTTGTTGAAACGGATATGAGGCAGCAACTGTCGTCGACTGGCTTTGAAATTGAGGATTCGCTGAAGACTACGATCCTTTTTCTGGCTGCATCACCAGCTCCATATCCAAGGCTCAGTTAAATGCTTATGCATAAGTCAGACCACTCTGACTTGCAAGAACAACTCGAATATCTTGCCTCAGACCTTCTCGAAAGAGCTCACACATCTTTTCATCAGTATCCACCTTATCAGGTGCGAATCGGGCTAACTCGCAGAACTCACGATCATATTCGGCTACCGATCTCTTTCCCTGTCTTAGATTCGCAAATTCATTCGCTTTTTGTTTACGATAGCTTCGTGGCACATACTTTTCATAAAGGGCTTCATTAAATTGTTCCCATGTCAAATTCTCATGTTCCTCAGGCGTATACGTCCTCTGTCGTGCTTCCCACCAATAATCAGCAGTTCCCTTAAGTTGATACATCACGCACTCAAGACGTTCTTGGTCATTACATCGAAGAAATCAAAAAATTTGCTCCAAAGGATGAATCCAGTCTTCGGCTTCTGTCGGACTGTCTTTGCCATCGAAAGTTGGGGGATTTTGGCAGAGAAAAAGTTCGTCCACTCATTTTTCATTTTTAAGAGGTGGGGTAGGGTCTCGATGCCTTTCTCCTTCATTTCTTTCAACTCTCACGTTTCTTCGCCTTGGCGGCTTCTAAAAGAAATGCTAAAAATTAGATAACTCGGAACATCTTTTCGAAAAATAGATTAGCTCACTCGGAGTTTTTCATGACTTTTGAAAATATTTTCTTCTAAGAGGAATTTGATTCTCAATCGGTACTTATCAATATTTAAAGAAGAATTCATATATAACAATCATCTCAAATAATTAGATATAATATTCATCTTATTTTCATCATTTCTCATCTCAAGCATTCAATCATTTATTGACATAACTCATAATTTCACATATTTTCAAATCAATAATTCTTGTCATTCATGATAATCACATACTCAAATATTGTCATACATGACACATGCTCATCTTTTGAATTTATGCTTAATCATTTGTCATATAAATATGACACATCCTCATTACTCAAATATTTTACTTCATAAATTTATTCTCAGAAAAATAACTCGCTTGATTACTTAACTCTTACTTTTTCTCCTGCTTTTGACTCAAGATAATTGGAATCTTGATTACTCAATATATTATCAGCATTTAAGAGACTCAAAGTTGATTTTAATAGCCTAACGGCTTCATTTTACTTATCATCCGAAATGATGGCCTCTTGTGAGGACTTTATATTGAAGCAAAAGGATTAGTACGTACAGTAGAAATTTTCCCTAAACTTCATCACACATACTACTCGTACTAGCAACGAGCTACTACTTTACGATCGATCTACCAATAGTTATGCATCAAGTTTTAATTTACATCACTACAGAAAAGTAAAGGAGTTTGTTTTTCGACATAAAATAAAAATTGTTTGAACATTCCACGAGCTTTCTTGAACTGCCTTGCTAGGCTTGCGAACCTCCGTCGCTAACACCGTTTCCTCCATTCTGTTCTTCCTCGAGTTCTTCTTCTGGATCCTCTTCTGGATCCTCGTCATCCTCATTTCCGCTTCCTTGGCCTTCAGCAGCGGCCAAATCCTCATAGTAGTCATTGTAGGTATGCCCTGAGGCATCCCACTGGTTCGTCACTTCTTGAATCTGATCGTTCACGAAGCGATTATCAACATTTTCAAATTTGGATTCATCCCATTGAGGATGTTCTTGTTCGTACTCGTGACGAAGATAGGATCCAACAATATTGTTAATTTTTCGTTCCCAGTCTTGGTGGATTCTGGCTATCAAAGACTCCAGATCTTCATAAGGAGAAACGTAGTTACCATCCGGAGGTGATTGGAGGTACCTTTGAATTACAGTAGCTTCTCTAGCTGCCGATCCTGGCAATTTGTTTCGCCTGATTCTCATGTGTTTTGCCCTAGCTGTTCATGAGGATAAGGTGGAACATTAACGGAATTATAGGCTCCGTCTAACTGGGTAGCAAGTGAACCAGAAGGGAAAAAGGATCATAACCACTGCTTGGTTGAACAGCAAATGAGCTAGAATAAGGAAAAGGATCAAGAGATTGGGTAGGAATCACATTTCCTGAATATGGATTGAATTGGTGAGATGCTCTCAGCTCATTGCGGGGCGGAGAGGAGACTCGAGATGGATGTGGCTCATTTGGAAGCTGAGATTGAAGATTAAAAGCTAACCCATTTGGTATGGGTGGCAAGTCCAGCTCAAAGAGTCCAAGGGGAGGAGCACCAAACTTAATAAACTGACCCGATATCGTGGCGATGAAAGCGTTGCAGTTACCATACAGGTAATTGCCTATGTATTGGGTTCCGACGTAGCTTGGCACCAATGACGATGCCCAATCGCGCCATTCACGAGGTAGCGCGTGAATAAAGTGGATCATTCCATCCACAGCACTAACGTCCAGATAATTGATGACCTCCCAAATCTTATGAAATCGAGCTAGAAACTCAGCAATCGTCTCATCGTAATCTTTCCTAATGTGCAAGTATTCTTGCATCATAGCCCGGTTCATCTCGTCATCAATCCTATATGATTTAACAACAAATTAGGCACACTAAAACATATACACACACCACATTTGAAAATTTCCAACCACTACCTACTCGTTTTTGCGTTTCAAAGAGGTTTTATTACCCGAACTACTCGGCAATTCAATTTTTTTAAATCGTTTGCACAATTGATCCATCCCTTTTTCAATTTCCACACCAAAGCACAAAATTATGGACGACATTCTAAAGCAATCTAGTTATTCAGGCCACTTACCAAGCTTCTGATTTTAACCAGCATAAAAGCATACCGAATAACTTTAAAATCAATTGAATACTCAAACTTTTATAAAATATGCGTACCTGATAGCTGGATGAGATGGGGATGATTAGGTGTGTTGCTAACTCAGACAAGTCTAGGAAATAAATCTAGACTCGACTATTAATGAAAGTTTAAACTTCAAGACTGACAAACTTCAGAGCAGACAAACCTGCTCTGATACCAGTTTGTCACTAACGAGGATGTCGTTCGCACTCTCAAAATGAATTTGTAGCCTATCCTCACAGCTATATAGTTAGCAAGTAAGTACAGGGTCAATCCACAAGGAGTTGAATGTCACTATCTCTTGAAACCTCCTCCACCTGTTCAGAAAAGTAGGTTTTGCTATCTTGGTCACTAGGGCTCTCTTGCCCAATTCGAGAACTCAATAAAACACTGAAAAGTAAACAGAGAACTTAATTAATAATAAAAGAGACTTGGTCTGGACCTAGACATTGTTAAGTGAAAACCCTAGCTTGGTCATTGGTGCAAAATATATTCATCACATGCATGCATCGTTTGTTATGGGACTTGAATGCTGAGATCCCTTTTTACTCGTCACGCTCTCAACAAACCCTTCCCTTACCTATCCTTACTTAGTTGGCGACGCACCTCCGGCTCCCTACCTTGGGCAATACCTTTGTCGGAGTCATCGTTCATTTTCTTGCCCAAGGAGCATTTATCTCTAGAAAGGCCCAACAAGGAATCATCACGTCTAGCCTAATAGGATAGACACCTTCCTCTAATGCTAATCGATCTTAACTAAGAAGATGTGGAAAACACTCCTGCTTCTCAATTGATTGGTGATTTAATATGTCCTAAGTGATTAACGGCCTATTGATCTCTTATTCGTATTCTCATATTTGAACAAGCTCATTAACATTATGGGAACACATGCATGCAATTATCTAGACCAATTTAGACCTCTCAAGCGTAAGTTAACACTTAACTGTCTTGCCCAGACCAAGTATAAAAGCTTAGCTAGACATAATCATAAAGTAACAAACATGCGAATTGAAGAAAATCATAAACACTATATTAAAACTTACGAAGTACGTGCAGAAACTAAACACGGCCAAAAGTGCCGAATAACTAAGTATGGATTAAAGTTTGCCCGTAGGACTTGTTTTTCTCCTCACAAACTCTCAATGAAATTACAGGGAAAATAAGCGTAGACGGCGTATGATTGCAGCAGCAGGGCTTCGATATATATATAGGCGAGTACTTAGGGTTTGGGCCCCCTAGTCCTTAACATGGAAAGAATCCACGAGCTACCTTGGGATGCAAGTAACACTTAGTAAGCTCGACCCTCAACAAGGTAAGTCACGTCTATCTCCAAGAGATCCCTTACGGATCCTAAATCTAGTAGGATAAGGAAAGATATTTAAGTTAGATCATCTTATCCTTATCCTTCTAGACTTAGGAGAGAAACTCGTCTGTTGACTAAAGCACTCCTCCTATCTGTCTTGACCAATATGGCTCTCCCTGACCTGCTTCCAGAAATGCTGCTTCTTTTCCCTGTTTTACCCAATTTCCACCTGCAAGGCAGTAAACATCCTCCTACCCAAAATATGTCCTCCCGGACATAGAAACTAGACAAAACACACACAAAGACTCGATCTAAACTACCTAAAACCAACACTAAAAAGACACAAAATATGGACTTATCATGCGCACACACTTAACCCACACTTGTCCTCAAGTGTGCACAGACAACTTGCCCAAGACACAAACAAAAGAATAAAAGACTCAAAACAAGATCAACACAGAAGAGTTAGTCAAGACAATACAACAATCTTTCATAATAATATGCAAGTGAAGGGAAAAGAAGATGTGATGCTATCAAACAAGTCAAGATAGAATTGTGAACTTTTTAAGATCTCTTTTCCACACTCATCACTCATGTGTTTAGGCTTTTTCTTTCACACTCATAGACCATCTTGACTTTGGTATCACCATAGGCTTGCCTGCCCTTTAAATCTAAAGCTCTAATCTCAAATCTCAGAACTCATCATTAGGACTTTTTAGGTTTTAAGCTTGAGGCAATAGGTAGAAAGTATTCAGATCTTGGCTAAAGACAGTTTAAACTCATATTGGGGAATAAGAGTTCCCAACTTCTTTTCAATTCCTCGCCCTTATTTTCCAGGCCCAAGCTTTAACTCTTTTTTCCTGGGGAACTTATAATTTTTTCTTTTTCTATTTTTTTAATTTTTGTGCTCCCCTTATTTCTTTCTTTCTTAGTTGAGACATAACCCAACTATCAACACAAAACTTCCTGCCCAAGATACACTCCCAATCATTTCATCCCTACCCCTATCCTCTTTATACTGCCCAGGTTCTCCCAACCAAATAAACATCTTTTTAAGGCAGTAACTAGGTAATAGAAAGAATCAATTCGACTCAGAAAAGGGTTATCAAAGGATCATGATTCAAGGTGGTCAATTCAAGCTCAATGGGCTAATGAAAGAATGGCCTAAATCATCTAAGTTCAGAGATAATAAACCAAAGTACAAGCAAGTTCTAGTTCCTCCTAATCAAGATGTCTTTAAACAAACACAAGAATGAATTCAGTTAAGCTCAAAATCCTCACAGGGAACATTCACAACTCAATCCATCATACAAGTCATCTTCTAGCATGCAAAAACTTAGCACTGTTCAACAAGCATCAATTAAGCTCACAAATCATACACTATCTTGCCCAACAACTCCATGCTGATCAACACAATTTCATAAAAAAAAACAAAAACAAAAAACACACGGCACAGACTCCCCACGCACACACTTTGCTTATACCAAAGTCCATCTATGGAGACCTCAACCTTGGACTCAACAAACTTATTGATACACACATATGGCCTTCCCACGCACACACTTTGCTTATAGCAAAGTAATGGGCGTAAGAAGGTCAAGACTCTAACACACAAACAAATCGCCTACCTCACCACACATTTCGCAAGGCAAAATGTGGGTGAGGTATTCGATCACTGACCAGACTCAAACAAATAAAACACCTAAAACACTAGACACAAAATAAAAACACAAGAACAAAAGAAAACTAAGACACAACAAAACAGGAGGACATAATTAAGCAGAGGGGTCAGAGGCTGACCCTAATTTCAGGTGGCGGGTAAGGCTGTTGAGAGTGGCCTGCATGGTCAGCTGCCCATTCCATAGCTCCTTGAGCAACTCCTCCGTCTTGCCCAACCTCTCCAGTACTTCCTTCAGCTGGGCAGAGGAAGATTCAACCTCCTCCTCATCTTCTTCTTCATCCTCCTCGATCACAGACTTCTTGGCCAATCTTGCTGACTTCTTAGGCGGCAGGCGAGCTGAGATTGGTTGATCCTTCTCATGCGCCTCCAGCAGGCACCATCCTTTCCCATACTTCACCACCTCCTTCATCCTGCTCAACCTCTTCATGTTGAGCACGTCAGCCGGTGTCACTTCAAAATCCTTCACCTCGTCATGGAGCTCCAATCCCTCAATGTAGGTCGTCACAAAGTGCCCACATGAATACTTCTGACTCACCTTGGCCACTACTGCCCTCAGCTGCTCCATCAAGAAGGCTGCAAAGTTTAGCCTCTTCCTGGTCAACATACAGAATAGTATGTACACCTCCTTGTTGGCCAGCGAATTCCTGCTATCTCCCTTGCCAAACATGTTGTAGGCAAGAATCCTATGTGTAATGCGTAGGGCTGGCGTCTTCAGATCAGAGGCCTTGTTGTCTCCAGACTTGAACTCTATCCTCACACTGATTTCCTTCCACATCCGGATCCACTCCTCCTTGGGCAAGTCCACTGGCACCTTCTTGACTTCTCTTCTGAACTCCAGCCTTTGCAGCTCCATCATTGTGGCGAACCCCAGAATATGGTTCACGTCATTCAGCCCAGCCACATATGGCTGCCCAGTCAGTGCAAACTCGATTGAGGCCGAGTTTCCTTCTCCATCAAGTACAAACTCCAATGAGTCGTACATCTCTCTCACCAAATCCTCATAGATGTGGCAGGGTAGCGTCAGGAATCTTCCCCAGCCACATCCCTCATACAGGGCCATCACTTCTAATGCTATATCCAAAGTATTCAGGTCGCCAAAGTCGACCTCCCTGGGCACAAAGATCTTCCTGGAGGATGAGTCTTCCGTCTTCTTGGGCTTCTTCTTCCCTTTCGATTCGGAGTCCTCCTTCTTGACCTTCCGAGCAACTGACCTTGTGATTCTCTCCCCTGTTATCCGGACATCGTCATCCTCCGACTCCACAATTCTTTGCCTCTTTCCTAGATTCTTGGATGAAGGCGTGGCGGCCTTCTTCTCTTCTGTAGACGACTCTCCTTCCAATGACGAGGCAGCCTCAGACGCGGCAGTCTTCATCGTCTTCTTCCTCTTGGTTTTCTTCTCCTTCCCCTTCTCTTTCTTCTTCTTGGCATCTCGCTCTACCTCCGCGCAGAGCTTGTCGAAGGAATCATCAGATTTCTTCTTCTCTTGTTCTTCGTGCTCTTCATCCAACACCTCCATCTCTACATCGTCATCTGGTTGCGCTTCTTTTTTCTTCGGTGCCTGCTGTGTGTTCTCCGGGGTCTCCTTCGCAGCTTTCTTAACAGTTCCTCCCGGTGTGGTGAAGTTCTCCTCTTCTGATGCCGCTGCTTCTTCTCGCACTTTCTCTGGTATCACCATGGCTTCAGCAAGGGCTGCGCTGATAACCTCCTCTGCTTCGGATGTAAGAGGGTATGGAACTACCCAAAGCGATGGGTCTGGCTCGGCAAAAGAGTACTTTGACGGCGGTGTTTCTGGTTCTTTGAGGTCGATATGGGTGCCGTGAGGGATTTTATTTTTTTTGTTCTTGGGACGGGTTGATACCATTGTGATTTTGGGTTTAAATTAAGGAAGGAAAATCTGCAGAATCCGAAATTGGGGGGTTGAGGATGGATAGTGGTGTATGGCAGTTTGAATTGATGTTTTACGTGGGGAAGTGGAAAAGTTGGAGAGAGGATTGTAGTAGGGTGGCAGACGGTTATAGGGCTAGGGATAGGTATTGCGTGCGGCTGTCACGTCGCACGTGATATGGTAGTTACCGCCTCTTCAGCTGTGTTGCCTAAGTCACTAGCTTAGCCCAGAGCGTCGTTCTTGCCCTCTTGCGCACACACTTTGCTCAAAGCAAAGTGTCCAATCCTCATTCTTCCTCTTGCCCAGTACCTGTGTCCTGCAGCTCACCAATACACTTCCATGCACAAGGCAAAAACACTAAATCCTATGGTTAGACATTTCTACCCATAATAGAATTAAAATACGCCTAAGTTTGATGGAAAACATTAAAATTATGGCTATTTTAATCCCTGTCTCCCTTTTTTCTTTTTCTTTTTTTTTTGAAGAAAGGAAACAATGCAAAATTAAAGAAAACTGAAAAGTAAAAGAAAACATACCAGGTTGCCTCCTAGCCAGCGCCTCAGTTACCGTCGTTGGCACGGCGTCCTTCTTGCCCAAGTTAGGGCTCCATGTCACAGAGGAATTTTAAGTATTCCTCTCGTTTCTCCACAGCTTTGCCATAGAAGGCCTTCAGTTTTTCTCCATTGACTTTGAAAATCTTCCCCGAGCTTGCATTCCTCACTTCTACAGCCCTATTTGGATATGTGGCTTGAACTTTGAACGGTCCAACCCACTTGGTCGATAGTTTCCCTGATATAAGCTTGAACTTGGACTGGTATAGAAGCACTTGTTGCCCAGGTTCAAACTTCTTGACCTTGATCAACGCATCGTGAGCCTTCTTCATCTTCTCTTTATACAACACGGCATTGTCATATGAATTGAGTCTGATTTCCTCAAGCTCCTGTAATTGAAGCTTCCTGGCTTGGCCAGCCTCATCCCAATCTTAATTCATCTTCTGAACTGCCTAATATGCTCTATGCTCTATTTCCACAGGCAAGTGGCACATTTTGCCAAAGACCATTCTGTAAGGTGATATGTCAAATGGGGTTTTGAACGCTGTCCTACATGCCCATAAGGCATTCTCAAGACGCAAACTCCAATCCTTCCCCATTGGACTAACTGTCTTCCTCAAGACAGCCTTCAAAATACGATTAGACAATTCAGCTTGTCCATTTTCTTGAGGATGATAAGCTTTCGAAATCCTGTGGTGTACTCCATATCTACTCATCAATCCTTTAACGGCTCCATTGCAAAAATGCGTTCCTTGGTCACTGATAATTGCCCTTGGCACACCAAACCGGCTAAAGATATTGCTCTTGAGAAACTCCACAACCACCTTTGAATCATTGGTTGATGTTGCCTTGGCCTCCACCCATTTAGACACGTAGTCTACTGCCAATAATATGTAGAGATTCCCTCTAGAGTTGGGCCATGGCCCCATGAAGTCCATGCCCCATATATCAAATACTTCCACGGGCATGACCGGAGTCATGGACATCTCGTTCCTCTTGTCAATGTTGCCCTTCTTTTGGCATTGGGCGCATCATTTACACCACTCGAAGCTATTCTTGAATATATTGGGCCAATAAAACCCACAATCTAAGATCTTCCTTGCTGTCCTCTTAGGTCCAAAATGTCCCTCACATACCTTGGAATGGAAATGGGCAAGGATGCTTGCTTGTTCCTTCTCATCAACACATATGTGGATAACTTGGTCAGTAAACATTTTCCATAGGTATGGTTCATCCCATATGTAGTATCGACTTTCCACCTTCAACTTGTTCCTCTGGTAAGGGTTTAGATCACCTGGAAGTCTTCCCAAAACGATATAGTTGCATAGGTCGGCATACCATGGTTTTGAGTTGTCTTGGGCAAGAGCCAGGTGCTTGTCTGGGAACGTCTCCTTGATTGGTTCGATCTCTTCTTGTTGAATGATGCAACTGAGATGATCAGCCACCAAGTTCTGGGTTCCAGCCTTGTCTTTGATCTCCAAATTGAATTCCTGAAGCAACAGGATCCATTTTATCAATCTGGGCTTGGTTTCCTTCTTGGCCATGAGGAACTTCAGGGCTGAATGATCAATGTAGACTATGGTCTTGCCCCCGAGCAGGTATGATCGAAACTTCTCAACAGCAAACACCACATCTAGTAACTCCTTCTCTATCGTGGAATAATTGCATTGGGCAGGATTAAGAGTTTTTGATGCGTAGTATATGACATGATTTACTCTTCCTCTCTTTTTCCTAAGAACTGCTCCTACTGCGTAGTCACTCGCATCACACATGACCTCAAATAGCATTTTCCAATCTGGTGGTTGGATTATAGGTGCTGACACCAGGATCTGTTTTAGTGCGTGAAATGCCTTCTTGCAATCGTCACCAAAGTTCCACTCCACTTCTCCTTGTAACAATCTGGTCATGGGTTGCGTGATCTTAGCAAAGTCCTTGACAAACCTCCTATAAAATGTTGCATGTCCAAGGAAACCTCTTAACTGCTTCACATTGCTCGGATAAGGCAACTTGGCGATGATGTCTATCTTGGCCTTGTCGACCTCTATCCCCCTTTTCGATATGATATGTCCAAGGACTATTCCCTCCTTGACCATAAAGTGACACATCTCATAGTTCAAAACTAGACTCTTTTCCACACACTTTTTCAGCACCATCTCCAAATTTTGTAGACACTTATCGAAATCCGATCCATAGACAGTAAAGTCGTCCATGAACACCTCTATACATGTTTCGAGCAAATCTGAGAATATGCTCATCATACATCTTTGAAATGTGCCAGGAGCGTTGCATAGACCAAACGTCATTCTTCTATACGCAAATGTACTAAATGGGCATGTAAAGGTGGTCTTGCCCTGGTCTTCTTCCGCGACCCAGATCTGCATATAGCCCGAGTACCCGTCAAGAAAACAGAAGTACTTGTTGCCCGCCAACCTTTCGAGCATCTCATCAATGAAAGGTAACGGAAAGTGATCTTTCATGGTCTTTTGATTCAGCTTCCTGTAGTCAATACATACTCGCCATCCTGTTTGCAGCCTGGTTGCGACCATTTCTCTTTGCTCGTTCTCCACCACTTGAATTCCAGATTTTTTGGGCACGACGTGCACTGGACTAACCCATCTACTGTCAGAGACTAGGTAGATGATTCCCATGTCTAGCAGTTTCAAGATTTCTTTCATTACTACTTCCTTCATTGCTGGATTCAGTCTTCTTTGAGGATCTCTAATGGGCACAGCGTCTTCCTCGAGCAAGATAAGGTGTCTGCACACAGTGGGGTGCCCCTTATGTCGGCCAATGTCCAGCCAATGGCCAACTTGTACTCCATCAGGACTCCTTTCACTCGCTCCTCTTCCTCAATGGACAACTCCGCACTTATGATAATCGGTAGTGTTTCTTCTTCTCCCAAGTAGATGTATTTCAAGTGGCTGGGCAATGCCTTCAATTCCAACTTAGGTGCTTTTCTATTGATGGCATCAACCTATCTTCTTGATTCAATGTAGGTATCACCAATGGTTCCACCCTCCTTACTGGTTCTGCGTCTCCTCTCAAATAGTGAACTGCTTCAACTAGCTCAACAAACCCGTCTTGGGCAACAACCTCTGTTAGGCAAATTTGCAGGACTACATCCAACCTATCTTCAATTGCTATTTCAGGCAAAAACTCTTCCACCATCTGGTCAATGTGGTCAATGTTGTGCACCATCTCTGCATCGCTAGGCTGTTTCATGGTTTCGTAGATGTGGAATGACACTACTTCCCCTCCGAACTCACACGTTAATTTTCCCGTATCGCAGTTGATTCTGGTGTGAGTTGTTTTCAAGAACGGTCTTCCTAGCAACATTAATGGTGCCTTGTGTGATGATCTCCCCATATCCAAAATGTAGAAATCAACTGGGAAGATTAAATCTCTGACCCTGACTACGTCCTCTAGAATTCCCTCTGGCCAAACAGTTGACCTATCCGCTAGTTGAATTGCCACCCTTGTAGGTTTGAGTGGTCCCATCCTTAGATCATCATACATTGACTTGGGCATGACGCTGATTGATGCTCCAAGATCCAACATGGCCTTCTCTATCTTCATATCTCCAATGATGCATGGAATGTCGAACATCCCAGGGTCAGTGCACTTGGTCGGCATGGGTGTATCTTGCAACACTGCAGATACATTCTCACTCACTTGGAACCTTGTATCGTCTGTATACTTGATCTTTCTTGTGCATAATTCCTTAAGAAACTTAGCACACTTGGGCATCGGTTGTAAGGCGATCAAGAGGGGTATGTTGACCTCGACCTTCTGGAACATTTTGGTCAATTCCTTCATCTCCTGTGCTTCCTTATCCTTTGCAAACCGTCCTAGGTAAGGCACTTTTGGCTCATAAGGTTTGGACTTAATCAAGTTTTCAGCTTCCTTCATTGCCTTAGCTCTGATTTCAGCTGCGTCGAGCTTAGCTTTCCTTCTTATGTCTGTTGCTTCCCTTTCAACCTGTGCTCTTTTCTCAACTGACAATTCTTGCCATAGCTCCTTAACATCACCTGATCCCATGGGTGTCTCTTCGTATTTCTCTGATTCAGCCTCTTCTTCTTGTTCCAGATCGACATCTTGCCCAATAGACTGTTGTTGCCCAGATGCAGCTTTCTGTGGTT
The DNA here is from genome assembly GCA_029490685.1 of Schizonepeta tenuifolia. Lineage (NCBI taxonomy): Eukaryota > Viridiplantae > Streptophyta > Magnoliopsida > Lamiales > Lamiaceae > Schizonepeta > Schizonepeta tenuifolia. The sequence goes on along the minus strand of CM055958.1, from coordinate 35,777,160 downwards.
CATAGTGGTCAGGTACTCTTACTTCAGGCAACTTAGCTCCACTACACAATGTGATAGCATTAACTTGAGCCTTCTTTATCTCCACTTGAGATGGAAGTTCTCCTTTCCCTCCATTCAACATTGACTTGATCTGGGAGATTGATTCTACCAAATGGCTCAACGTGCCATTGATGTCTCTCATGCCTCCTCTTATTTTCATGCGAAAACTGTCTAATTCCTGATACCCCTTCCTTTGTTCCACTGCAAGTCTCTCCACTTCACTCCTTAGGGTATCCCTTGGCTGATCTCGATTGTGTGGAGGTACATATGGTTGCTGTGGTGGTTGCCCTTGTTGAGGTGCATTCAAGTAGTTGTTGTTCCCATACCTCAAATTGTCATTGGGCCTCCAAGGTCCATTGTTGAAGTTCCTTCGCTGCCCAGCATCTCTTTGCTGATATGGTTGCCCTACTGCATTGACTTCCTCATCTTCATACAATGACGGGCATTGGTCAGTGGGGTGAGTATTGGCAGCACAAAGTTCACACTTCATAACCTGAGAATCTGTCCGGGGTTCTCAGTAGCATTGTTCTTGTTCTGGTTCATCATTTCCTTCATCATAGATACCAGGATATCAAATTTAGGATCACTGCTGGTTGGTTCATGCGTCCTGGGCATGATGGTCTCATCTTGGTTTCTCTTTCTGTCTGCCATCTCAGCAAACAATTTAAAGATTTCACTGGGTGGTTTGTTGATCATGTTGCCACAATAGGCTGCATCGATCCAGTCTCGCTCAGATTGCATCAGCCCATTTATGAAAGCATTAATCAAATCCTTATCACCCAAACCGTGCTGAGGGCACCTTGCAATTAGCTTCTTGTACCTTGAATGGTAGTCATAAATAGATTCTCCATTGCTCATCTTTATGTTCTGAATTGCAGCTCTAGCATTTTGGATACGGGCAAAGGAGTAGTATTGTTTAAGAAACTTCTGTTGCATTTGTTGCCAAGATGTTACACTGTCTTGGGGTAGTTGGTAAAGCCACTCCCTTGCCCCATCTTGAAGTGAGAATGGGAACGTCAGGAGTCGAATGTATTCCCTCAGTGTGTTTTCCGCAGCAGCAGTGTGCACGGTACGCATTGCCATCTCAAAGTCCTGTAAGTGGCGCTGTGGATCCTCTCCGGACAAGTCACTGAACTTGGGCAAGATCTGTATCAAAGAGTGCTTCAGCTCCCAACTGTTAGGGATAGTGGGCAAAGTGATGCCTGCTGGGTTCAGATTGACATCCATTGGAAACATGATTTCCTTCAGAGTCTTCTCAAGATCAGGCTGTTGTCGCGTCATCTCCTCTTCTTTAGATTGCTCGTGATCTGAATTTGGTGGTGACCTGTCCTCGTCACTCACCAGTTCTTCCTCTCGTGCTTGTTTCTCAGCTTCCCTCTTTAGTTTCTTCTGTTCTTTGAGGTACTTCTTCGGTTCAGGATGGTACTTCAATTTACCATCGATCCAAATAGGGTCAGGGCCAAACATGCACAGGGTCTCTCCCTCAAGAGACAGTTACAAAATTAGCTCCCTGGCAACGGTGCCAATTTTGACGAGGCTGTCAGTCACACTTTCAAAATGAATTTGTAGCCTATCCTCACAGCTATATAGTTAGCAAGTAAGTACAGGGTCGATCCATAAGGAGTTGAATGTCACTATCTCTTGAAACCTCCTCCACCTGTTCAAAAAAGTAGGTTTTGCTATCTTGGTCACTAGGGCTCTCTTGCCCAATTCGGGAACTCAATAAAACACTGAAAAGTAAATAGAGAACTTAATCAATAATAAAAGAGACTTGGTCTGGACCTAGACATTGTTAAGTGAAAACCCTAGCTTGGTCATTGGTGCAAATATATTCATCACATGCATGCATCGTTAGTTAAGGGACTTGAATGCCGAGATCCATTTTTACTCGTCACGCTCTCAACAAACCCTTCCCTTACTTAGTTGACAACGCACCGCCGGCTCCCTACCTTGGGCAATACCTCTGTTGGAGTCATTGTTCAGTTTCTTGTCCAAGGAACATTTATCTCTAGAAAGGCCCAACAAGGAATCATCACGTCTAGCCCAATAGGGTAGACACCTTCCTCTAATGCTAATCGATCTTAACTAAGAAGATGTGGAAAACACTTCTACTTCTCAATTGATTGGTGATCAAATATGTCCTAAGTGATTAACAGCCTATTAACCTCTTATTCGTATTATCTCATATTTGAACAAGCTCATTAACATTATGGGAACACATGCATGCAATTATCTAGCACAATTTAGACCTCTCAAGCGTAAGTTAACACTTAACTTGTCACAGCCCCAAATCCCGAGGGACGGCAGAAGCCGGGGTGCGACTGGGGTTGGATTAAAGAAGCGGGGAAGAAGGGGGCTAACTGACTAAACATACATGAAAAGACATCACTAAACCATGAATAAGACTTGAATATAAATAAGAAAGAGTTAATCACGAGTGATTACTTGACAAAAATACACAGAAGAGACTAAGTTCAAAATTACAGACTTAACTACAGTGTATTGTTCAAAAGGTGTGTTTGAAAAGATTTAGAGTTCTGCAGTGGAAGAGTTCTAACTAAAGCATCCTATCTTTCAACTCAACATCAACCGTCGCCGCTCACCGTCGCTTCAACCTGCACATTAAGAAAATAATGCAGGGCTAAGTACAAACGTACTTAGTGGGCACGATGCCGAAATCATAATCATAAGTATAAATAATCTGGCATTTTATAACCGTAGCACATCGGGGTTTTGTTGAAAAGGCCCGTGCCTAATAAACATTTTTCTGACTGATTTGTATAAAGCAGCTTGCGCAAGCATTTTTAGAGTATGTTATGTTCAATCTTGACCAAAGCTAATTCACCGTGGCTGGCTACCCCTCAACAGGATACCACATACACCACAGGTTACAAAGTGCACTAACTCTGGAAAGCACTTAGCAGCTAACTCAGAGCCGATCGTTAGTTAACCTAGTTAGATTAACTCTAAAAGTCTGGAAAACCCGAAGGTTAACTCAGAAATCTGGAAAACACGAATGTTAACTCAGATAGGTACAAGAGAACTCACATAAAATAGTTGAAACAGTTTATGCCAAGATTATCACTTTGAAAACACAATTATCAAAGCGATAAATAATACTTTCGAGTTGTGGAAAAACCCACATTTTATTTGATATAGATAAAAGCCCACCTTAATTTACAGAACTTAAAGCAAAACTTCCAACTTTGGATCTTCCGTCCTTTCTCTACAGTTGGCTTCCTCCTTCATAGTAAAATAAACATACTTAAAAACGGGTCGTAGAAGATAATCGATTAAAAGAATCGAAAAAGGTTTTAGTTGTTTCATTCTTTAGGTATTTGCACGCTTACTAGTTTCATTTTACTTAAACGGGAACGAGACTCGTACCAATCTCGTTTAGAACTCGGAAGATCTCATACTCGACTCTTGGGTCAGTAGAGAGGGTAGTCGATAACTTAATACGATTTAAAAGATTATAAGGAACTAAGTTGGAAAGAATCACTTAGGCGATTTACGTTTTAGATCTTTAAATGATTTATGAAATTTCTCGCTTACTACTTCTTTATTTGAAAGGATAAGATACGATCTCGACTGGTTTTTATCATTAAAGGTCTTGTACTTGACTCTAGGGTCAGTAAGGAGATGTTCGTTAGATAAAACGGCTTAAACAAACGAAAGAAACTAAGTTGTGAACTAAACAACTTAGAAAACAAGAAACTGAAATTTCACTGCTCAGTCCAGTAACTCTGGAGGCTGTCCAGAACAGAGGACTTGGAAACAGGAGGTGAGCCCTATACCATTAGAAAGCTTAGGAAGTCTAGTTCACGCTCCAATTTACGGATCACAAATCCGATAAACGGGCTGGAAGTTATTTCAGTTTCCGGCGAGGGTCGCAAAACTGCCGTGAAAACCCTAATTGTTTGATAGGTTCGCCGTATAATGTTTTAGGTTCGTTTTAAATTCTCGTGTTCAACTTTTTTAGAAACTGGACTCTCAAGGCAGTCATCACGTATCTCCGTACGTGACAAACTCCTTCTCAACTCGCTCAAAATCACGACGTTCTAACGTCGGATTTCAACTAATAAGTACTAAACCAACAAAGAAAATTCAAACGCGTTCTAGTTCTCGACTATAACTTTAACTCATATTATATCAATTCGAAAGCTTATGACGTCAACTAGAAAGTTGTTCTAAATTTCATTATAAACAATAATATCAACTTAAAATTTTCATCCGACTTCTCGATTTTTAGTTACAACTAAATGTTTGTCTCTTATGCGATTTTTCAACGTTGTCGGATTTTATTCAAATTTTACGACGTTAAACTACGTCTAACGTGAAACATTTTCATGCATGCAAACACATCTTAACATCATTATAACTCAGTTTATATGGTGATCTTTGCCTCTTATGTTTCATTAAACATTTTTAGAAAATTTTCAAATAATTTCTATTATCAACTAACATGATTTACATCATGATTCCATTAACAGTTCATTACTTATACTAAACATGTATAAACCCCTAATTACTCTATATATTTCTGGTTTTATATAGATGTTAAGGGAGTGATTTTCTTCCCCAATTAACTACATTTATCTACTAATCAACCTATTATAACAACCCTTAATCAATTGCAATTTCATAATCAACTAACATACAAAAATCCCCAAATTCAATTCAAAATCCTAATTGAAATTTCACAAAAACATAGGGCTTTCAACTCTTTTTCATTTTAAACACCAATTAAACATCTAATAAGCATGAATCCATGATCAAAAGAAGAAAAACAAAAATCCTACCATTTTCCCAAAAAATTCTGCATTTACATAGAAAGGTAGATTTAGGTGTCATTAGCTTAACAAGTCAACATGCATCTCTTACACCTAAATGGTGATGTGTCGGCTGCATGGAAGAGGTTTAGAGGGTTACGGGTTTTTCCGGCGCGATCCGACGTTACGGAAAAACGAACGACGAAAAACGTTGTTCGGTACAAAATCGTCGCGATTCAATTTGACTTAAAAATTCTAACGTATGAACTTAATTAGAGAATAAATTTACAAAATTTATTTTGAACAAAACTCGGGACGACATAGTCCGAGTTTCGTCCGGAAAAACATAAAAATGAACTTTCTCGGCGTGTTCGTATCGTAATTTTGTAATGGTAAAAATTAGACGGTTTTCCGTTCTTAGTTTACGAACTAAGAACTTTTCGTATGCGCTATCCCTAACTACAGTAGTCGTCTAGCTGACTTCTGTAATTTATTTTTAATAACGGATTCGACCGTTAGCCTTAGAATTCAAAAATTGTAAACTTAGGCGTGCAAAGCCATTATTTAATTAACTTTAAAATTTTTAGAACGTAAGGATTTTCCAGGGTATTACATAACTGTCTTGCCCAGACCAAGTATAAAATTTCTGGTTTTATATAGATGTTAAGGGAGTGATTTTCTTCCCCAATTAACTACATTTATCTACTAATCAACCTATTATAACAACCCTTAATCAATTGCAATTTCATAATCAACTAACATACAAAAATCCCCAAATTCAATTCAAAATCCTAATTGAAATTTCACAAAAACATAGGGCTTTCAACTCTTTTTCATTTTAAACACCAATTAAACATCTAATAAGCATGAATCCATGATCAAAAGAAGAAAAACAAAAATCCTACCATTTTCTCAAAAAATTCTGCATTTACATAGGTTTTAGGATTCTTATTTTTGTTCCATTTTAATCTCCAATTATCATATCTAAAACATCTAATTTCATTATTCTAAGATCAAAACATCCATTCCAATACCTTAAAAATTTCGATCAAGATGGAAAAAGAAAAGAAAAGAAATCTAAATGGATAGAATTGTGGAGGATGGAAATACCTTAAGATTTAATGAAGAACTTAAGAGGTTGAATGGATGGATTGATGACTTGTGTGAGTTCTTCAAGCTTTGAAGGTGTCTTCAATGGTGAATGGAGAAGTGGAGAAGATGAAGATTGAGGGGTTAGCACGTACGAAAAGTTTTAGTTTGTAAATTCGGAAAAGAAAAATTTGTCTAATTTTTTACGTATACAAAATCGCAAATACGAACACGTCGAGAAAATATGTTTTTACATTTTTCCGGACGGAACTCGGACTTGTCGCCCCGAGTTTTTGTCAAAATAAATTTTATAAATTTATTTTCTAATTAAGTTGTACGTTAGAATTTGTAAGTCAAATCGAATCGCGACGATTTTTGTATCGAACAACGTATTTCGTCGTTCGTTTTCCCGTAACGTCGGATCGTGCCGGAAAAACCCGTAAAATCTTCAAAATTTCTGCATGCATGCCGCCACCTCAACCCTTCTAGTGGGAGACATGCATGCTTGTCATCACTTAATTTAATGACACCTAAGCCTACCTATATGCATGGTCAACACTAATCATCCCACAACTTGAACAAACCTTTTCCATCACTCTCTCTCTCTCCCTATTTCTCGGCCACTCTCTCCCTCTCTCCCTCAACTTCATCTTCTTCATCACTTCAATCCTCCATTGAAGAACACTCTTAAGAGCTTGAAGAACTCACACAAACCATCCATCCATCCATTCAATTCCATACCTTCCTTCATTAAAACTTAAGGTAATTTCATCCTCCACAATCCTATCCATTTAGTTTCTTTTCTTTTCTTCTTCTCCTTGTTCGATTTTTTTTAGAAGTTGGAATGGAAGAATTGATCTTGAAATAGTGTAATTAGATATACTAGATATGATATTTATGGATTGAAAATGATCAAAAATAAGAAACCTAACTTTTGTGTAAGTGCAGAATTTTTTTGGGAAATTGTAGGATTTTAGTTTTTCTTCTTTTGATCATGAATTCATGCTTAGTAGAGGTTTAATTAGTGTTTATAATGAAAAGGGATTGAAAGCCCTATGTTATTAAGAAATTTAGTTAGGGTTTGAAGTATGAAATTAGGGATTTTTGCATGTTAGTTGTTTTTGGAATTGCAAGTAAATAATTAGTAATATAAGAGCATGTTTAGTATATAAATGTTATTAATTTAAAAAGAAAATCATCCCATAAACATATGTTCAAAACCAGAAATTTTAAAGTAGTTAGGAGTTTTCCACATGATCGTTTAAAGTGATGATTTGTTAGTTGATTATTGTTACAAATCATGTTAATTGATAATAGGAATTAATTGGAAATTTTATAAAGATGTTTAATGGAATGTAAGAGACAAAGATCACTATATAATCTGAGTTATAAAGATGTTAAGACATGTTAGCATGCATGAAAACGATTCCTATTAGATGTAGATTAACGTCGTAAAGTTTGAACAAAAACCGACGACTTTTAAAGATCGCGTAAGAGGCGAATATCTAGTTGTAACTAATAATCGGGAAGTCGGATGAAAATTTTAACTTGATATTATTGTTTATAATGAAATTTGGAACATCTTTCTAGTTGACATCGTAAGCATCCAAATTCATATAATATGGGTTAAAGTGATAATCGGGAATTAGAAAACGTTTGGAATTTCTTTGTTGGTATAGTAATTGATAGTTGAAATCCGACGTTAGAACGTCGTACCTTTAAGCAAGTGAGAAGGAGTTTGTCACGTACGGAGGTACGTGATGACTGCCTTGAGAGTTCAGTTTCTAAAAAAAAAAGTAGAATACGATGATTTAGAACGAACCTAAAACGTTATACGGCGAACTTATCAATAAGCTAGGGTTTCACGGCAGTTTTGCGACCCCTTCCGGAAACTGTTATAACTTTCAGCTCGTTTATCGGATTTGTGATCCGTAAATTGGAGCAGAAACTAGACTTCCTAAGCTTTCTAGTGGTACAGGGCTCACCCCCTGTTTCCAAGTCCTCTGTTCTGGACAGCCTCCAGAGTTACTGGACTGTGCAGTAGAAATTTCAGTTTCTTGTTTTCTAAGTTGTTTAGTTCACAACTTAGTTTCTTTTGATCGTTTAAACCGTCTTATCTAACGGATACCTTCTATCTGACCCTAGAGTCAAGGAATAGACCTTTAATGATGAAAACCAGTCGAGATCGTATCTTATATCTTATCTTTTCTTTAAAGAAGTAATGAACGAGAAATATTCATAAGTCGTAAAGTGAGCTATAAATGAAAATCGCCTAAGTTGGTTCTTTCCAACTTAGTTTCTTAAAATCTTTAAAGCCGTTTTAAGACATCAACAACCTTCTCTTCTGACCCGAGAGTCGAGCATGAAATCTTCCGAGTTCTAAACAAGATTAGTACGAGTCTCGTTTCCCGTTTTAGTAAAACGAATCTAGTAAGCGTGCAAATGCCAAAAGAATAAAATAACTAAATCTTTCTTCGATTCTCTTTCTTCGAGTATCTTTTACAAACCGCTTTTAAGTATGTTCTTTTTACGATGAAGGAGGAAGCCAACTGTAAAGAAAGGACGAAAGATCCGAAGTTGGACGCTTTTACGTATAAGTTCTGTATTTACAAGGTGGGCTTTTATATACAAATAAAATGTGGGTTTTTCCACAACTCGAAAGTATTATTTATTGCTTTGATACCTGTGTTTTCAAAGTGATAATATGGCATGAACTGTTTTAAGTTTTTATGTGAGTTCTCTTGTACCTATCTGAGTTAACATTCGTGTTTTCCAGATTTCTGAGTTAACCTTCGGGTTTTCCAAACTTTTAGAGTTAGTCTATTTTTAGATTAACTAACGATCGGCTCTGAGTTAGCTACTAAGTGCTTTCCAGAGTTAGTGCACTTTGTAACCTGTGGTGTATGTGGTATCCTGTTGAGGGGTAACCAGCCACGGTGAATTAGTAGAGGTCAAGATTGAACATAGCATACCTAAAAATACTTGGCCAAGTGATTTATGAGAAAAAGTCTGAAAATGTTTAGTAGACACGGATTCTTTCAATAAAACCCCGTGTGCTACGCTTATGATATGCCATATTTATCAATATTTATAAGTATGTTTTCGGCATCGTGCCCACTAAGTACTTTTGTACTTAGCCCTGCATTGCTTTCTAAATGTGCAGGTTGAAGCGACGGTGAGCGGCGACGGTTGGTGTTGAGTTAGAAGATAGGATGATTAGTAGAACCCCTTCCGCTGCCAAACTTTGATTTCCTTTTGAGTTGTACTTTGAAACAATATTCAGTAGTCTACGTCTGTACATATGAACTTAGGTTCTTTTGTACTCTTGTCAAGTAATCCTTAAGGATTAACTCTTTCTCTTTTATATTAAAGTCTTGTTCATAGTCTTTCGATGTTTATCACGTATGTTTAGTCAGTTAGCCCCCTTATTCCCCGCTTCTTTAATCCAACCCCAGTCGCACCCCGGCTTCTGCCGTCCCTCGGGATTTGGGGCGTGACACGAGAGTTGTGAGAGAGAGAGAGAAAAATTGGTTTTGTCTAAGTATGTGAAATGATGAATGGTTGAACACATGGAAAGGTAGATTTAGGTGTCATTAGCTTAACAAGTCAACATGCATGTCTTACACCTAAATGGTGATGTGTCGGCTGCATGGAAGAGGTTTAGAGGGTTACGGGTTTTTCCGGCGCGATCCGACGTTACGGAAAAACGAACGACGAAAAACGTTGTTCGGTACAAAATCGTCGCGATTCGATTTGACTTAAAAATTCTAACGTATGAACTTAATTAGAGAATAAATTTACAAAATTTATTTTGAACAAAACTCGGGACGACATAGTCCGAGTTTCGTCCGGAAAAACATAAAAACGAACTTTCTCGGCGTGTTCGTATCGCAATTTTGTAATGGTAAAAATTAGACGGTTTTCCGTTCTTAGTTTACGAACTAAGAACTTTTCGTATGCGCTATCCCTAACTACAGTAGTCGTCTAGCTGACTTCTGTAATTTATTTTTAATAACGGATTCGACCGTTAGCCTTAGAATTCAAAAATTGTAAACTTAGGCGTGCAAAGCCATTATTTAATTAACTTTAAAATTTTTAGAACGTAAGGATTTTCCGGGGTATTACATCCTACCCCCCTTGCGAAAAATTTCGTCCCGAAATTTGCTTATCCTCTATAACTGCTTGAAGTACTTCTTACTCGACGTGGCTTTCTCTTGCCTGTGATGATCTTATAATGCTATTATTATTCGTCTCGACTTGCTCTTTAACTTTTGTGCTTTTCGATCCAAGATCGCTTTCGATCTTTCCTAATAACTTTAGTTGATTTCAAGAACGACGTCTTGCTGATAGAACTTCGTGTATAAAAATGAATATACGTTACTTTTTCGAAATGAGATATACTTAAAATAAGTATTTCATAAACTTGGCGATAAAGCCATAATTATTCGTATTGGAACTATCTTTCCCAAGTTACTTACTAATTCTATAGATCTTTGTCGAAGTCTGAACTTGACATGAAACTACTGTTTCTCATTAACGGAGAAAATTTAAGGAGCTTTTATTTTCCTTCTCGATTATTAAGTTCGAATTATTGTATATACTTAAGACTTTTGTCTTCTTTAAAATTTGTTTTCTTTTGACTCGAATCTATCGAATGATCTCGATCATTTCATTGACTGCATTTGGTCCTAAATTTTTGCTTTCACCTACCTTATAGCAATAAGGCAGCTATGTAAAACTTTTCCTTCTATAAGGTCTCGTAAGTCGTAATACCTATCGTAACTTAATAGTTATTGTTATAATAATTCGGTTGTTGGCTATGTGTTCTTCAATTCGCTCTTCGGCTAATATTATCGTTCTTATCCTTAGTCGAGGCTTATCCATTGACTCGTCCTTTCTCTTGATACCTATAATCTTTCTCGTATAAGTGTTTCTTCTCCAACGTTGAGATACCTAACTTTGTTGGAGTCTTACGATTCAGCGTGTCTATTTTTACTTTTAACTTTACCTAGCTGGTAATTATTTTCACAAATGTAATATCTTACTAGTTCGAGCTATCTCCTTTGTCTTATGTTAATTCCTTTGCTCGAATACACGCTCCAAATTCTTATGATCTGTGAAGATCTCATTCCTTGCACCATATAGATGATGTGTCCAAATTTTCAATGGAAGCTCTACGGCTGCAAGTTCTAAGTCGTAGGTTGGGTACTCAATTTCTTGGGGTTAACGTGTCGTGGAGCGTAAGCTATCACTTTCTCATTTTGCATTTATACCATCTTAACCTATTCTTTTTAGCATTGGTATCTACCTCGTATTCCTTGTCGTTTCTGGGAGGGCTGAACCTGGGGTAGTGATCAACTTTCCCTAGAACGTCCGCGTTCCTATTTCACAATTGTCTGTATATTTATTCTTTTCCTTCTATGTAGTTGCGCCATAAGTCTTAGTAATCATAGGGAATTCCTTAATGCAAATCTCTATTTTAATTATCCAGCCTGGGAATTTCTTATTTCATTCAGACTGGTAAACGATTTTCCATTTGAGTACTATCTCTACCTTAGCAGGAATTTATCTTTAACATCTTCTGCCTACAATGTATATCCAAGAAACATTACTTCTCCATTCGAGCTTACTCTTGCTAATTTGGCATCTAACTCCCGACTCTATGCGTTCTAATACTATTCACAAGTGTTCTTCGTGTTCATCTTCATTCTTGGGTAACTGAATTTGTCATCGATAAATACTAAAATGAATTCTTTTCTAAGTCTAGGTGGAAAAATTCTATTCATATGGTTCATGAATACTACGGAGCACTAGCCAATTAATGTCATAACTAAGCATTTGTAATGGTTTTATTTGGTTTGAAAGAGAATTTTGGGTATATTACCAGATTATCCTCATAATTGCATTTGTTTTCTTTTTAATCTTATCAGGGTCTTATATTCTCATAAAAGAATATATAATTTTTTTTAAGGGTTATCTTATTTAACCTTTGACAGCTTATATACAATCTCACAGAATCATCCTTCTTTGATAATAAACATCACAAATGTTTTCCATAGTGAAAACGTTTGTCTAAAGAAAATTGTCATCTAACAACTCTTGCAGTTGGATCTTAAGCTCCTCTAACTCCTTTGATACCATTTTACATAAGGCCTTTAATTTGGGAGCTGCTCATAGTTCTAAGTCGATCGTGAAACTTATACGACAATCTGGTAGTAACCCAGATATTTCATATAATTCTATAGGCTCTCTACTCGAGTTTTTTTTTTTTTTAAAGAGATTTTTCTCTCGTCGTCGAGAATCGTGGTAATTCTCAAACAACTAGTCCATTTCTAAATTTATATATATATTACAGTTTATTACTTCTCAATCGATTGCTCAATGAAACTAAGGGAATAACTCTCTGAGGTCATCAACACTCCCTAAAGCGTAGTTGTCCTTATTTCAAGATTAGAGTGTTCTAGTCTTAGTCCTATAGTGTTAGAGGGTACTAGTCAAATGAATATAATGCTCTAGTATGGTCAATAGGTACTAGAAAACTGGTATAAGGTTCTAGTCCGGGTCAACAATTTTGACAGGGTAATTTTATAAGGTTCGTCCAATACCTGCCAAATCTTCCTGTCCTTCACTATGCCCCTCCTACCTAATCATGTAAGCTCCCGCATTCTGTTGTGGTTGTAGCAGTTGTGGCTGTGACTGAAGTTGAGCTATAATTAGTGGTTGAGGCTGGCCGTGCTGAAAGGGTACTATCATTTGAAACAGCATTGGGCAATCATTACTCATATGCCCCAACATTCTACAGTTAAAGCATCTATCCATGTTCACTAGACATACACCCTCAGGCTCTTTATCACGTCCAGCACACGCAGAAATTCCCTGTTTGTGTTTAGCCACTTGCCTTAGTTCTGGGCAATTTTTCTTAACGTGCCCCCTACGCAAACAATTGTAACAAACACTAGATTTAGCTAGACATATCCCGGGGTGTTTCTTACCACACTTAGGACAAACTGGAGAAGGGATCTTTTCTCTAGTATTTCTCTGAGTTTGGAGCTAATCGTACTGGTTAATTCCATTTGCCGTCAGTAGTTCCGGGCAGTTTCTCCTAATATGTCCCTTATGTCCACAGTTGTAACAGTTGTCAGTGCCTACCTGACACACGCCTGAGTGTGATTTATCGCATCGGAGGCAAACATGAGTGTTAACCCTTACTGCGTGATTTCCTCCAAGATTTTATTTCCCTTGCTGCCCTTGCAGCTGTCCTAGTGGATTGTTATTCTTGCCCGGACCGATTTGTTCATTCCTCTGTGGATTATTCTTTTGCCCTGCTTTCTTCCCATAGTTACTTCCTTTTCCTGGCTGGTGGAAGCCTTGCCTAATCCTATTATGTTTCCCTTGACTCTTGTGGCGCTGGTAGCACTCACTGCTACTTCCTTCCCATTTCCTTTTTTCCTTATGGTTAACCTTATTGTTGGGAAGATTTTGGGTTGAGGTCTGGTTTGGTGCCGGTGTGGACATTACTATCTTTTCCTTACTAGGGACTACTGCTTCTATTTCTTGAACTCGTTCCAGTAATTCGGCATAACTCAATCCCCCCTGTCTGGCTACAGCTATTCCCAGTTCATACTTAAGTTCTCCCTGAAGCTTCCTGGCTATTTCCTCCTCAGTCTCGACTTGATCGGTTACATACTTTTCATAATATGCCTTCTTAAAACCATTCCAGGTGGTTAGAGCCGCTTGTTCTACCGGCATAAGTCTCTGTCTAGTCTTCCACCAATATTTAGCTGGTACGGTTAGTTGATACCCAGTGCATGCTAGACGTTCCTCATCACTAAGTCTAATCGGCTCAAAGATCCTCTCCATAGAACGTATCCATTGTTCGGCCTCACTTAGATTGACAGATCCATCGAAAAATGGTGGTTTACTTCCGAAGAATAAATCCTCAATGCTATGACGTTGTGGAGATAGGGGTAGTGAAAAGGTTGCTGGGTGTTTTTGCCTTTCCTCGCTTACACGTTGTTCTTGACCTCTATCAGGTCCTCTAAGATTTTCAGGTCCTCTTTGATCGTTAACAGCTCTCAGCGACATTTTTAAAACTGTAAGATACAAATTTTTTTCTTATTAGCACTTGTTTTTAAATCTTCACTTTCTCACTAACCCTTTTTCATTTCCCTCTTAATACTTTCATATAAACGAGAATAACAAATTTTTAACTTTGACTCTATTTCTTTCAACTTTTAACCTCCAAAGTTAAATTAAACTCTCGTTACACGAGTTTTAGTTGATATTCTGGTTTAGTTATACGATTCATAAGAAACTTCTTGTGACTAAAACCCTCTCGTGGGTTATGTATATTATATATATATACTTCAAAAAGGGTTATGTTAGTTTTGCCTTCAACGAGGACTTCTACTAATTAGACTACAACGAGTCTAAGCTAGGCTAATTGCCTACGCGTACAGAATGCACTAACATATTGCATTACCGTACTACTGGAAGTACTAGAACGGAAACGATTCATAAAATATTTGTATCCGTTGGAGTACTACAAAACTATCTAGTTACTGATCCGACTATGTACAACTAAAGGCTACTATGCTACTATGCGTCTCTGACACCTAGCTTAACAAACTACGGTCGAGTCACTAATGCCCACCATGGCCTAATCCTCCTCGAGGTCCTTGTCCGGATTCTCATCCGAATCCTCATCACTGTCCTCTTCCGGATCCTCATCCGGGTCCTCATCGTCTGACTCTGAACCGAAAGCAAACTGGAGTGCCTCGTCAACCCTCAAAGTAGTGCCATCCGCAAGTGTAAGTGATGGTGGTGCAGGCACATCTGAAACTGTCATCTCTGAATCTAAAACCGGGTAGTCCCAGCAGGTCACTGATGCCCGCTTCTTCAGAGGCAGCAGGTGGTCAGGAAGTGAACTGGACTCGTACTTCTTTCTAGAATGGACCCTTGACGGTCCTGCCTCAAACTCAGCCCGAACTCTGGCCAACTCTGCGCAAATCTCATCAAGGGGTCTGTAAGATGATGGAAACTGTAATAGGGCGGCTGTGTCTAAATACTCTGGTCCTGACTGAAATGGTCCCTGAACTCTCATAGAAGGCTCATGCTGAAAAGGGGCGGGTAACCCTAGGCCATCCGCTGTCTCTGTAACCAATTCCCTTGTGCCCTCACTGGGTACCATCACTGAAGGGATCTCCAACTGTGCAATCATCTCTGGACCTATCTCATCGTGCTCTGACTCTGAATCTACCGGAAAGTGAGTGTAGGGAGGATGCGCCTGAACGGGATATGTTGTTATGTGTCTGCTCTCGAAGAAACGCTTGTGTATCTCCAAGGCGAATCCATTGTAATTACCTGTCGGCTCTATATCGTCGTCAAACATCCCAAGGTAGTACCATGCCGTGTCGTGTGCCCAACCACGCCATTCCTCTGGTAGACAGCTAACCTAGTCAAGTATAGCCTGACTCTCTAGAATAGTATGCCGGACTAGATAATAAACTGACGAGAAGTAACTAATCCTCTGTCCTACGTCATGCCTCGGGTCTGCCTCAAAATCTCTATACCTATCTAATAACTGATCTGCCCAAGTACGTTGTGGCGGGGACTGATTCTCTGAAGCCGTGTCACTACTGGAAGTCATCCTACAAAGTGTTTTAAGAAACACGGATCAGTAACGGTAAGATGATACCTTATCTTACGGAAAATCTTAAATTACAAAATGAATACTCCTTATTCAATTGTAATATTACCACACTTAATCTAACAACTTATTTTAGACATTTAGCAATTTCATAGAAAATTGCTCTCGTACTCACAATATATAGAAATAGAATTTCAAGTTTTTATTCCCATTCTTATCTCATTCTTTTAATTTCTTACTTTAATTCCTTATTTTCTTTCATTAATCCTTATCTCTTTCTCAAGGAAAAATTTCTTATCGATTCTCATTTATTAAAAACAAAGCACGTATACTTTGTTCATGTTACTTATGCAAAAGTAACATTCATTTACAAAAGACTTTGTCGTTTACTAATCATAATACTCATACGTGTCGTATTCTTTGTTCAAGGACGAAGTATAAAAATATAAATTCCCAACGGAGAAATGGAATATATCCTAAGAATAACTTTTTAGAACAAGTTCTATTTGTCAATGCTAAAATCGAGTGGTCGTTAAAAATTTAATCAAGCTTCGCGCTTGACTCCTAATAGTAAAACAATTCTCTTCGCAGAATTCGAACAAGGCGAACACTACAAAAATGAAACAAAAAGAAAAAGGGAATGACGTCGTTATAAGTTACTTATACATTAGTAACATTCGTCTCTTTAAACCACTTATACCATATTAAAAAGGCTTTACTAGCGGGGCATAAGACCCATATTACTAAGTTTCTTATTATGTGGGTTGATCAAGTCCACATAACAGTCCCTCAATCATATGGAACTTCTGTCTCGCTCTATTGATTACTTCATACAGATTTTACTTTTCTAAATCGAGCAGCAATTACTCGAATTGCACACACAACTACTTCTTAAAAAGAAATCTTTGGAAACTCTCCAATTTAGCTCGGAATACTCAATCTTCTAGAGGAAGATACAATTTTAAGCTACTCGAATACTTGAACGACTCCTAATAAGTAAAACAAAGTCATCTCCAAAAGACTTTGTTCATGCCCTTACAACTAAGGTAACATTCGGCTCTTTCGTTTATTTCAAATTATCCTTCTTGTTTCAACCTTTTCTCGAATAATTTGGAGTCACGTTTTTCTCACACGTCTATTTGTTTCTTCCATTCCTTTCATACATATTTACTTTTTTTTATCAAAATTTATTTCATTTTCCTCGAAGGAAATTCTTATCGGGTTTTAAAACAAAAATCGACTTTGCCGAGTCTTTATTCATGTCACTATACGCATGTGACATTTATCAATAGAAGTCCTTCTCATGTTATGGATCTCCTTTCGAAATCATTTGAAATAACGTTTCTTAAAAACGTCTAAATTCTCGAAGAACCGGAAAGTTCTTAGGTTTCAAGTCTACGTTCTCATCGAACCGAGAAAAATCCCTAAAATCCAACTATATTCTTGTGTCCGAATAATTTTCAAAAGAAAGAAATTATTGCGCAAATAATCACATAAGATAATACTTGTACTATCACTCAATCACATAAAGTATAAAAAATTTACTTCCATAAAATTCTTAATTTCGGAACACAACTCATTCTCATTCTCAATTTTTTTGAATATTTGCTCATAATTTCCTTTTTTTAAAAGAAATCTCATTATAAAATTCTTTCATTTTTCCTCGTTGAGTCGACGTAGCGGGCGGTTGAGTTGACTTCTACGTTCTCAATCTTAGCATCATAGTCTAACTATTATCTTATACTTGAAAGATGACTCTGATCCAAAGTATACACAAATACCGTGTCTTATGACTTGAAAGGAGACTTGATATAGAGTACAAACGAATACTCTATATTATTTAAAGGAATGACTCGTACTAGAAAGAATGACTCACACTAACTCATACTAGAAGATTGACTTAGAAGCAAAGCAGAAAACGAACACTGCTCTGATACCACTCTGTCACATCCCCAAATCCCGAGGGACGGCAGAAGCCGGGGTGCGACTGGGGTTGGATTAAAGAAACGGGGAAGAAGGGGGCTAACTGACTAAACATACATGAAAAGACATCATTAAACCATGAATAAGACTTGAATATAAATAAGAAAGAGTTAATCACGAGTGATTACTCGACAAAAATACGCAGAAGAGACTAAGTTCAAAATTACAGACTTAACTACAGTGTATTGTTCAAAAGGTGTGTTTGAAAAGATTTAGAGTTCTGCAGCGGAAGAGTTCTAACTAAAGCATCCTATCTTTCAACTCAACATCAACCGTCGCCGCTCACCGTCGCTTCAACCTGCACATTTAGAAAACAATGCAGGGCTAAGTACAAACGTACTTAGTGGGCACGATGCCGAAATCATAATCATAAGTATAAATAATCTGGCATTTTATAACCGTAGCGCATCGGGGTTTTGTTGAAAAGGCCCGGTGCCTACTATACATTTTTCTGACTGATTTGTATAAAGCAGCTTGCGCAAGCATTTTTAGAGTATGTTATGTTCAATCTTGACCAAAGCTAATTCACCGTGGCTGGCTACCCCTCAACAGTTTACCACATACACCACAGGTTACAAAGTGCACTAACTCTGGAAAGCACTTAGCAGCTAACTCAGAGCCGATCGTTAGTTAACCTAGTTAGATTAACTCTAAAAGTCTGGAAAACCCGAAGGTTAACTCAGAAATCTGGAAAACACGAATGTTAACTCAGATAGGTACAAGAGAACTCACATAAAATAGTTGAAACAGTTTATGCCAAGATTATCACTTTGAAAACACAATTATCAAAGCGATAAATAATACTTTCGAGTTGTGGAAAAACCCACATTTTATTTGATATAGATAAAAGCCCACCTTAATTTACAGAACTTAAAGCAAAACTTCCAACTTCGGATCTTCCGTCCTTTCTCTACAGTTGGTTTCCTCCTTCATCGTAAAATAAACATACTTAAAAACGAGTCGTAGAAGATAATCGATTAAAAGAATCGAAAAAGGTTTTAGTTGTTTCATTCTTTAGGTATTTGCACGCTTACTAGTTTCATTTTACTTAAACGGGAACGAGACTCGTACCAATCTCGTTTAGAACTCGGAAGATCTCATACTCGACTCTCGGGTCAGTAGAGAGGGTAGTCGATAACTTAATACGATTTAAAAGATTATAAGGAACTAAGTTGGAAAGAATCACTTAGGCGATTTACGTTTTAGATCTTTAAATGATTTATGAAATTTCTCGCTTACTACTTCTTTATTTGAAAGGATAAGATACGATCTCGACTGGTTTTTATCATTAAAGGTCTTGTACTTGACTCTAGGGTCAGTAAGGAGATGTTCGTTAGATAAAACGGCTTAAACAAACGAAAGAAACTAAGTTGTGAACTAAACAACTTAGAAAACAAGAAACTGAAATTTCACTGCGCAGTCCAGTAACTCTGGAGGCTGTCCAGAACAGAGGACTTGGAAACAGGGGGTGAGCCCTGTACCATTAGAAAGCTTAGGAAGTCTAGTTCGCGCTCCAATTTACGGATCACAAATCCGATAAACGGGCTGGAAGTTATTATAGTTTCCAGCGAGGGTCACAAAACTGCCGTGAAAACCCTAATTGTTTGATAGGTTCGCCGTATAATGTTTTAGGTTCGTTTTAAATTCTCCTGTTCAACTTTTTTAGAAACTGGACTCTCAAGGCAGTCATCACGTATCTCCGTACGTGACAAACTCCTTCTCAACTCGCTCAAAAGCACAACGTTCTAACGTCGGATTTCAACTAACAAGTACTAAACCAACAAAGAAAATTCAAACGCGTTCTAGTTCTCGACTATAACTTTAACTCATATTATATCAATTCGAAAGCTTATGACGTCAACTAGAAAGTTGTTCTAAATTTCATTATAAACAATAATATCAACTTAAAATTTTCATCCGACTTCTCGATTTTTAGTTACAACTAACTGTTTGTCTCTTATGCTATTTTTCAACGTTGTCGGATTTTATTCAAATTTTACGACGTTAAACTACGTCTAACGTGAAACATTTTCATGCATGCAAACACATCTTAACATCATTATAACTCAGTTTATATGGTGATCTTTGCCTCTTATGTTTCATTAAACATTTTTAGAAAATTTTCAAATAATTTCTATTATCAACTAACATGATTTACATCATGATTCCATTAACAATTCATTACTTATACTAAACATGTATAAACCCCTAATTACTCTATAAATTTCTGGTTTTATATAGATGTTAAGGGAGTGGTTTTCTTCCCCAATTAACTACATTTATCCACTAATCAACCTATTATAACAACCCTTAATCAATTGCAATTCCATAATCAACTAACATACAAAAATCCCCAAATTCAATTCAAAATCCTAATTGAAATTTCACAAAAACATAGGGCTTTCAACTCTTTTTCATTCTAAACACCAATTAAACATCTACTAAGCATGAATCCATGATCAAAAGAAGAAAAACAAAAATCCTACCATTTTCCCAAAAAATTCTGCATTTACATAGAAAGGTAGATTTAGGTGTCATTAGCTTAACAAGTCAACATGCATCTCTTACACCTAAATGGTGATGTGTCGGCTGCATGGAAGAGGTTTAGAGGGTTACGGGTTTTTCCGGCGCGATCCGACGTTACGGAAAAACGAACGACGAAAAACGTTGTTCGGTACAAAATCGTCGCGATTCAATTTGACTTAAAAATTCTAACGTATGAACTTAATTAGAGAATAAATTTACAAAATTTATTTTGAACAAAACTCGGGACGACATAGTCCGAGTTTCGTCCGGAAAAACATAAAAATGAACTTTCTCGGCGTGTTCGTATCGTAATTTTGTAATGGTAAAAATTAGACGGTTTTCCGTTCTTAGTTTACGAACTAAGAACTTTTCGTATGCGCTATCCCTAACTACAGTAGTCGTCTAGCTGACTTCTGTAATTTATTTTTAATAACGGATTCGACCGTTAGCCTTAGAATTCAAAAATTGTAAACTTAGGCGTGCAAAGCCATTATTTAATTAACTTTAAAATTTTTAGAACGTAAGGATTTTCCAGGGTATTACATAACTGTCTTGCCCAGACCAAGTATAAAATTTCTGGTTTTATATAGATGTTAAGGGAGTGATTTTCTTCCCCAATTAACTACATTTATCTACTAATCAACCTATTATAACAACCCTTAATCAATTGCAATTTCATAATCAACTAACATACAAAAATCCCCAAATTCAATTCAAAATCCTAATTGAAATTTCACAAAAACATAGGGCTTTCAACTCTTTTTCATTTTAAACACCAATTAAACATCTAATAAGCATGAATCCATGATCAAAAGAAGAAAAACAAAAATCCTACCATTTTCTCAAAAAATTCTGCATTTACATAGGTTTTAGGATTCTTATTTTTGTTCCATTTTAATCTCCAATTATCATATCTAAAACATCTAATTTCATTATTCTAAGATCAAAACATCCATTCCAATACCTTAAAAATTTCGATCAAGATGGAAAAAGAAAAGAAAAGAAATCTAAATGGATAGAATTGTGGAGGATGGAAATACCTTAAGATTTAATGAAGAACTTAAGAGGTTGAATGGATGGATTGATGACTTGTGTGAGTTCTTCAAGCTTTGAAGGTGTCTTCAATGGTGAATGGAGAAGTGGAGAAGATGAAGATTGAGGGGTTAGCACGTACGAAAAGTTTTAGTTTGTAAATTCGGAAAAGAAAAATTTGTCTAATTTTTTACGTATACAAAATCGCAAATACGAACACGTCGAGAAAATATGTTTTTACATTTTTCCGGACGGAACTCGGACTTGTCGCCCCGAGTTTTTGTCAAAATAAATTTTATAAATTTATTTTCTAATTAAGTTGTACGTTAGAATTTGTAAGTCAAATCGAATCGCGACGATTTTTGTATCGAACAACGTATTTCGTCGTTCGTTTTCCCGTAACGTCGGATCGTGCCGGAAAAACCCGTAAAATCTTCAAAATTTCTGCATGCATGCCGCCACCTCAACCCTTCTAGTGGGAGACATGCATGCTTGTCATCACTTAATTTAATGACACCTAAGCCTACCTATATGCATGGTCAACACTAATCATCCCACAACTTGAACAAACCTTTTCCATCACTCTCTCTCTCTCCCTATTTCTCGGCCACTCTCTCCCTCTCTCCCTCAACTTCATCTTCTTCATCACTTCAATCCTCCATTGAAGAACACTCTTAAGAGCTTGAAGAACTCACACAAACCATCCATCCATCCATTCAATTCCATACCTTCCTTCATTAAAACTTAAGGTAATTTCATCCTCCACAATCCTATCCATTTAGTTTCTTTTCTTTTCTTCTTCTCCTTGTTCGATTTTTTTTAGAAGTTGGAATGGAAGAATTGATCTTGAAATAGTGTAATTAGATATACTAGATATGATATTTATGGATTGAAAATGATCAAAAATAAGAAACCTAACTTTTGTGTAAGTGCAGAATTTTTTTGGGAAATTGTAGGATTTTAGTTTTTCTTCTTTTGATCATGAATTCATGCTTAGTAGAGGTTTAATTAGTGTTTATAATGAAAAGGGATTGAAAGCCCTATGTTATTAAGAAATTTAGTTAGGGTTTGAAGTATGAAATTAGGGATTTTTGCATGTTAGTTGTTTTTGGAATTGCAAGTAAATAATTAGTAATATAAGAGCATGTTTAGTATATAAATGTTATTAATTTAAAAAGAAAATCATCCCATAAACATATGTTCAAAACCAGAAATTTTAAAGTAGTTAGGAGTTTTCCACATGATCGTTTAAAGTGATGATTTGTTAGTTGATTATTGTTACAAATCATGTTAATTGATAATAGGAATTAATTGGAAATTTTATAAAGATGTTTAATGGAATGTAAGAGACAAAGATCACTATATAATCTGAGTTATAAAGATGTTAAGACATGTTAGCATGCATGAAAACGATTCCTATTAGATGTAGATTAACGTCGTAAAGTTTGAACAAAAACCGACGACTTTTAAAGATCGCGTAAGAGGCGAATATCTAGTTGTAACTAATAATCGGGAAGTCGGATGAAAATTTTAACTTGATATTATTGTTTATAATGAAATTTGGAACATCTTTCTAGTTGACATCGTAAGCATCCAAATTCATATAATATGGGTTAAAGTGATAATCGGGAATTAGAAAACGTTTGGAATTTCTTTGTTGGTATAGTAATTGATAGTTGAAATCCGACGTTAGAACGTCGTACCTTTAAGCAAGTGAGAAGGAGTTTGTCACGTACGGAGGTACGTGATGACTGCCTTGAGAGTTCAGTTTCTAAAAAAAAAAGTAGAATACGATGATTTAGAACGAACCTAAAACGTTATACGGCGAACTTATCAATAAGCTAGGGTTTCACGGCAGTTTTGCGACCCCTTCCGGAAACTGTTATAACTTTCAGCTCGTTTATCGGATTTGTGATCCGTAAATTGGAGCAGAAACTAGACTTCCTAAGCTTTCTAGTGGTACAGGGCTCACCCCCTGTTTCCAAGTCCTCTGTTCTGGACAGCCTCCAGAGTTACTGGACTGTGCAGTAGAAATTTCAGTTTCTTGTTTTCTAAGTTGTTTAGTTCACAACTTAGTTTCTTTTGATCGTTTAAACCGTCTTATCTAACGGATACCTTCTATCTGACCCTAGAGTCAAGGAATAGACCTTTAATGATGAAAACCAGTCGAGATCGTATCTTATATCTTATCTTTTCTTTAAAGAAGTAATGAACGAGAAATATTCATAAGTCGTAAAGTGAGCTATAAATGAAAATCGCCTAAGTTGGTTCTTTCCAACTTAGTTTCTTAAAATCTTTAAAGCCGTTTTAAGACATCAACAACCTTCTCTTCTGACCCGAGAGTCGAGCATGAAATCTTCCGAGTTCTAAACAAGATTAGTACGAGTCTCGTTTCCCGTTTTAGTAAAACGAATCTAGTAAGCGTGCAAATGCCAAAAGAATAAAATAACTAAATCTTTCTTCGATTCTCTTTCTTCGAGTATCTTTTACAAACCGCTTTTAAGTATGTTCTTTTTACGATGAAGGAGGAAGCCAACTGTAAAGAAAGGACGAAAGATCCGAAGTTGGACGCTTTTACGTATAAGTTCTGTATTTACAAGGTGGGCTTTTATATACAAATAAAATGTGGGTTTTTCCACAACTCGAAAGTATTATTTATTGCTTTGATACCTGTGTTTTCAAAGTGATAATATGGCATGAACTGTTTTAAGTTTTTATGTGAGTTCTCTTGTACCTATCTGAGTTAACATTCGTGTTTTCCAGATTTCTGAGTTAACCTTCGGGTTTTCCAAACTTTTAGAGTTAGTCTATTTTTAGATTAACTAACGATCGGCTCTGAGTTAGCTACTAAGTGCTTTCCAGAGTTAGTGCACTTTGTAACCTGTGGTGTATGTGGTATCCTGTTGAGGGGTAACCAGCCACGGTGAATTAGTAGAGGTCAAGATTGAACATAGCATACCTAAAAATACTTGGCCAAGTGATTTATGAGAAAAAGTCTGAAAATGTTTAGTAGACACGGATTCTTTCAATAAAACCCCGTGTGCTACGCTTATGATATGCCATATTTATCAATATTTATAAGTATGTTTTCGGCATCGTGCCCACTAAGTACTTTTGTACTTAGCCCTGCATTGCTTTCTAAATGTGCAGGTTGAAGCGACGGTGAGCGGCGACGGTTGGTGTTGAGTTAGAAGATAGGATGATTAGTAGAACCCCTTCCGCTGCCAAACTTTGATTTCCTTTTGAGTTGTACTTTGAAACAATATTCAGTAGTCTACGTCTGTACATATGAACTTAGGTTCTTTTGTACTCTTGTCAAGTAATCCTTAAGGATTAACTCTTTCTCTTTTATATTAAAGTCTTGTTCATAGTCTTTCGATGTTTATCACGTATGTTTAGTCAGTTAGCCCCCTTATTCCCCGCTTCTTTAATCCAACCCCAGTCGCACCCCGGCTTCTGCTGTCCCTCGGGATTTGGGGCGTGACACGAGAGTTGTGAGAGAGAGAGAGAAAAATTGGTTTTGTCTAAGTATGTGAAATGATGAATGGTTGAACACATGGAAAGGTAGATTTAGGTGTCATTAGCTTAACAAGTCAACATGCATGTCTTACACCTAAATGGTGATGTGTCGGCTGCATGGAAGAGGTTTAGAGGGTTACGGGTTTTTACGGGTTTAGAGGGTTACGGATAAAAGTTTGCCCGTAGGACTTGTTTTTCTCCTCACAAACTCTCGATGAAATTACAAGGAAAATAAGCTTAAAGACGGTGTATGATTGCAACAACAGGGCTTCGATATATATATAGGCGAGTGCTTAGAGTTTGGGCCCCCTACTTCGTACTCAGTGAACACATTGCCAAAAACAGTTTAAAAGCTTGCTCTTAGAGCTATATAATTGAACTTGCCTTGCCACTGCATCACAAGTGTTATAATATTTGAAAACTTTTTACTTGTGAATGCGTAAATCATTGTATCATTTTCAAATCACGACTGCGCAGTCAAAACATATATAATAAAGGTATGAATCATCTAGCACATTAACATTGTGCTGAGAAGTAGGCCTCCTTCTCAAACACTGTGACCGGCTAAACCGAAGTAAAGCTCACAGTCACCTCATCAATCAATTACCACACGTGGGTTCCTACCTCAAACAAGATAATATAACTCATGTACATGATAAAACATACCAAACTCAGATAAATGGCAAGTCAATTAATTTCAAAAGTTCACATAATAATAATCAATAAGTAATAACATTCATCAGGGTTTTAGTTTTAGAAAATCCCACCTGACTTCCGGTATACTGGAGTCGAGGTTGCTTACTTTACGCTTCCTGACTACTTTTCAGTCCCGCTCGGTCCTTCAAAATAACATCGAATAAGGACGAGTTTATCGACTCGTGAAACGTAGAATAGACTGAGGGTTTGACTGAAGGACTTCTACTTGACTCGGGTCTTTCTTATCTTATTTTAGCTTTTCTACATTGATATCTTCTCGGTTTCTCGTACTCGAATCATCGTCATTACTCGATTTCTAATTACTTCTCAATCTGGGATTCTCGTTTCTAATATAATATTTAAATCTTTACTCAAATCAATAAGTTACTATTTAACTCGTCTTCACTTCTTATATACTGAAGTTATATGATCTCGACAAATCATAACATTAAATCTCAATTATTATCATCACAAACCATTCACACACAGTTGAGCACTTATTTCAATAATCAAGCATTCATTGAAAGCCAAATGTTCATTTTAACGTTCACATCTGAAATATGCATCAATACTTAAACATTTTCATAATAATCAAGCATCGATATCAATATTCAAACACTTATATTAAATAAGTGATTAATCTCTCAAGCAAATAAGTTAATAAAATCATACTCAATCTCACAATCACAATCAAGTATCGAAGTTTCATAAATTATTCATGTCTTAGACATAGTCACACAATAACTCGTTATTGTTCGACTTTTAACTTTTAAAAACTTATAACTTCAAACTCTTAACGAAAATAATTTCGTTAAGCTCAAGTAATAATAGTTATTTTGATTTTAATATTCAAACTTCTATTTCGTATTTCTTGACTCCAAAATACATCATTATTTTCCTTAAAATACGTACTCACATTCGTATATACTCTCAACTTATTACTCAACATTAAATAATCATTATTTAATCTTTTCTTCATTTTTAAAACTCAATTTTCATTTTATTTAAACAAAAACTCGGCTTTTTATTTTAAAATCTCGCTGCTCGATAAATTCTACGTTTTATCTCCTTTTTAAGTGATTCAAAAAGCAAACTTGCTTATTTCTACTCAAATAACATTATCAATTCACTTAACAAATCACATATCATCAAGAATCAATCATTCAAATATTTAAACTTAATAATATCGTTTTTCTCATATATATTCATTTATTTTATTCGTCTTTCAAACTTCTATTATTTTTCTCTTTACTTGATTAACATCTTGTCACATCATTTAAACATCAAAGCACACTTAAGAGCATAAACATCACTTAGATCTCACATCATTCAAACATTTTCAATTTTAATGGAAATATTCCATTAAATTAAATTCTCTATTATTTTTATTATTTCTTCAATAATATTTCTTTTAACTTCTCGTTTGAAACAAACGAACTCAAATACGAATATCTTAACTCTTAACTCATGTATATGACTTCTAACATATTATCTTATGGAAAACTTTATCATCTTTCATTTCATTTCCTCTTTTATTCTCAAATAAATATTAATATAATACTAATATTCTATTTCTTTTTATCACTAGCATCAAACTCATATCATATCTTATCTTCACTTATCATCAAAATTCTAACATCATTATTGACAAAGAAGGTCTTTCTTTGTTTAATAAAATACATATCTTCTTTTCATTATTTCTTTTGATTTTTTAT
Organism: Schizonepeta tenuifolia; assembly: GCA_029490685.1. Classification (NCBI taxonomy): domain Eukaryota; kingdom Viridiplantae; phylum Streptophyta; class Magnoliopsida; order Lamiales; family Lamiaceae; genus Schizonepeta; species Schizonepeta tenuifolia. The sequence goes on along the minus strand of CM055958.1, from coordinate 35,750,140 downwards.
ATTCACACACACACACACACACACACACACACATATATATATATATATATATACCTCAATTTTTATAAAGGAAATTCATGAAATTTTATTTCCTACTCAATTTACTCAAAATATACTCAATATCTCTTTTACTTTATAATTTCATTTTTATTTAATGAAATTCCTCATTATATTATATATTTATATTTTCGAATAAAAATATTAAAAATAATTATTTTTATAATTTTTTTTATAACAACTTCAAATCTTCAAAATTTCCTTATGAACATGAAGAACACATCTTTATAAACTCATGTTAGACTCAAAACACTCATATTTATTTTTATTCTCATTTCTTCGATTTTTACTCTAAAAATTCCATAAAAAATTACTAAAAATCATATTTCTTATTTTCTCAATTTTCATGCTTGTAAACTCACTCAAAAATTCATCTAAAATATTTTAACATCATCAACATCATCATCAATATCATCATATTTCATCAAAATCATCAAAAATTTATTTTTCTTCATTTTATCACATATTTTGAATTTTCCTTTAAAAATCACAAAATTCATATATTGTCTGAAAAACACATCTAGATCATATTTTCATATATCATCATACTAATATTCATCATTAAAATCATAAAATTCATAATTCATCATTTAATCATATTTTCTCTATTTTTAATCGAATAAAATCAATAAAAATGAATTAAATTTACCAAAAATTTTCATCATCATATTTATGCATATAAATCACATGAAAAACTATAATAAGCATATATCATCATCATATCATCAAATAATCACTAAAACTCATCAAGAAATTATTTTCTCTTATTTTTCTCTTTTAATCGATTTTTAGGGCTTTTTAGACAACTTATTTCTTTTGTCTTTTTAAACCCTAAATCATGCTTTAAACTTCATTTTGATCATCATCTCAACATCATAAACCTAAGGTTTGCCTAAACATAAAGTAAATCATGCATTCTTTTCTTATTTCCTCACTTACATATACATATACAACTTTAAATGAATAAAATCATACTTAAAAGAAATGAAACTTAAACTCTTCTTGGCTTGGAGTTTTGGACAGCTTGGAGGATGAAAGTATGATGAATTTGTAACTCCTTTCCTTGTATGAAAAGCACGGAATGAAGGCTTTCGCCTCTGTTTCCTGTGTCATGAAGCTCTTACCACCAATCTAGATATACAAGGCATCAAGATCATAGCTTTGAAAAATAAGGATCAAACCCTTATTTTATCATCCAAGAAATCGATGGATAGATATAGTTTCTAAGCTTCTTTCAAGCTTCAAAAGAAAAGATAAAAATGAAAGCTTACTTCTTAAGATGATCTTGGAGATGAAGGAGATGATCTACATCAAAAGATCCTCAAGCAAACTTGCATGAACTCATGAAGAAGTGTATATATATGTGTAGGTTTCGAAGGTGATGGAATCGTGGAGCTGTTGCTCGACGACGAAGAAGAAGGCTGCTGCAGCTGCTCTTCTTCTTCTTTCCTACGGCAGAAGTGATGGAGAGATGAAGAAGGAGATGCTCTCTTCTTGGTGATCACAACAACGATGATGGTGAAGGAGAGGGAGGGGGCTGTCTCACAACAGAAATGAGAGAAGCACAACTGCTGCTTCTTGTTTGCTGCCGAAGGAAAGAGAGATGAGTTGAGGGAGAGAGAGAGAGTGATGAGATGATAGAGATGAATGGTGTTGAACTTGTGGAATAGAGTGATGCATTTAACATGTAGGGGGTATATGGAGAGATTGGAGAGAGAGAGAAGAGATCGAGAGATAGATTTAGAGACAAAGGGACCGCATATGTGAATTAAGGAGAGAGAGAGTAGACTTCACTCTCTCTAATGAGAGTGTCTTGAAGATTTAGGTTACTATTTTGGATGATAAGTTGCAGATTTTTATCTGCTAAGAATACTCGGAAATAAAAGTTTTCAGGTAGAAAATATCCCTCAAACGTCTAATAACTCTCCTCGTCTCTTTCCCGACATTAAAAATTCTCTCTACAACGTCTTATATCTTCCAAAATTCATTAAGGAATCTAATTGTATAATTTTTAGATTAAGATTCCGTCTAATGAAGAAAACATAAAAATTGCGCGTCCAATTATGCCGTTAAACAATTTATTTTTTTAGAACTTCTTTAATTGTTCTCGGAAAATTTCTCTGACTTATCTCAAAGGCCTTAAAATAAATTCTAGATTCAAATGAAACTAATTAGACTAAATTCAGAGTCAGTCGATGAATAGTGATTTCTCGATTAACGCTACTATTCATCAAAAAGTAAAAGTTCTCAGAAAATTCTGAAACTCATACTCAAGCTCAAACTCATATAATAATACTCAAGCAATGCATCACATACTTGATTCGAATAATCGAATCGAGAAAAATCACATCAAAGCACGTAAGAGCATTTTCATCATTTCACAAGAAAAATTATTTTCTTGAAAAATTTTAGCACTCAAAATTTATCATATAGACATATAATCTTATTTAATATGCACTTAATAACGTAGAAAAGTTCGGGGTATTACAGATTTTGCTAGAGATGATTGATGAGGTAAGTATTTTGACAAATTATAAGTTAATATTTAATTGTAGGAGTTGTATTACATTGATTCGGTTTGTTGTTGTTTTGATATTTTAAACAAGATTGAGGAGACTTTGAAACCATCCGATGATGAACTAGAGTCCATTTATTGGGAATCATTAGAAGCCGAAGGGGAGCCCTTTAAGATGCATTTCCCAAAATACGATATTATTGTCCCGGCATTTTCATTGTCTGACAATGAAGAACCTGAAATGGATGCTAGTGCTCTGATGGTGAAAAAGAGACGTAAAGAAGTGGCAATGGATTCTGGTGATTTCATGAGTGTGAAGGAAGCAACAAAATTAATCATTTCAATCTTGATGAGTGACGATGTGGTTAACAAGTTTGCTGATGTAACGGCGGGAATTGTTTGGAAAAAGCTAGGGGTAAACGGAGACAGTGACAAGTTAGATTTATTAATTTGAAATTATTATTTGTTAGAAATTAATGTGTTGGTTTTTGCAGGAGAAGGTTGTACGCAGACAAAGTGTAATAGTTGAGAAAGCTGTGGAAGGGACAACTGGAATGAAAGATGGTCCAGAATTTATGATAGAGAAAGATGAAGATGAAGAAGAACGCACGAGCAGACTAAGAGAGACGGTAACGGTGCTCCTTTTAATAACTGAATTTATAAATTGGTACTAGAAATTGCATATTGATATCGTTTTGAAATGACAAAGTAGAATTGCAAATCGAAGGAGAGTAAGGCGGCGGAATCGCCTACGAATCTTTTCAGCAAAATAACAGAGGAGGTTCTAGTTTAATTTTCTTTATTTAGTTTGTGTAAACAACCATAACAAATATATTTTATATATGGCAGATTGTAAGTGATGCAGAGCATGTGAATCTTGCAAGCCCTACCACAATGAGTGGTAAAAAAAATGAGTGTGGGAAAAACGGACGTTGGAGTGAAAAGTGATCGGGTATATGTCACAGCCCCAAATCCCGAGGGACGGCAGAAGCCGGGGTGCGACTGGAATTGGATTAAAGAAGCGGGGAAGAAGGGGACTGACTAATTAAACATACATAAAAGACATCATACATTCAATGAACAAGACTTTATTACTAAAAAGAAAGAGTTAATCACAAAGGATTACTCGACAGAAAGTACTCGAAAGCATCTAAGTTAAAGATTACAGACTTAAACTACAGTGATTCACCAAATATACATAACATCAAAAAGGTCTAGAGTTTTGCAGCGGAAAGTAGGTCATAAGCTAAAGACTTCCTAACAACTCAACTCAACTTCAACCACCGCCGCTCTCGTCGCTTCAACCTGCACATTTAGAAAACATATGCAGGGCTAAGTACGAAAGTACTTAGTGGGCACGTTGCCGAAAACATAAACATAAGTATAGATAATCTGGCATTTCATAATTTGTAGCACATCGGGGTTTTATTAAAAATTGCCCATGTCTACTAAAACATTTTCTGACTCAATTTCATAATTTGACTTGATCAAGCACTTTTCATAGATGTTACGTTCAAATTTTGACAAATTCTCATTCACCGTGGCTGGTTACCCCTCAACAGGATACCACATACACCACAGGCTACAAAGTGCACAAAACTTGGAAAGCATATAGCTAACTCAAAGCCGATCGATAGTTAACATCCTAGCGGTTAACTCATAAATTCTGGAAAACACGAATGTTAACTCAGATAGGTACAAGAGAACTCACATAAAATATAAAACAGTTCATGCCATAATTATCACTTTGAAAACACGATTATCAAAGCGATAAAGAAAGGTTTTCGAGCATTGCTCATTTTGTTTCATATATAAAAGCCCACCTCGATGATAGAGAACTATTAAACAGGTTTCCGTTCTTCTGTTCTTCCGTCCTTTCCTTAGTGCTGGCTTCCTCCTTCATCGTAAAATAATCACACTTTAAATTCGGTCGTAAAAGATAATCGAACATGGAAATTCGAATTAGGTTTTAGTCTTTTTGATTCTTTAGGCATTTGCACGCTACTAGTTTCTTTATAATTAAACGGGAATGAGACTTGAACAAATCTCATTTAGAACTCGAAAGGTTTCATACTCGACTCTTAGGTCAGTAGAGAGGATAGTCGATAACTTGTTACGGCTTAAACGATCGAAAGAAACTAAGTTGCGAAGAAAACAACTTAGGAATTCAAGTTCTGAAAATTTACTGCGCATTACAGTAGTTCTGGGGACTGCCCAGAACAGAGAAATTGGAAATAGGGGACGTTCCCTGTACCGTTAGAAAGCTTGGAATGTCTAGATTACTCTCCATTTTACGGATCTCAAATCCGATAAACGAGCTAAAAGATATTACAATTTTCGGCAAGGGTCGCAAAACTGCCGCGGCTAACCCTAGTTGCTCGATAGAATCGACGTATGACTTCCTAGGCTCGTTTTATGTTATCGAATCTACATTTTCACGATTTTAGCACTTCAAGGCAGTCAACATGTACTCCCGTACGTGAAAGGACTCCTTTCCGCCGTTCGTCCCAAAAGCACGACATTCTAAACATCGGCTTTCCAAACTACCAAGTACTATACCAAAACAAGTTAACATTCCTCGATTCTAGTTCTCGATTATAACTACAACTCGTTATTTAACAATCCGAATGCTCATGTGGTCAACTACAAAGTCGTTCCTTAGTCCATAATAAGCAATATTATATAGTTAGAAACCTTACTCGACTTCTCGATTATTATTTACGTTCACTTGTTCGTCTCTTAGAAATTTTCCAAAGTTATCGGATTTCGATCAAATTCTACGTCATCAATCCTCATCTATCGAGATTCATTATTATATAAATCATTACCTCATATCATTTCTTAAACTCAACTTAATTAGGATTCTTTGTCTCTTATAATTTCATTAATATTTTTAGAAAATTCTCATTTAATTCCTATCATCAACTATTATCATTAGAAACCATAATCTATCATCATTTTCTCAATTAAATCAAACTATATGAAAACCCCCATTTTCCTCATAAAAATCGGTAATAATAATAATTTAAAGGGGGTGATTTTCTTCATCAAATAACTCCATTAATCCAATTCCCATACTACTACAATATCAATTAACCAATTACAAGTCTTATTACATCATTAATTTGAAATTCAAGTGAAACCCTAGCCCTAATTTTCGGTCATCATCCAATTCATAGAGGATTCCATTTATTTTTGTATCAATCCTCAATTAAGCTACTCCTAAGATCAATTATGCCATCAATTTAAAGAATACAACATCCTAATGAGAAGCTCTAAAAATCGGTCCAAAAAGAATTTAGGGTTCTTGAATTTTTCTCATCAATTTAACCCTAGAAATCCATCTCTAATACATCTAATTGAATTAATTAAAGCTCAAATCATTATCCTAATTCATCTACCCATTTTCGATCATCAAGAAAAATAAATAAAAAGATAATCTAATTGGATAGATTAGGAGAGGACATGAATACCTTGATTATTAATGAAAGAAGAATGAAAGTTGATGGAGGGTGATTGATCTTGTGAAGAATTTCTTGCAAGAACTATGCTTCAATGGAGGTTTTTGGAAAGCAAAAATGGAGTATAATGGAGTGGTGATGGTGGCGGTATTGAGGAGTGAGAGAGGAAGGAATTTAGTTGATTAAGTTAAGTGAAATAATCTAACAACAACTAGAATAGGTGGCAATTTAGAAACCTCTAATGGAATTATGACTCATCACCTTATAACATTATAAAATTGAAATATCTAGCTATGTGAGAGTGAAGAAGTCGGTCAAGAAAGAGATATTTCCTCCATTCATCGCGTTTTTCTGGCTCGATACGACGTTACGAAAAACGAGAAATAAAATATGTATTCGGCACATTTTCGTCAATTTCTGATTCTACCATAAATTCTAACGTGTTTAACTTATTTGAAAAATAATATTTAAAAACTTAATTCCGACAAAAACTCGGGACATCACAGTCCGAGTTTCGTCCGAAAAATCATAAAAATGAACTTTCTCGGGCGAGTTCGTATCGCGATTTCGTGAATGTAAAAATCAGACGGTTTTCCGTTCTGAGTTCTAGAACTAAAAAGTTTTCGTACGCGATAACTCTAAATACAGTAGTCATCTAACTGACTTCCGTAATTTATTTTCAGAAATGGATTTCACCGTTGGTTTTAGAATTAAATTTTATGAACTTAGGCGTGCAAAGCCATTTTTATTATTAACTTTAAAATTATGAAATGCCAGATTATCTATACTTATATTTTCGGCAACGTGCCCACTAAGTACTTTCGTACTTAGCCCTGCATATATTTTCTAAATGTGCAGGTTGAAGCAACGAGAGCGGCGGTGGTTGAAGTTGAGTTGAGTTGTTAGGAAGTCTTTAGCTTATGGCCTACTTTCCGCTGCAAAACTCTAGACCTTTTTGATGTTATGTACATTTGGTGAATCACTGTAGTTTAAGTCTGTAATCTTTAACTTAGATGCTTTCGAGTACTTTCTGTCGAGTAATCCTTTGTGATTAACTCTTTTTTTTTAGTAATAAAGTCTTGTTCATTGAATGTATGATGTCTTTTATGTATGTTTAATTAGTCAGTCCCCTTCTTCCCCGCTTCTTTAATCCAATCCCAGTCGCACCCCGGCTTCTGCCGTCCCTCGGGATTTGGGGTTGTGACAGAGTGGTATTAGAGCTAGGTTCATTACCTGCTCTGGTTATGAGTCATTCTTCTAGTATGAGTCATTCTTTTTAGTGATACCACAGAGTGGTACCAGAGCAATTGTTTCTGCTCTGCATACAAGTCTTCCTTCGAGTAATAATATAGAGTATTCGTTCATACTCTATATCGAGTCTTCTTTCGAGTCATAGGATAGAGTATTTGTATATACTCTAGATCAGAGTCTTCTTTCAAGTAAAAGATAAGAATTAGGCTATGACACTAAGATTGAGAATGTAGATGTCAACTCAACCTCCCGCTACGTCGACTCAACGAGGAAAAGGAAAGAATTTCAATAATGTGATTTCTTTTAATAAGATATTTGAATAAGTATTCAATGAGTAAAGAATGATAATTGTGCCAAAATAAGAATTTCATGAAAGTATAATTTTTATACTTGGACTTGTTTATGTGATTATGTAATAGTACGAGTACTATCTTATGTGAAATTATTTGCGCAATAATTTCTTTCGTATGAAAAATTTTTGGACACAAAAATATAGTTGGATTTTAGGGATTTTTCCCGGTTCAATGAGAACATAGACTTGAAACCTAAGGTCTTTCCGGTTCTTCGAGAACTTAGACGTTTTAAGAAACGTTATTTTTGAAATGATTTCGATAGGAGATCCCCAACACGAGAAGGACTTCTACTGATGAATGTCACGTGCTTAAAGTGACATGAATAAAGATTCGGCAAAGTCGATCTTTGTTTTAAAAATCCAAACAAAAATTTCCTGCGAGGAAAATGAAATAAAAACGATTCGGTAAATCGTGTTAGTAAACGAAGGGAACGATTAGACGTTTGAGAAGCATCGGCTTCGAATTAAGAAAGATATGAACGAGACGACGAAGTTAGAATAAAGAGAATCAAAGCCAAATGAAATAAGTGAATGTTGCTTACGTATAAGTAACGTAAATGACGTCATTCGTGTCACGTCATTCCGTTTTCTTTTCGTATCGTGTTTCAGTAGGGTTCGCCTTGATCGAACTCTACGAAGAAAATCGTATAAATTATTAGGAGTCAAGCACGAAGCCTGATTAAATTTTCCATCGATCGCCCGATTCTAGCGACGATAACTGGAACTTAGTTTCCAGAAAGTTATTCTTTAAGTTATATTCCATTTTTTTTGAAATTTATTCCATATTTCGTCTTTGAACGAAGACTATGACTAGTACGAGTATCAAGAGTCGTAAACGACAAAATTCTCTTGTAAATGGATGTTACTTTTGAATAAGTAACATGAACAAAGTAGACGTACTTTGTTTTAATAAGTAAGAATTGTTAAGAAATGTTGTTGAGAAAGTAATAAAGAATTAAAGTAAGTAAGAACATAGTAAGATAAGGAATGTAAATAAAATCTTTAAATTTTAATTATCTATATATATATTGTTTGAGTGCAATTTCTTGAATTGCTAGAAGTCATGATAAGTGGTTGTTTTAAGTGGTGATATTACAATTGAATAAGGAATGTTCATTTTGTAATTTAAGTATTTCGTTGAGATAAGTTATTTCCCTACCTGTTACTGATCCGTGTTTCCTTAAAACTTTTGTAGGATGGCTAGGACTCGCGTTACTGCTTGGAAGAGCCAGCCCTTGGCCACGTGCGAGCGTACCATAATAGATAAGATACAGGATGAGTATTATAATTTCGAGGCAGACCCTGATGAGGAAGACATAGGGCAGATAGTGAGCAACTTCTCATCGGTTTATTATGCAGTACGGCACTTGATTCTAGAGAGTCAGGCGATATCAGACCTGATTGTACACCTACCGGACGAGTGGCGCGGTTGGGTGCACCGCGTGGCATGGTACTTTCTTGGGGTTTTCGGCGACGACACAGAGCCGACAGGCAACTACACGGGATTCGCCCTATATATACACAGGCGATTCTTTGACAGCAGATTTATGCTTCCAGTTCCTTTTGAGCCGCATCTCCCCTACAGTCACTTCCCCAGCAGAGACCGAGCAAGAGCACCTAGACTTGGACCCAGAGTTTTCCGCCTTGTTGGAGATACCACCAGACTTTGTACCGAGTGAGGAGTCTGACGCGGAGTCAGAGCAGTTAGAGGAGAACGCGGAGCCCGCTGTTACACCAGAGTTACCGCCAATTAGTACACAGATCGAGGAGTTGATCCCAGGACCGGGATTCGTAGAGATCGACGCCGAGACAGCCGCGTTGTTAGGATTATCTTCACCGTTTATACCTGACGTTTGTGTTAGAGTCAGAGGACCTTTAGAGACAGGACTGTTTCGGGCAGGGTCAGAGTACCGAGGGATTGACGTGGAGCTTGCCGCCATGTTAGAACTACCATCTCCACTGACACCGTTTGAAGAGATCTGTGTGAAGTGGGAGGTAGTCAGAGGTCAGATGGAGGCAGGACTGTCCAGGGTCCGTTCCAGAGAGGTTTTTGAGTCCGATTCCGTTCCAGAGCACCTTCTTCCCCTGAAGAAGCGTGCAGTAGAGATCAGTGAGGAGTACCTTGTTTAAGACCTAGAGGAGACAGTTTCAGAAGTACCGTCACCACCCCAGCTTACACTTTCTGACGGCTCTGCTCTGAGGGAGGACGAGGCACTCCAGCTCGTCTTTGGTTCAGAGTCTGAGGAGGAGGACCCGGACGAGGATCCTGAGGAGGACTCGGACGAGGATCCAGAGGAGGACCCAGAGGAGGACTCTTAGGGTTTTCAGGCCGTAGAGGGCAGTTTCGACTCGACTATAGTTCGTTGAGTAGAGCATCATAGACGCATGTTAGTAGTAGTAGTAGTTCTTTTGTCCTGTACATAGTCGGATCAGTAACTAGTTTTTGTAGTACTCTAACGGATACAAAATTTTTATGAATCGTTTCCGTTCTAGTACTTTTAGTAGGTACGGAGATGCAGCTTGTTATTGTACCCTGTAAATAGTAGGCAGTCAGCCTAGTTTAGACTAGTAGTAGTCCTCGTTGGAGGCAGAATTAATATTCTTTTTGATGTATATATATATACATGACCCATGAGAGGGTTTTTTTAATCACAAGAAAAATTTCCTATGAATCGTGTAATTAAATCAGAATGTCAATGAATTCGTGTGATGAGAAATTTAAGTTTAACTTGAAAGTTAAAAGATTACGAAGTTAATATCGAAACTATGTTCGATATGTCGTCCCGTGAACTTGATTAAGTTGGAAACGAGCTAGTAAGTACTAAGAGCGATTAACAGAAAGGACTAATGAGAATTTCAATTTTCCTTAGATCAAAGAAAATGCCGCCAAGAAACGTTAACAATAGGAGAGGTCGAGGACCTGGAAGGCCTCAAGGACGTGGGAGACGTCAACCAGAGAACGACAGAGAACAAGAGCACGAATAGAATGATACCCCATCACCACCACCTCCACCACCACCCCGTAGGGATATTGAGGATTTATTCCTCAAACGAAACCCCCCGATGTTTAATGGAACGGGCAGCCCTAGCGATGCTGAGCTATGGGTAAGATCTACAGAGAAGATATTCAAACTCCTCAGATGTACTGATGAGGAGAGAATGCTATGTGTCGCGTTCCAACTAACTGGATCGGCAGATTATTGGTGGGAAGCAAGGCAGAAGGTGATACCCACAGAGCAGCAGGCTCGTTTCATGTGGGAAGAATTCAAGGAAATACTATTTGATAAGTACGTACCCAAGACCTATAGAGCTCAGAAGGAAGCCGAGTTCTATAGCTTGAAGCAAGGGAAATTGACTGTAACAGAGTATGACGCCAAGTTTTGCGAGCTGTCTAGGTATGCGCCGACTCAGGTTGATACCGAGGAGAAATTATCGAAGAAATTCCAAGGGGGACTACGACATGAACTGGGGATTGCATTAGCTAGTCATGGGGGACTAAGCTACACTGACATTTTGGGAAGAGCATTGGAAATGGAGGCCGTAGTGCCTGACGAGAAGAAAGTTGTACCAACCACACCAGCTCCAGCACAGAACCAGAACCGAGGCTATTATAACAACAATAATAGCAACTACCAGGGAAAGAGGAAGTGGAATGGAGAAGGTAGCGGAGGCTACAATCAGAGTTATAACAACCAGGGTAATCAGAAAAGGGGCATTCAGCAGGGCTATCAGCAGCCTGGTCAGAATAATAACCACAACAACAACAACAACAAAAGACTATGGCAGGGAAACAACCAGTCGGGGTTGTTTATTCATGGAAATAAGCAGAACGCACCATGGAAGGGCAACGGTCAACAGAACCAGCCGCAAGGGCCGCAAGGAAACTTCAACCAGGGAGGAACTAACCCAGGGAGGGTTACCATTCCTGTCTGCCCTAAGTGCAACAGAGCCTATCCTGGAGTTTGTCAGATAGGCACCCCCAACTGTTTCAATTGTGGACAGAAGGGGCATATGAAGAAAGATTGCCCGAAACCGCTGCAAGCCATACCTCTCAGGGCCATACAAGCACAGCCGCAGCAGCAAATGAACCAACAACAGTTCCAGCAGCATGCACAGCAGCAACAAAATGCGAGGGCATGCGCTATCAAACAGGGTGGCCAGAACAAGGGAAAAGACAACCTAGCAGGTATGGGAAAACTTCACAACATCCCTATTAAGATACTGTTTGATACTGGCGCATCGCATTCTTTCATTCCTGGCTCGTGTGCTGATAACTTAGACATCAGACCTGTAAGAGCTGCACATTCTATGAGAGTAGCTAGACCTTCATGAGAGATCACTACTTCCACGCATGTTTGCTCTAACCTAGATTTAGAAATCGGAACTCTTAAGGTTAAGGCGAACAATTTAAACGTTATGATAATGTGGGACATAGATATAATCCTAGGAATGGATTGGTTGTCAGAGAATTATGCCACGATTCTCTACAACGAGAGAAAAATCTCTTTTCAACCCCCGGGTAAAGAACCAACCGAATTCTACGGAATTTCCATGGGTAGAGGCGTACCAATTATATCAGCCCTTCAAGCCACGAAACTCATGAAGAAGAAAGGTACCACAGTTTATCTTGTGTACCTAGTCGGGGAGCTAGGAGCCGAGAAGACCATCCAAGATGTAAAAGTTGTGAATGAATACGAAGACGTCTTTCCAGAAGTGTTACCAGGATTGCCACCAGATCGTCATGTGGATTTCACGATCGACTTGGAACTAGGAGCAGCACCCAAATCTAAAGCCCCATATAGGATTGCACCGAAAGAACTAGAAGAGCTCAAAATCCAGTTACAAGAATTGCTAGACCTTGGTTTCATCAGGCCAAGCGTCTCACCTTGGGGAGCACTCGTGTTGTTTGTTAGGAAAAAGGACGGATCAATGAGAATGTGTATAGATTATCGAGAACTGAACAAGATCACACTCAAGAATAAATATCCTTTGCCAAGGATCGAGGATCTTTTCGATCAACTCAAGGGTGCAGGAGTCTTCTCCAAAATAGATTTAAGGTCAGGGTACCATCAGCTGAAGATCAAACCTGAAGACATACCGAAGACCGCCTTTAGAACCCGATATGGCCATTACGAATTCCTAGTAATGCCATTCGATTTGACCAATGCTACAGCTGTATTCATGGACCTTATGAATAGAGTTTTCCACCCTTACTTGGACAAATTTGTTTTAGTGTTCATCGACGACATCCTCGTTTACTCTAAGGATGAAAAGGATCACGAGGAACATCTACGGATAGTGTTGGAAACACTAAGAACCGAGAAACTCTACGCCAAATTCAGTAAATGCAAATTTTGGCTGAAGGAAGTAATGTTCCTTGGACACATAGTATCGGCGGAAGGAATCAAAGTGGATCCAGCCAAGGTAGAGGCAGTGCACAACTGGAAGTCACCAACGAGTCCGAATGTGATCAGAAGTTTCTTAGGTTTGGCAGGCTACTACAGAAGGTTTATTGAGGGATTTTCTACGATCGCTCGCCCGATGACGCAGTTACTTCGAAAGGATACCAAATTTAAATGGACGGACGAGTGTGAAAAGAGTTTCCAAACGCTTAAGGAAAAGCTAACCACAGCGCCAGTATTTGCTCTTCTAGACGCAAACAAGGAGTATGTGGTTTACACCGACGCCTCGAAAAATGGATTAGGTTGTGTCTTAATGCAAGATGGACGAGTGATAGCTTATGCTTCACGACAACTTCGACCTCACGAAGTTGAGTACCCAACCCACGACTTAGAACTCGCAGCCGTGGTACATGCGTTGAAGATTTGGAGACACCATCTCTATGGTGTAAGGGTTGAGATATTCACTGATCATAAGAGTCTGAAGTACTTTTTCGAGCAGAAAGAACTGAATATGAGACAAAGGAGATGGCTCGAATTAGTTAAGGATTACGACTGTGGAATTAACTATCATCCTGGAAAGGCTAATGTGGTAGCAGACGCATTGAGTCGCAAGGCTCCAACGAAGTTAGGATGCCTTTTTGTAGAGGAAGAAACTTTAGTGCGAGAATTCGAGAAGATGGATATCAAAGTGCTCGACACACTAGCTATGATAACAAGTCAGATAGCAGCATTAGAAGCTACACCAGATTTAAGAGAAAGAATCATCAGTGCTCAGAGGAAGGACGAGTCGATGGAAAAGCTTCGATTAAAGATAAGAACAGAGAAACCAGACGGGTATTCCGAAGCACCAGACAATGCAATCCTTTATGAAGGCAGAATTTGTATTCCTGATGACGACATCGAACTGAAGAACGAAATCTTGAGTGAGGCTCACGATACGCCTTATACAGCACACCCAGGAAGTACGAAAATGTATCAAGATTTGAGAAGGAACTTATGGTGGAATGGAATGAAACAAGATGTCGCCTCGTTTGTAGAAAGATGTTTGGCATGTCAGCAAGTTAAGGCTTTACATAGACGACCGTATGGATTGATGCAACCATTGGATGTCCCAGAATAGAAATGGGAAGGCATAGCTATAGACTTTGTCACAGGCTTGCCTAAGTCAAGAAAAGAAAACACAGCTATTTGGGTGATTATCGATAAACTTACAAAGTCAGCACATTTCTTGCCGATTAAGACTACCTACGGATCAGAGAAACTAGCTCAGTTGTACGTCAGAGAGATTGTACGTCTGCATGGAGTACCGAAGGTCATAATATTAGATAGAGACGCCAAATTTACCTCGAGATTTTGGATTACGATGCAGAAAGAATTGGGAACATAGCTTAATTTCAGTACAGCGTTTCACCCACAGACAGATGGACAGTCAGAGAGGACGATTCAGATTTTAGTTGATATGTTAAGGACAGTGGTATTGGACCGAGGCGCGAATTGGGAAGACATTCTACATTTGGTCGAATTCGCGTACAACAACAGCTATCAGGCCACGATAGGAATGGCGCCGTATGAGGCTTTGTATGGAAGGAAATGTAGATCACCACTTTATTGGGACGAAGTAGGTGAGAGAAAGAACCTAGGACCTGATGCGATTAACGAAATGATTGAGATAGTTCGGCAGATACGAGATAGAATGAAAGAAGCCCAGAGCCGACAAAAGTCTTATGCCGATGATCGTCGAACCAATCTTGAGTTTCAAATAGGAGATAAAGTTTTCCTTAAGATATCACCGACCAGAGGAATCCTTAGATTCGGAGTTAAGGGTAAACTAAGACCCAGGTTCATAGGACCTTATGAAATCCTAGAGAAAATAGGACCCGTCGCTTATAGATTGGCCTTACCGCCAAGTCTAAAAAGTGTCCACAACGTATTTCATGTTTCTCAATTGAGAAAATACATCTATGATTCTAAGCACGTCATTAGTTAGCAAGACGTAGTTCTTGAATCTGACCTAAGCTACGAAGAGAAGCCGATATCGATTTTGGATAGGAAAGTCCAAGAATTAACCAAATCGATACCAATCGTTAAAGTGCTATGGAACCACCACGGGCAAGAAGAAGCCACGTGGGAGCTTGAGGAGAAGATGAAGGAGAGATATCCTCATCTTTTTGCACAAGCTTCCAGCCCTATGCCCATTTGCATCGTATCGCCATCTCAACAACAGATTCATCGAATTTGCCCAGCATCCACCTGTTCTTCCCCTGCACACTATCTCTCGACTTGCGTGTCCTCCCAGACACATAATGACTCGATAAAGACTAAAAAAACAAGAAAGAAACAAGAAAAAATGGAAACAAATATGGGTTCATCACACCCACACACTTGAATTACACTTGCCCGCAAGTGTATGGCTGCGACTTTGCCCAAGACTCAAACACAGAAGAGACAAAATAGAAAACACAGACTCAAAACAGATCAGCTTCTCACATGTCAGTAAAAACAGAATTTGTAACAGATATTGCCATCAAACAGGTCAAGATAGAGTAATCGGGCAACAAGGACATCCTCACCAGCACTCATCTCTCAAGTGTATAAGGTTAAGTGTTTACGTTGTTGACCATCATCAACAAAGTTTTTCCATAGGCTTGCCTGCCCTCTACATCTCTACTTCTTCGAACAAATTCAAACTACTTATTCTTAGGTCTTCATTGGGTTGTAATGTGGCTTATGACAAAAGGTAGGATAATATGTAAACTGGCTAAGTCAAGAACTAGGTTCTCGAGCAACACATTGCCCTTGATTCCTTACTCCTCTTTATTTAGCACACTTATTCTGGGCTTCTTATATATTTATTTATTTATATTTTTTCTTTTTTCTTTTTTCTTTTCTCTCTCTCTCTCTCTTTTTTTTTTTTTTTTTTTTTTTTTTTTTTTTTTTTTATAACCCAACACCTCTATCTTAGGTGATTTTGCCCACTATGTGCTACCCAACATTTTCCTTTCATCCCTCGTTCTTCTAGACCTGAGTTCTTGACCGGGACGGCTAAAATTCAGGCTTCTATAAGTGAATAGAAAGAATACGATCCAAGCTCAAGGGGGCTAATCAAAGGATAAATGTTATGGTAGGAAATTTTTAGGCCATGGCTATTTTGAACAAAAATTGCCTAATTCATCTAAGTAGTTCTACTAAGTTACTTGAAGTTTTAATTAAGAGATGCAGGCAAGTTCTAGATCCACACATGTCAACTGATCATTATCACACAAGAAAGAATAATGTTGCATATGTATATAGCATTTCAAAAGCTCAAATCCTCACAGTTAATGTCCAATATCTCATTCCGTCCTACCTATTTACATACGGCATCATCCATAAACCTATTCTAACTTTCATGCTAACATGCTGATCAATAACATAAACATACTTTTAAAAACACAACTGACACCCCAACACCCACACACTTTGCCTTAGGCAAAGTGGGTAAAATGTTGGGCAACAAACAAACATAAAACAAACTGACTCAACAAATACAACCGAGAAGGCAATAAGGTCTTCACCATACAATTTGCTGGGCAAATTGTGGGTAAAGATAGCAAAATCGCCCTCTCGACAGCAAGACACTAAATAACACAAAACAGGACTCAACAATAAAACACAAAAACGAAAAATAAAATCCTAAACTAACATAAAAGGGAGGAACACAAATCAAAGAGAAGATTCAGGTGGATACCTGAATCCTTGGTGTGCAAAGAATGCCAGCTGGGAATCTCTGATCTCGGTTAACAACCTCTCCACATTGGCCAGCCTGGTCTCGATCTCAATGTTGGGCAGCACCGTTGCACTGGTGATTGCCTCCTCCTTCTTGCCTACTGGTGGTCGCCTGCTAGATGCTGGTTTGGAATGATCAACAAACACATATCTGCCTTTCCTGATCTCGATGTCATTCATCTTTCTCAAGGCAGTTTCTCCCAACGTGTTGACCGGCATCTTCGGCTTCCCCTTCAGATCACCATAGACCCCGACTCCATTCGCGAAGGTTGTCACAAAGTGGCCACAAGTGCATCCCAACGCCTGTTTTGCCAACACGCTCTTGAGCTGCTCACCAAGGAACGCCGCGAAATTAACTTTGGTTTTGGTGTGCATACACCACAGTAGATATCGCTCCTTGTTGCTCAAGCTGTTGCCGCTATCACTCTTGCCATACAAGTTGTAGGCAAGGATGCGGTGGCGAAGTCTCAGGGCAGGCGTTCTTAGCTCAGTACCCTTGTTGTTGGCTCCATAGTAGGGCGTCCCATTGCTGATCTCCTTCCACGGCTCCTCATAAACCACATCTCCTGGGGATGGCACCTTGGTCCTGGCCTCCATGAACTCCTTCCTGGCCAAATCTCGCAGACTCACCATCCCGAGAATCTGATTGAGGGCACTGACTTGAATCTCATACTTTTCGCCCAACAGCGAGAAGGAAATCATGCTCACCCCGTTCTCAGGGTCACTTGTTATTGTCGCCGTGCTATAAACTTCTTTGACTTGCTCCCCATAGACCTCCACAGGCCACTCCAAAAATTTACTCCAACCAATCCCCTTGAACAACTCCCTTACTTCCTGGGCAACACCCAAGTTCTCGTAGAATTTGAAGTCGAGAACTCGAGGTACAGTCACCTTCCACTCTTTGGGCTTGCTACACGTCATCATCGTGGGCCCCTTCCTCTTCTTCCTGCTCTTAGCACTTGCTGGGGTAGACTGCTCATCATCCCCTTCCTCCTCAAGATCATTTCCTTCTTCTTGCTCACTGACAGCCGTTCCCTTCGAAATCGACGGCTGAAAGGACCCGGCGTCCGAAGTAGCAGACTTATGCTTCTTCGCCGGCGTCCCCTCGCCATCGTGAGGGCGTTTCTTAGCCACCTTGGCTTCCTTCTTCTTCTCCGGACTTTCCTTTGCCTTGGTCTTTGCCTTCACCAACGCCTCCGCTGCCAGCGTCGCCGCCACTACGTCAATGGCTTCATTCACATCATCGTTGTCGCCTTATCCTTCATCACCTCTTTCTTCTTCTTCATCCTCGCCGTTGTGTTCCTCCTCCTCTGCTTCTTCCTCTAACTCCTCTTGCTCAGAAACTTGATTCGATTGCGTCTCCTCCTCCTGCTGTTTCTCCGCCTCTTCCATCAGGCTAGGATTTTCGTTGCTCATCAAAAGCGTGGCGTCGACCGGCGGACTCTTGGGTACGGTAGTTCCGATCGAAATTTCTGGGTGTTGGTCGGCAGAAGGGTTGGCGGGTTCCATGGGTAGTTTCCTCTTGGTGATGATTTTGGGCTTTGTGGTGGTGGTTTTGGGTTTAGCGGTGGTGGTAGTGGGGTGTTCGGTGGTGAGGTCGATATTGGTTCCGGCAGGGATCTTGTTGAATTTGTTTTTGGGGCGAGTAGACACCATTGTAGGGAATTTGGGAGTTTTGATGAAGAGAGAAGAGAGAAGATGAGAAGTTGCAGACTTGAATTTGAAATCGGGTAGTGGGGGTATAGACGTGGTAGGGTGGTTTTAAAGGGCGCGTAGTTTTAGGGGTACAGTAACCGCCTAAATAGTTGTTGACCAACAACTTAGCTCTTGCCCAGAATCCTTGCTCTACTCCTACAGCTCTTTCCCTTAAAGTGGATCCTGATCTACAACCTGCATCTTGCTCAACATCTCCTGCACACTTAGAAACACAAATACACTCCGGAACAGACTTCTCCTTATGGTTAGACTCGATCATAAAATGCTTTAAAATAAAATACTTAAAACATAAACTAGCTAAACTACACTAATTTTTTGGATTATCATTATTTTATAAATTTTTTTGGATTTTAATATTTTTGCGGAATAAGATAATTAAATAAAAACACAAAATTAAACTAAAAATAAAATAAATAAAATACTAACCAGGTTGCCTCCTGGACAGCGCCCCATTTAAGGTCTTGGGCGCGACGCCCCCCTCTTTAGAAGTCAGAGGTCCTCCTCGACAGGAAACCCAGATGGTTCCCCCTCAACAAACTGTTCTTTCCCAAGATAGGCCTTCAAGCGCTGGCCATTAACTTTAAAAATCTTCCCGTTCTTGGGATCCTTGATCTCAACAGCTCCATTAGGGAATTGAGCTTGCACTTCATAGGGTCCTGCCCACTTGGTCGAAAGCTTCCCCGATGAAAGCCTAAATCTTGTTTGATAGAGCAGCACATGTTGCCCAAAATGGAACTCCTTTTCCTTGATCAAGAGGTCGTGGGTCTTCTTCATCCGTTCCTTGTAGAGACCGGCATTGTCATATGCTTGGAGTCTGATCTCGTCGAGTTCCTGGATCTCGAGCTTCCTTGATTCACCTGCTTCATTCCAGTCGAGGTTAAGCTGGGCAACAGCCCAATGCGCACGATGTTCTAGTTCCACGGGCAAATGACATCTCTTGCCATAGACCATGCGATAAGGAGACATGCCAAAAGGTGTTTTGAAGGCAGTCCTATATGCCCACAAGGCATCATCCAAGCGCATACTCCAATCCTTCCTTGTTGTGCCCACAGTCTTCCTCAAGATCGTCTTGATTATTCGATTAGACAACTCCGCTTGTCCATTGGCTTGTGGATGGTAGGCTGTTGACACACGATGGGTAACTCCATACTTCTTGAACAAGGCAGTCACCGTGGCGTTGCAAAAATGAGTCCTTGATCGCTGATTATAGCTCGAGGAACGCCAAACCTATTGAAAATTTGAGTTCTCAAGAAGTTAGAAACCACCTTCGAATCATCCTTGTACGAAGCACGAGCCTCTACCCACTTCGAGACATAATCCACTACTAATATGATGTACTTGTTGCCTCTGGAACTTGGCAATGGTCCCATAAAATCCATGCCCCATATATCGAATACTTCTACGGGCAAGATCGGGATTATGGGCATCTCGTTCCTTCTCGTGATGTTGCCTTCCCTTTGGCACTTCTCGTACATCTTGACCCACTCGTAACAGTCTTTAAATAATGTTGGCCAATAAAAACCACACTCCAAAATTTTCCTTGCAGTACGTTGGTGCCCAAAGTGTCCTCCACACTCCTTGTTGTGACAATGCTCAAGAATGCTTCGTTGCTCTTTATCCTCGACACACCTTCTAATTATTTTATCCGCACATTCTCTCCATAAGTATGGCTCATCCCATAGGTAGAAACGACTCTCATGTTTCAGCTTGTTTCTTTGATAATGCCCAAGATCGGAGGGAATTTCTCCAGTCACCAAATAGTTCACGATGTCTGCATACCATGGTTCATCTTGGGCAAGACTCAGATGCTCGTCAGGAAAGGTCTCCTTGATCGGTATCCCATAGTCTGGCTGGAGGATTCGACTTAGGTGGTCGGCAACTTGATTCTGAGCACCACTCTTGTCCTTGATCTCTATGTCAAATTCCTGCAATAAAAGAATCCATCTAATCAATCTTGGCTTGGAATTCTTCTTGCTCACCAAGTACTTTAATGCCGCGTGGTCGGTGTACACTATGGTCTTGTGTCACGCCCCGACTCTCGAGGTGCGACTTACGAATAACAACAAAACCTAACAACTAACAATCAACTCAAATATGGGGAAACATGCTCGGGGAATCAAAAACATGAGTATCAAAGTATTAGCATCAACATACGTTAATTCAAAAAGGCTGCAGCGGAAACTTGCATCAATACCCAACATTTGCACGTATGAAGACGTACAAACGCCAGTCTGATATTCAACTAGACTCAACCAAAAGAACCATACCACACCACCAAGTATCCATGCCATCGCCATCCAGTCAACCTGCATGTTTAAAAACACACGCAGGGCTGAGTACTTCGTACTCAGTGAACACAAGCCAAAACATTTGAATAAAGATGCTTCTTAAAGCTATAACAATTGAACTTGCCTTGCCGAACATCACAAGTATCTAAACAGTTAAAAACAGTTTTACTTGTGCATGTTAAAAACATTTTCTTTTAAACAGACTGCGCAGTTAATATAACATATAATATAACAGTATGCATCATCTGTCACAAACAATCTTACTGTGCCGAGAAATAGGCCTCCTTCTCAAACACTGTGACCGGCCTAACCGAAGCAAGGCTCACAGTCACCTCAACATATACCACACGTGGGTTTCCTGCCTTTCACAGGATAATAACATCTTCACATAAACAGATGATAACACATACTAACTTTAATAAAAACGGCAAGTCAATCACATTTTAAATCATATCATAATACTCAATAGCATAACTAATTCTTATCGATAGTTTTGGTTCAGAAAAGCCCACCTGACTTCCGAAGATTTAGCTAAGTGGTTTAGGGCTATTTGTCCTTGCTTAATGATCCGTCCGACTCGATCCTTCACAGTTCGACATCGATAGGAAAAAATAAGATACACGAAAGACGGACAAAAAGGCGTTGGACTCAACTGAAGGACTTCTACTTGAGTCGATTCAATCTTTGCTTAACCTTTCTAAAGGATTTCGTGTTCTCGTTTTTTAAAATCTTAACTCTACTCGAACTGGTTAATACTATTAATTAACGTCTCAAAACTTCCTCACTTTAATTATTAAACGTCATCATCTACATTCTATTACTCGAGCTTTCATTCAAAGACTTTAATCAATTCTCGATTTAACAATTAGTAATTCAATCATTTTGCATACAAATAATTCAATTATTCCTCACATCATAAATAATATCATGCATTTAAACACTTATTCAATCATACAATGAATTCAAATAAATCAAACATACTTCAAGACACATTAACATTTATTCAATTTAGATCTTAAACTTAACTCGGTTATGCATTTCTTTTTATGAAGGCTTAAACCATTTACTTTATCTTTCTTATTGTATAGACAACGCTTTGTTCTAACTTCGTTATCTTATGAGGTATTTCATATCTTTTTCTCAATTAATATAATTTCTCTTTAATTATTATTAACTCTTATGAAATTAGAATTTCTTATTCATTTCTATTTCGATTCTCATTTCTTAACTCGACTATTATTTTTCTATAATTATTAACTCGGTAATTTCTCTCGGTTTATTTTTAATTTGCTTGGTTGAACACAACCTCAATTAATTATTTTTAATTAATTTCCTTCAACTCATTACTCAACATCTTATTCCATCATTATTTTCTTGATTAACTTATACGAGTATCTAACTTAACTCGTCTAGCATCTTATCTTCATTCGATTAAAACTTCTGTGATACCCCGAGTTTTTAAACCTTTAGAAAGCGATTAATTAACTGAGTGAGTTAAAAGATGAGAATTTAGGAGTAAAATTTTTCTTTTCTAAACGAAGAGAATTGGATAAAACGTTTAAATTGCTTTGTGAGTTTTGTGTGAAATTATCTGCTTTATTTATCTGAGATGATAATGATGTGATATGCTTGTTGAATTATTTGTATGAAAAAGAGTATGAGATTAAATTCTGGAAAAATCCCGAGAAGTTTGTTTGATTGAGATAACATAACGTTAATCGCCGAGAAATATGTTTGCGCCGACGAACCTAGAATAGAATTGAATTAGAACCTTCGAACCTAGAATTTCTTTTAAGATCACTGAGATAGGGTAAAAACTTATCCGAGAATTGAGAAGAGAAATGAGGCATTAATCTTTAAAAGGATTAATAAACGGATTAATAAGCCGATTAAATTCTTTTAAGATTTAAAGGACTAAAATGATCGAAACCTTTAATCTTTTAAATTGAGACGTGAAAGAGGATTGAGATGAGTTAGTGTCAAAAGTGAGACGAGAAGAGGTTAGACCCGTTAAGAAAACAAAACGGAATTAATACGAATCGTTTTATCTGGAAAACCTTTACGACCGGATAATTAATACACGTAACGACACGACGACGACATGTGTCATCCACCTCTCTCCCTCTCACACCACCTCACACCTTCTCTCCCATCACCCTTCAATTTCCAAGATAATGTCATGATTGTGTCTTATACATGGCATTACCAAAAGTGCATGCAAACTACATCACATCTATCTATCAATCACACTTTAAACAACTCCAACTTCCAATGTTAATTGCCATCATACTTTATTCTTTATGTTGGAAGTTCAAATTGCATGCAAGTTATTCAAAGAGAGAAGACTTCATTCATCACACTCCATCTCTCTCTCTCTTTCGAATTCTCTCTCCCAAGCAAGAAAGAAAACAAACTCTCAAACTCTCCCAAGCTCTCTCTCTCTCTCGGCAATCTCTCTCTCTCCCTCATACCTTGATTTTTCTCCACATGAAACCATGGATTTAAGCTCTCCATCCATGAAAATGAAGTAGAAGTTATCAATCTCCATTCATTTCATCCATATTCTCAAGAAAAGGTAAGAATCTTTCAAGTTCTTGAAGTTAAATTCAAGAATCATCCAACACTTTTCTTTATTTTTATTCTTAAACCCTATGGATGAATAATTCCATGTTATTCCTTTTTCTTTGAGGATTCAAGAAGACATCCTTCTTCCTTTCAAGTTCAAGCTTTGAAGCTACCGTTTCCATCCAATTCAATTCCAAGAGCCAAGATAAGGATTCCCATTTAAATTAAGTATGAAATTCATTTGATTAGTTGTAAATATGTATGTCTATAAGTCCTAAAAGAAAGATCTATGCATGCATGTTATTTAAATTATGTTTAGGCAAACTTAGGATGTGCATGTGCTAATCGAGTGAGAAGAAATCGTTAGGAGAATCGAGCATTAGATATTAATCGGTGAATTAAGAGAAGAAAAAGAAACTAAAACCCTAAAAATTAGGTAAATGCCGAAAAAATTAGTAAAAATAGGGAAAATATGAATTCTTTGAGTTATCATTATTTTGATGCTTGATTTGTTATTTTTATCATGTTGAGAATGAGATTTTATACATGAAAAATTGAGAAATAAAATGCACAAAATATGCATGTGTGTGCCGTGAGTTTTGAAGAAAAATAGAGGTTTTATTTTGTTGATTTTGTTGATGAATTGAGTGATGTTTTGATCAATGAAATGATTGTATGTTATGTTGATATAATCATGCATGTGTTTAAATTAAGAAAATAAGTTTGCATGTTGATGGTTTGAAAGAAATTAATTGTAAAAATAATAAAAAGATTGAATATTTAAGTATGTATTAATGTTAATTTGAATATGGAATGAAGATAGAAGTTTTGATAAAAAGATTTAAAGTTGAAAAGCTTTTAATTAAATAAAAGATGAAAGATGTATGAAAAGATATATTAATTAAAATGTCTTTGTATTAAAATTTAAAGACTTGAAATTTTTACTAAAACTACAACAAAAAGATCTTTTATAATGTAACTAATAAAGTGAACTAATTCATAAAAATGTTTATCAAAAGATAAAGAAATTATTAAGTAAGAAATAGCTTAAAGGTTTAAAACAAGTAAAGAAGAAATTATTAAAGAAATAAGCAAAAATAGAGAAAACCGAGTTTAAGAAGAATTAATCAATAAGAAATAAGAAGGAAGTTAAATCGAGTAAAGAAAAGATGCTAGACGAGTTAAGATAGATACTCGTATAAGTTAATCGAGAAAATGAGAATAAAATAAGATGTCGAATAAAAAGATAAACCAAGATAATAATTAGAGGAACAATAGTAGAGATAAGAAGTAAGGATTGAATTAAAGATGAATAAGAAAATCCTAATTTTATAAGAGTCAATAATAATTAAAGAGAAATTTTGTTAATTGAATAAAGGTTATAAAATGTCTTATAAGATAACGGATGTAAAACGAAGTATTGTCTATAAGTAAGAAAGATAGAATAAATAGTTTAAACCTCCATAAAAGGAAATGCATAATCGAGTTAGATTTTAAGATCTAAATTGAATGAATGTTAATGTTTCTTGAAGTATGCTTGATTTATATGAATTCATTATATGTTTGAATAAGTGTTTAAATGCATGATGTTAGTTATGTTGTGAAAAATAATTGAATGATTGAGTTGTTAATTGTAAACCAAGTTTTGATTAAAGCCTTTGAAAGAAAGCTCGAGTAATAGAAGATAGACGATGACATTATTAATTAGAACGAGAAAAGCGTACGATGTTAAGTAGTAAAGTTAATCTTTTCGAATAAAGTTAATAATTTAAAGACGAGAATGCGAGATCTTTTAGAAAAGTTAGAGCAAAGAGAGAGACGACTCAAATAGAAGTCCGTCAGTTAAAGTCCAACGCCTTTGTGTCCGTCTTTCATATATTTTATCTTCCTATCGATGTCGAACTGTGAAGGATCGAGCCGGACGGATCTTTAAGCGAGGACAAATAGCCCTAGACCACCTAGCTAATTCTTCGGAAGTCAGGTGGGCTTTTCTGAACCAAAACTACCGATGAAAAATAGTTATGCTATTGAATATTATGATATGTTTTTCAAATGTGATTGACTTGCCATTTTATTGAAGTTAGTATGTGTTATCATCTATTTATATGAAGATGTGATTATCCTGTGAAAAGCAGGAACCCACGTGTGGTATATGTTGAGGTGACTGTGAGCCTTGCTTCGGTTAGGCCGGTCACAGTGTTTGAGAAGGAGGCCTACTTCTCGGCACAGTGAGATTGTTTGTGATAGATGATACATACTGTTATATTATATGATATTTGACTGCGCAGTCTGTTTTAAAAGAAAAACGTTTTGACATGCACAAGTAAACTGTTTTTAAAACTGCTTATATACTTGTGATGTTTGGCAAGGCAAGTTCATTTAATATAGCTTTAAAAAGCATCTTTATTCAAATGTTTTGGCTTGTGTTCACTGAGTACGAAGTACTCAGCCCTGCGTGTGTTTCTAAACATGCAGGCTGACTGGATGGCGATGGCGTGGATACTTGGTGGTGTGGTTTGGTTTTGTTGGTTGAGTTTAGTAGAATTTCGGACTGGCATTTGTACGTCTTCATACGTGCAAGTGTTGGGTTTTGATGCTAGTTTCCGCTACAATCCTTTTGAACTAATGTCTGTTGATGATAATACTTTAATACTCATGTTTTTTATTCCGAGCGTTGTGCTCGAAGACTTTGAATACTTGTTGAATTCGTAACTCTTTATCTTGTAATTCCGAGTAATGGGCTCGTAACTTGAATTGTTGTTAAACATGATCCCTTATCTTGATATATATAAATTTGTATGCTTTCTCTTCTTTGGAATTCCCTTCCCAACAGTATGCATTACTTGTTTGAATTCCTGTTGTAAGTGAAGTTAAGATGCTCGGTTATTATTTCTTTATGCTTTTGAAAACCAAATTCGATTGCCTTATATTCCATCTTTGTTTTCCCCGAGCATGTTCCCTTATTTGAGTTAATTGTTAGTTGTTTAAGTTTGTTGTTGTTGTTAAGTCGCACCTCGAGAGTCGGGGCGTGACAGGTTGGTATCAGAGCAAGGCTTTTATTTGTTCTAAAGTCTGTTATTCTTTGATGAGTTGAGTCTAGATTTAATTCCTAGACTTATTTGAGTCAGTAAACCACACCAAGTTATCCTCCATCTCATCCGGCAACCAGGTATGTCTTTTTCTAAAGGTTTTCTTTTCAAGTTAAAATGATGTTTGAGTTATTAAAATGTTGAGAATTTCTTTAAAGATATTTATTGAGCTGTGATGTTTTGAGATGAATTTGCTGATTTGATTAATAACTAGATTGCTTTAGAATGTCTTCCCCTTTGCGAGTGCGTGTTAAAAGATCGGAAAGAATAAGGCGTGTGTGTGATTGGTTACGTAATTTGGAATTGCCCAAAAATCCCTCTTTGGAACGCAGAAATGAGTATGTAGTAGAATTCGTAATATATTTGATAATTTGTTAAGTGTGCTTATGCGTTTAAAATTTGTATAGGATGGACAACGTTGATTGGATGCAAGAGTATTTGTACGCGAGAATGGAAAACAATGAGTCGTTAGCAGAATTTTTAGCACGATACCATACGATTTGGGGAAAAGTTTAGTATATGGACGTAGGACCGTTAGAAAGCATGACGCACCTGATTCAAGCTCTACCAGCAGAATGGAAGGACTGGGCAGCATCTCTTGTCCCTCGATTTCTAGGCTACCGTTATTTCGACCGAACCCTATACGGCGACGTGAATGCTTTTATCTCCGCGATTTCAGCTCGTTTTATGTCTTACGGCGCTCCTCCGCCCGAACCTTATGAAGATGATCCTCCAAGTTTGTTGAATGACTTTGTTCGTAATCCTTCACCAATTCCTCCAAGTGGAACTGTTTCTCTCCACATCAATTCGCCGCCACAAACTAATCTTCAACCTCAGAACCCCCTCGCAGATTATCCAATTGTAAGTGGTGTGCTTTTAAATTAATTTTCTTGATTCCTTTGTTTTCTGACTTATCAACATTGCAGCCGAATGTATGTAATGAAAATTCTTCTTCAAATGAGGACCAAATAGCTGCTTATTTAAATCAACCACAAGCGACCTTTTTAAGCCATCCTAGAGCAGAATCCTCTAGCCAAACCCGCTCAAGCGACGACAAAGCAAATGAAAGTGAAACCGTTGATGCAGCGACTGTAGGAACTGGATATCTTCGGACTCTACCTAACAATGTTTTTCCTACCCCTTTTACACCTATCTCTCCGTCAAGGCCAGCTGACGAACATGACTCCCAGATTGGCGTCTCCACCGATGTAGCTCTCCACCGTCACCAAGAAGAGAATCCTAATACCCAGCCATGGATCGAATCCGAGCTAGCTGCGATGAATTATACCTTGGAAGATTGTGAAGAAGCCTTGAGAGAAGCTGAGCGCGAGTGTTTCGCCATAGAGGATGATAATGTCGAGGAAGATGATGAGCGTTTTGAAGGTCAAATGCATGAAGAAGAGGAAGTGGAAGAAGACCCCGAAGAAGATGAGGAGACTATAGAGCACTACGGAGTGGATTCCGAAGCGGAACAGTATGATGATAACGGACCAAGTGAAGATGACTCCTGTGTGTAGGAGTGTTCCAAGAAAGTTGTTGAATTCAAACGTTTTTAATTCGAGTGTGTTGAGAGTTGAGCTCTTTTAATTTTCTTTTAGTTGTGTTGTAACGTGTGATGAAGACTATCATAATTTGACTAGGAAAAAGGGAAATGTTTTCAAAGTAAATTCCCTAATTATTATAAGTCCTCGAGAAGGCCGCTGTTAAGCGATTGGAAGTTGAAACATTAAGTTCTTTGAATTGAAGTTGAAATTTCTGAGTTATTAAATCAAACTGAATATTTGAGTATGAAGTGATAATATTTGCTCTGTGATTATGATTGATTGTTTCAAGAACCTATGATGATGATATGAATATATGATGATATGAGTATGTGACGATTACTAGAAACTGAATGAGATGCATGTATTTATGAGAAATTGAAGTAATGAATTATTTGAAAAAGTTTTAATTTGTTGTTAATTATCTAAGTACCGATCGAGAATCGTGTTCCTCCCAAAAGAGAAATGTGTTCAGAATCGAGAAAGGTTCCCTGTAAGCTAAAGATCTAGAATGGTTAAAGTTTTATTCCCTTGTGTTAATCTTTAGAATGCCGCCAAGACGTAGAAACGTTAGGATTCCCGAAGACAATCCAGAAGGGCAGCGTGACCCTACTCTGCCCCCTCAAAACGAAAGACGAGTCGAAGAGCTGTTTCTTCGACAAAATCCCCCAACGTTCGACTGTAAAGGCAGTCCGGCTGATGCCGAAGACTGGATTCGTTCTTTAGAGCAAATTTTTCGTTTCCTTCGTTGTTCCGATCGCGAGCGTTTGGAATGCATGGCGTACCAGTTAAAAGGGACAGCCGATTATTGGTGGGAAGCAAAGCAGAGGATGTACTCCCCCGAAGAATGTGAAGAGTTGTCATGGGATCAATTTAAAGAAGCGTTGTACGAAAAGTTTGTGCCAAGAAGTTACCGTAAGCAAAAATCCAACGAGTTTACCAATCTGAAGCAGGGAAAAAGATCTGTAGCCGAGTACGACCGAGAATTTTGCGAGTTAGCCCGATTTGCACCGATATGGTCGACACCTATGAGAAGATGTGCGAGTTGTTTAGAGCAGGACTTAGGCAAGATATTCGAGTGGTTCTCGCCAGCCAAAGTGGTTTGACGTACGCTGATGCTTTAAACCGAGCTTTAGATATGGAGTTGGCAATGCAACCGGAAAAAGGATCGCAACCCCCAGCGAATCCCCAATCCCAAAGCCAGATGATCACGACCACGTCTGCTCAACAAACCCAGTTCGGCCAATACGGAAAGAGGAAAGGAAAGTGGAATAGTGGAAACCAACCAACCAAGAAGCAGTGGCAAGGAAAGAGCCAACCGCAGCCACAGAAGGGAAAGGCACCGCAAATGAACCGAGGCAACCTACCCATCGGACCTTTAGGATTCCCTCCCTGTGCGAAATGCGGAAAGATGCATCAAGGCGTTTGTAAAAGTGGAAGTAACGTTTACTACACTTGTGGTCAACCTGGTCATTTCTCAAACCAGTGCCCAAGTAAGCAACAAGGGTTTAGAAGCGGAAGACCAAACCAATTCCAGCCGTCGCAGATGAAAGCTATCGAGGCAGCTCCTCTGCAGAAGTTTGTTCCGCGCCAACGTAAGCCGCCGCAGCCAAGGCAACAACCTCCTCAGCAAGAACCGCCGTTTTTCCAAAGAACGTACGCGATTGAACAGAAACCGCAGGAGAAGGAGAAAGGAAATCTGGCAGGTATGGGAAAGCTTAACAACATACCTGTTATTGTTTTGTTCGATACCGGAGCTTCGCATTCGTTTATATCTAGTATCTGCGTAGAAAACCTAGAACTAGAAGTAGAAGAATCGAATCAGATGCTTAGTATCGCAACCCCTTTAGGAAAGTCTGCATTAGTTTCGTGTGTTTGCTCGAATCTAGAATTTGAAGTCGGAAACCGTAAGTTAGTCGCGAAAATCCCTGAATGTGATCCAGATGCGTGACGTTGATATAATCCTAGGAATGGATTGGCTAACCGTGAATTTTGCAACGATTCGATGCGATTTGAGGCAGATATCGTTTAAATCCCCTGGAGAAGAGTCAACCATAGATTTCGGAATGGAAAAGAGAGTGAAGAAGAGCGTGTCGATAATTTCAGCCATGAAAGCGCAGAGATTGATGCGGAAGAAAGGAACCCAAGCGTATCTGGTCTATCTGAATAAAGACGAGAATCACGAGTTGAGTATCGATGATGTTCCAATCGTGAGAGAATTCAAGGATGTGTTTCCAGAAGTGTTACCAGGCTTACCCCCTGATCGTCAGTTGGAGTTTTCAATCGATTTAGAACCCGGATCAGCCCCGATATCCAAGGCACCGTATAGAATGGCCCCAAAGGAACTTCAAGAGTTGAAGATCCAACTGCAAGAATTGTTGGATTTAGGCTATATTCGACCGAGTGTATCGCCTTGGGGTGCTCCGATTTTGTTCGTTAAGAAGAAGGATGGTAGTTTAAGGATGTGCATAGACTACCGAGAGTTAAACAAAATTACGTTGAAGAATAAATATCCTTTGCCAAGGATAGACGATTTGTTTGACCAGCTAAAAGGAGCCGGTGTTTTCTCCAAGATTGATTTAAGGTCTGGATACCACCAACTGAAGATCAAGCAAGAAGATATTCCAAAGACTGCTTTTAGAACGAGATATGGACATTACGAATTCATAGTAATGCCATTTGGATTAACAAATGCCCCGACAGTGTTCATGGATATGATGAATAGAGTTTTTCACGAATATTTGGACAAATTCGTGATTGCCTTTATAGATGACATTTTGGTGTATTCAAGAAGTGAAGCTGAGCATGAAGAGCATTTAAGGATCGTGTTAGAAACGTTTAGAACGGAAAAGCTGTATGCCAAATTCAGTAAGTGCGAATTTTGGTTGAAGGCAGTGAATTTCTTAGGACATGTAGTTTCGTCCGAAGGCATCCAAGTGGATATGGAGAAAGTGAAAGCTGTGCAAGATTGGAAGTCCCCGACGTCAGTGCATGAAATCCGTAGTTTCCTTGGTTTGGCAGGATACTACCGGAGATTCATTGAAGGATTTTCTAAGATCGCGAAGCCGATGACGAGTCTGTTGAAGAAAGAAGCGAAGTTTACATGGACGGAAGAGTGTGAGAAAAGTTTTCAAGAACTCAAGATGAGATTGACAACAGCCCCAGTTCTAGCCCTACCCGAGCCAGATAAAAATTATATTGTTTTTACCGATGCATCTGCTCAAGGACTAGGATGCGTGTTAATGCAAAATGGGAAAGTGATTGCATATGCTTCCAGGCAACTCAAACCTCATGAGGAGAAGTATCCAACCCATGACCTGGAATTAGCAGCCGTCGTTCATGCTTTGAAGATATGGCGACATTACCTTTATGGAGCGAAGTGCGAAATATTCTCAGATCACAAGAGCCTGAAATACTTCTTCGAGTAGAAGGAGTTAAACATGAGACAGAGGAGATGGCTTGAGCTAGTAAAAGACTACGATTGCAAGATATCTTACCATCCTGGTAAGGCGAACGTAGTAGCTGACGCGTTAAGTAGAAAGAGAAGGAAGGAAAAGTCGGACAGGATCGAGTTAGGATTTCTTTTAACCGATGAAGTCGAATTGATTGAAGAGTTTGCGAAGATGAAAATTGAAGTAATCGTACCACCAGCGACAGTAGATAAAGTAATTGCTACCTTAGTAGTGATACCTGACTTAAGAACCCGTATCGTAGAAAGCCAGAGAAGAGACGAAGAATTAGAAAAGCTACGAAGGAAGGTGAGAAGTGGAGAAGTTAAAGATTTTGCAGAATCAAACGATAATGCGTTGTTGTACCAAGGAAGAATTTGCGTACCTAACGATGACAAGTTGAAGAACGAAATAATGAGTGAAGCTCATGAAACCCCATATACAGCTCATCCTGGCAGCACGAAGATGTACCAAGACCTAAAGAACCAGTTTTGGTGGAATGGAATGAAGACGGATGTGGCATTGTTTGTTGAAAAATGTTTAGTTTGCCAGCAAGTGAAGTCCTTACATCAAAGACCGTATGGACCTCTACAGCTGTTACCAGTCCCAGAATGGAAGTGGGATGGAATCACAATGGATTTTGTGACAGGATTGCCAAGATCAAGAAGAGGAAATATAGTAGTATGGGTAATCGTGGATAGGTTGACGAAGTATGCTCATTTCATACCTATTCCACATACCTATGGATCAGCCAAGTTAGCCGAGATCTACATCAAAGAAATTGTGAAGTTGCACGGAGTTCCGAAGACGATTACCTCAGATAGAGATTCGAAATTCACCGCCCGTTTTTGGGAAAATTTCCACAAAGAGTTGGGAACCCAATTGCAGTTCAACACTGCTTACCACCCTCAAACCGATGGTCAGTCCGAGCGAACGATCCAAATTCTTGAAGATATGTTGAGAGCCGTCTTGTTAGATAAAGGAGTCGAGTGGGAAAAAGTTTTACCTCTTGTTGAGTTCGCATACAACAATAGCTATCAGAATACGATAGGAATGGCCCCATATGAAGCCCTTTATGGAAAGAAATGTAGATCGCCGTTGTATTGGAATGAAGTAGGTGAAAGGAAAGTGTTAGGGCAAGAAGCGATTGAAGAAATGATAGAATCTGTACGTCAAATCCGTGAGAAGATTAAAGAAGCTCAGAGTCGACAAAAGTCGTATGCCGATAATCGAAGATCCAAGTTGGAATTTGAAGAAGGAGATAAAGTGTTTTTGAAAGTATCCCCCTCGAAAGGAGTTTATCGTTTTGGAGTTAAAGGAAAGCTTAGACCTCGTTTTATAGGACCGTACGAGATCCTCGAGAGGATTGGATCCGTATCGTATCGTTTAGCGTTACCGCCTAGTTTCGGAAGTTCGCATAACGTGTTTCACGTATCGCAGTTGAGAAAGTATGTCTTTGACCCGAAGCATGTAATACGTCGAGAAGATGTTGAGATGAAGCCCGATCTAAGCTACGAAGAGAAACCCGAAGAGATCTTAGACTATAAAGTCTAGCAACTTAGAACGAAATCGATTCCCTTAGTGAAAGTCAAATGGTGTCATCATGATCTTGAAGAAGACACTTGGGAACATGAAGAAAAGATGAAAACAAAGTATCCTGAGTTATTTTCTTAAGGTTAGTAAATTTCAGGACGAAATTTTTTTAAGAGGGTGAGGATGTGATACCCCGAGTTTTTAAACCTTTAGAAAGCGTTTAATTTACCGAGTGAGTTAAAAGATGTGAATTTAGGAGTAAAATTTTTCTTTTCTAAACGAAGTAAAACGTTTAAATTGCTTTGTGAGTTTTGTGTGAAATTATCTGCTTTATTTATCTGAGATGATAATGATGTGATATGCTTGTTGAATTATTTGTATGAAAATGAGTATGAGATTAAATTCCGAAAAAATCCCGAGAAGTTTGTTTGATTGAGATAACATAACGTTAATCGCCGAGAAATATGTTTGCGCCGACGAACCTAGAATAGAATTGAATTAGAACCTTCGAACCTAGAATTTCTTTTAAGATCACTGAGATAGGGTAAAAACTTATCCGAGAATTGAGAAGAGAAATAAGGCATTAATCTTTAAAAGGATTAATAAACGGATTAATAAGCCGATTAAATTCTTTTAAGATTTAAAGGACTAAAATGATCGACACCTTTAATCTTTTAAATTGAGACGTGAAATAGGATTGAGATAAGTTAGTGTCAAAAGTGAGACGAGAAGAGGTTAGACCCATTAAGAAAACAAAACGGAATTAATACGAATCGTTTTATCCGGAAAACCTTTACGACCGGATAATTAATACCCGTAACGACACGACGACGACATGTGTCATCCACCTCTCTCCCTCTCACGCCACCTCACACCTCCTCTCCCATCATCCTTCAATTTCCAAGATAATGTCATGATTGTGTCTTATACATGGCATTACCAAAAGTGCATGCAAACTACATCACATCTATCTATCAATCACACTTTAAACAACTCCAACTTCCAATGTTAATTGCCATCATACTTTATTCTTTATGTTGGAAGTTCAAATTGCATGCAAGTTATTCAAAGAGAGAAGACTTCATTCATCACACTCCATCTTTCTCTCTCTTTCGAATTCTCTCTCCCAAGCAAGAAAGAAAACAAACACTCAAACTCTCCCAAGCTCTCTCTCTCTCGGCAATCTCTCTCTCTCTCCCTCATACCTTGATTTTTCTCCACATGCAACAATGGATTTAAGCTCTCCATCCATGAAAATGAAGTAGAAGTTCAATCTCCATTCATTTCATCCATATTCTCAAGAAAAGGTAAGAATCTTTCAAGTTCTTGAAGTTAAATTCAAGAATCATCCAACACTTTTCTTTATTTTGATTCTTAAACCCTATGGATGAATAATTCCATGTTATTCCTTTTTCTTTGAGGATTCAAGAAGACATCCTTCTTCCTTTCAAGTTCAAGCTTTGAAGCTACCATTTCCATCCAATTCAATTCCAAGAGCCAAGAGAAGGATTCCCATTTAAATTAAGTATGAAATTCATTTGAATAGTTGTAAATATTTATGTCTATAAGTCCTAAAAGAAAGATCTATGCATGCATGTTATTTAAATTATGTTTAGGCAAACTTAGGATGTGCATGTGCTAATCGAGTGAGAAGAAATCGTTAGGAGAATCGAGCATTAGATATTAATCGGTGAATTAAGAGAAGAAAAAGAAACTAAAACCCTAAAAATTAGGTAAATGCCGAAAAAATTAGTAAAAATAGGGAAAATATGAATTCTTTGAGTTATCATTATTTTGATGCTTGATTTGTTATTTTTATCATGTTGAGAATGAGATTTTATACATGAAAAATTGAGAAATAAAATGCACAAAATATGCATGTGTGTGCCGTGAGTTTTGAAGAAAAATAGAGGTTTTATTTTGTTGATTTTTTTGATGAATTGAGTGATGTTTTGATCAATGAAATGATTGTATGTTATGTTGATATAATCATACATGTGTTTAAATTAAGAAAATAAGTTTGCATGTTGATGTTTTGAAAGAAATTAATTGTAAAAATAATAAAAAGATTGGATATTTAAGTATGTATTAATGTTAATTTGAATATGGAATGAAGATAGAAGTTTTGATAAAAAGATTTAAAGTTGAAAAGCTTTTAATTAAATAAAAGATGAAAGATGTATGAAAAGATATATTAATTAAAATGTCTTTGTATTAAAATTTAAAGACTTGAAATTTTTACTAAAACTACAACAAAAAGATCTTTTATAATGTAACTAATAAAGTGAACTAATTCATAAAAATGTTTATCAAAAGATAAAGAAATTATTAAGTAAGAAATAGCTTTAAGGTTTAAAACAAGTAAAGAAGAAATTATTAAAGAAATAAGCAAAAATAGAGAAAACCGAGTTTAAGAAGAATTAATCAATAAGAAATAAGAAGGAAGTTAAATCGAGTAAAGAAAAGATGCTAGACGAGTTAAGATAGATACTCGTATAATATCATGCATGCATAGGTTCTTTCTTTTAGGACTTAGAGATATACATATTTACAAATTAATC
This sequence comes from Schizonepeta tenuifolia, assembly GCA_029490685.1. Taxonomy (NCBI): domain Eukaryota; kingdom Viridiplantae; phylum Streptophyta; class Magnoliopsida; order Lamiales; family Lamiaceae; genus Schizonepeta; species Schizonepeta tenuifolia. Next base: position 35,714,595 of record CM055958.1, on the reverse strand, counting down.
AAATGAATATCATACTCTAATTTAAATGGAATTCCTTCTCTTGGCTTCTTGGATTCGGAATGGATGGAAAATGAAGCTTCAAAGCTTGGACTTGAAGGGAAGAAAGAAGTCTTCTTGAATCCTCAAAGAAAAAAAAATAACATGAAGTTAATCATCCATCTCTTTTAGGGCTTAAGAGCCAAAATGAAGAAAATGTAGGATGATTGTTGAGTTTAACTTCAAGAACTTGAAGGATATTTACCTTTTCTTGAAGATATGAATAGAATGGATGGAGGATGATGCTTTCTATTTCATTTTCATGGATGAGGAGCTTGAATACATGGTTGCATGTAAGAAAAATCAAATGTAGGTGTGTAAGTGTGTGTGTGCCGTGAGTTTAGAGAGAGTAGGGAGAGTTTTCTTTTTTTTTCTTCTTTGAGAGAGAGAGTTCGAATGAGAGAGAGAGATGGAGTGTGATGAATGAAGTCTTCCTACTTAGCACTAGATGAATGAATTTGAAATCCAACAACAAGAATAAAGTGTTATGTTGGAAGTTGTAATTATCTAAAGTGATTGATGGATAGGTGATTGATGTAGTTTGCATGCTACTTTTGGTAATGCCATGCATAAGACATAATTATGGCAATTAGTCTTGGAAATTGAAGAGTGATGGGAGAGAGGTGTGAGGTGGCGTGAGAGGGAGAGAGGTGTGTTGACACGTGTCTTCGTCGTGTCGTTACGGGTATTAATTACCCGGTCGTAAAGGTTTTCCGGATAAAACGATTCGTATTAATTCCTTTTTACGCTATAAACGAGTCTAACCTCTTCTCGTCTCTCTTTTGACACTAAATCATCTCAATCCTATTTCTCATCTCAATTAAAAGATTAACGAATTCGATCATTTAGTCTTTTAAATCTCAAAGGAATTTAGTCGGCTTATTAATCCGTTTATTAATCCTTTAAAGATTAATTCCTCATTACTCTTCTCAATTCTCGGATAAGTTCTTACCCTATCTCAGTGACCTTAGAAGCAATTCTAGGTTCAAAGATTCTAATTCAACTCTATTCTAAGTTCATCGGTGAAAATAATTTTCTCAGCGATCAACATTATTCTATCTCAGTTTAGCAAGCTCTTCGGGATTTTTCAAAAATCAATCTCATACTCATTTTCATATAAACAATTCAATAAGCAAATCACATCATCATCATCTCAGATAAATAGAACAGATAAATTCACACAAAACTCGCAAAGAAACGTTTTATTCAATTTTCTTCATTTGGAAAAGAAAAATTTTATCCCTAAATTCTCATCTTTTAACTCACTCGGTTAATTAAACGCTCTCTAAAGACATAAAAGCTCAGGGTATCACATCTTGCCTCCTAGTAAATATGATCTGAACTTCTCAAAGGCGAAGACGATGGCCAACAACTCTTTCTCCGTTGTGGCATAGTTGCATTGGGCAGGATTCAATGTCTTTGATGCATAGTAAATAACATAACTCTCCTTGCCTCGTTTTTGCCCAAGAACTGCTCCTATGGCATAACCACTGGCATCACACATTAACTCGAAAGGCATGCCCCAATCCGGGGGTTGGGTGATGGGGGCTGTGATCAAGTTCTCCTTCAAGGCATGGAACGCCTTCTTGCAATCTTCGTTAAACTCCCATGGTACTTCATGTTGAAGTAGTCTCGTCATTGGCTGGGCGATCTTGGCAAAGTCCTTGACAAATCTTCTGTAAAATCTAGCATGCCCAAGGAATCCTCTTAACTCCTTCACGGATCTTGGGTAAGGTAATTTGGCAATGATGTCGATCTTGGCCTTATCCACCTCAATTCTTTTTCCCGATATGACATGCCCCAAAACTATTCCTTCCCTAACCATGAAATGGCATTTCTCGTAGTTTAACACTAGGCTCTTCTCAACGCATCTCTTCAAGACTCGATCCAGGTTGTTGAGGCATGTGTCGAAGGTCTTGCTGTAGACGGTAAAGTCGTGCATGAAGACTTCGATGCACTCTTCAAGAAGGTCTGAAAAAATGTGTATCATACACCTTTGGAATGTCCCTGGAGCGTTGCATAACCCGAACGACATCCTCCTATATGCAAAAGTGCCAAACGGGCACGTGAATGTGGTCTTTCCTTGATCCTCGTCAGCAACCCAGATCTGCATGTAACCAGAATAACCGTCAAGAAAACAATAGTAGTTATTACCAGCTAACCTTTCAAGCATCTCATCGATAAAGGGCAAAGGAAAGTGATCCTTCTTCGTCTTTTGGTTGAGCTTCCGGTAATCTATACACACTCGCCATCCATTTTGTAGTCTCATGGCCACCATCTCGTTCTTGTCGTTCTCGACCACCTGGATTCCTGACTTCTTGGGCATCACGTGCACAGGGCTCACCCATCGGCTGTCGGAGAAGGGGTAGATGATCCCTAAGTCAAGAAGCTTAAGTATCTCCTTCATAACCACTTCTTTTATGGCTGGATTCAATCTCCTTTATGGATCTCGTATGGGGGCAGCATCCTCCTCAAGTAAAATGTGATGAACACAGTCTAAAGGGTTAATGCCCTTGATGTCAGCCAACGTCCACCCTAATGCCTCCTTGTACTTGCTCAGCACCTCACCCACTCTGACCTCCTCCATGCTCGATAACTCTGACGATATGATCACGGGCAAGGTCTCGTTCTTGCCAAGATAGATGTATTTCAAGTGTTTGGGCAAGGGCTTCAGTTCCAATGTAGGTGCTTTTTGCAACGATGGCACCAACCTGTCCTCCAATTTTAGTTCAGGGATATTGAGTGGTTTAAATCCCTGAGGCTGAATGTTGCCCGGAATCCTGGTGTAACTACATTCCTCTACATCTACTGGTTCTTCGTTCTGGGCAAGATCCTCTTCTGTTTGCAAGCTGGCATCCTCCTCAAGAACTGTTTGTTGCCAAAATTCCTCTACTAACTCCTCGGTCTCATCATGGGGTAACTCCTCAAGTTCCTCATCAAACTCATCAAGGGGTTTTTGTTCCCCTACATCCTGATCTCCATCATCTCCACGGATGTTTTCAAACACGTAATTCTCCAACTCTTCATCCGTGGAGTAGTCCTCATCGTTAGAGTCGAAGCTATGTCCATGAACTGACTCTTCCAAAAAATCTTTCTCACTTTCGTACTCATCTCTTTCGTAGAATGGCATCAGAGCACCATCTTCCTCATTATCCTCATGTTGATCAGGATCCTGGTCAAGATCCTGAACTAGGTTGAATTCCTCCTGGATTGCATCTTCATTGTCTTCGACGAAACAACTTAAGCTATTCAAAGTCTCCACTTGCTTTCCACATGCACTGAGGGTGTTTGAGGTGTTCCAGGGCATCATCTTGATTTTGCCTATAAGCATCAAACTCTACTACTTCTCCTGCTACTTGGACTGCCAATTTCCCAGTATCGCAATCAATCTTGGTACATGCTGTCCTCAAGAATGGCCTCCCGAGCAAGATCACTGGGTTCTTGATTGCTTTCTTTCCCATGTCAAGAACATAGAAGTCTGCTGGGAACAAAAGATCTCCCACTTTGACCAACACATCCTTCAACACTCCATTCGGGTAAACTGTGGATAAATCTGCTAATTAGATGGCAACACGTGTAGGAGAAAGAGGTCCAAAACTCATCTCGTCAAACATGGCTCTTGGCATGACATTTATCGAAGCTCCAAGATCAAGCATCGCCTTGGGTATTGACGTAGTACCAATCGTGCATGGAATAGCGAACATGCCTGGATCCCTCTTCTTGGTCGGGATCTGGGAATTCATTAGTGCTGACACATTCTCCACATGAAAACGGGCATTATCTGGGTACTTTGTCTTCTTTTGGCACATCTCTCGCAAAAATTTTGCGCATTTAGGCATAGATTGCAATGCCATCAACAATGGTAGGTTGATCTCCACTTTCTTGAACACTTCCATCATGTCCTCCAACTCCCTCTGATCACGATCGCGGGCAAAACGTCTGGGATATGGGATTTTGGCCTTGGTAGTGCGAGGAACGGTCCTCTTGGCCAAAGCCTCTGCTTCTTTTTCAGCCTGCAAAGATTCCAGCATCACGTCATCTTTGTCAAATCCCAGCTTAGATCTCTCCATTTTTACGTAATCGAACAAGGCTTTGTCCTCATCATTATCAAAGACTGGGTTCTTGTTGGCCTTTATCCCTTCTTCACGTTTTGCCTTCAACTCCTCATAGATGTCATTGATATCTCCTGAACTCATTTTAGTTTCCTCTACTCTAGTGGGTTCCTTAGGTTGGGTCCTGGGCAACATCTCTGGCAAATTCTTCCCACTGCGCAACGTTACAGCATTGACTTGCTCCTTGTTGACCTCTACCTGGGTAGGAAGTCTGCCTGGCTTGTCTTCTACCAACCTTGACAAGGTTTGGTTGATATGAGTCAGTTGAGCTTGAAGGTTGTTGGACTGTCCTCGACTTTCTAGTTGGAAGTTCTCGAAGTCTCTCCTCAGCCTTTGGTTCTCGTTGGTAAACCTTTCAATGGTCTCCTTCATGAATTCCGTCTTCACTGGTTCTCGATGTGGAGGTACATAATTATTTTGATGTTGAGGTTGTTGTTGAGGTGGAGGCACATATTGTTGTTGTTGCCCAACAGGCTGCTGCGGTTGTTGGTGGGCAAGAGGTATCTGATAGTGGCTGTTGCCATACCTCAGGTTCTCGTGCTAATTCTGCCTATAACCATAGTCAAGAAGAGGAAACACAGCTATTTGGGTAATTATCGATAAACTTACAAAGTCAGCTCATTTCTTGCCGATTAAGACTACCTACGGATCATAGAAACTAGCTTAGTTGTACGTTAGAGAGATTGTACGTCTGCATGGAGTACCGAAGGTCATGGTATCAGATAGAGACGCCAAATTTACCTCGAGATTTTGGATTACGATGCAGAAAAAATTGGGAACAGAGCTTAATTTCAGTACAGCGTTTCACCCTCAGACAGATGGACAGTCCGAGAGGACGATTCAGATTTTAGTCGATATGTTAAGGACAGTGGTATTGGACCGAGGCGCGAATTGGGAAGAAATTCTACACTTAGTCGAATTCGCTTACAACAACAGCTATCAGGCCACGATAGGAATGGCACCGTATGAGGCTTTGTATGGAAGGAAATGTAGATCACCACTTTATTGGGACGAAGTAGGTGAGAGAAAGAACCTAGGCCCGAATGCAGTAAATGAGATGATTGAGATAGTTCGGCAGATACGAGATAGAATGAAAGAAGCCCAGAGCCGGCAGAAGTCTTATGCCGATGATCCTCGAACCAATCTTGAGTTTGAAATAGGAGATAAAGTCTTCCTTAAGATATCACCGACTAGAGGAATCCTTAGATTCGGAGTTAAGGGTAAACTAAGACCCAGGTTCAGAGGACCTTATGAAATCCTCGAGAGAATAGGACCCGTCGCTTATAGATTGGCCTTACCGCCAAGTCTAGGAAGTATTCACAACGTATTTCACGTTTCTCAATTGAGAAAATACGTCTATGATCCTAAGCACGTCATTAGTCAGCAAGACGTAATTCTTGAATCTGGCCTAAGTTATGAAGAGAAGCCGATATCGATTTTGGATAGAAAAGTCCAAGAATTAAGAACCAAATCGATATCAATCGTTAAAGTGCTATGGAACCACCACGGGCAAGAAGAAGCCACGTGGGAACTCGAGGAGAAGATGAAGGAGAGATATCCTCATCTTTTTGCAGAAGGTATGCAAATTCCGGGATGAAATTTTCGCAAGGAGGGTAGGATGTAATACCCCAGAATTTCCGTACAGTCTTAAAAATTTAAAGTTAATAATAAAAATGGCTTTGCACGCCTAAGTTTACGATTCTGAATTCTAAGACCAATGGTGAAATCCGTTTCCGAAAATAAATTACGTAAGTCAGTTAGATGACTACTGTATTTAGGGTTATCGCGTACAAAAACTTTTTAGTTCTAGAACTCAGAACGGAAAACCGTTTGATTTTTACATTCACGAAATCGCGATACGAACTCGCCCGAGAAAGTTCTTTTTTTTATTTTCCGGACGAAACTCGGACTGTGACATCCCGAGTTTTTGTCGGAATTTAGATTTTAAATATTACTTTCCGATTAAGTTTAATACGTTAGAATTTTTGGTCGAATCGGAATTTGACGATTTTGTGCTGAGCTACGTTTTTCGTCTTTCGATTTCCGTAGCGTCGTATCGCGCCGGAAAAACGCGGAATTTCTTTTATATAGTATTTAACTTTTTGACTAATGTCCTTTTTATTTAACACTTTACACCTAAGTATTAGATATTTGTTAAATTAAGTTGTCATCCACCTCTCTTTCTCCCTCCCCAAAACCGAACCACACACACACACTTATACCATTTCCATTTCTTTTCACCATTGTTGAAGAAGCTCCAAGTTCTTGGAGCAAGATTTTCACACAAGTCATCATCCAACCATCGAATTCTATTTCTTCCTTTAGTAAAGTTCAAGGTATTCATCTCCTCTCTAATCCTATCCAATTGGATTCCATTTCTTCTCTCTTTTTTTCATGTTGATCGAAAATTAGGATGTTGCAATTAGATGTTTTGATCTTCAATTAAGATAATTAGATGGATTAGATATGAATTCTATGATTAAAATTGAAAGAAAATCAAGAGCCCTATTTTCTTATTAATACCGATTTTTAGGGCTTTCTTTTAGGATGATTTGATTCTTCAATTAGTTGGATAATTAGACTTAGAAGTAGTTCAATTGTTGATTAAAATAAAAAGAAAACGAAACCCCTAAGAATTTGAAGAGGATCGAATTTTAGGCTAGGGTTTGAATTGGGGGTTTTCAATTTGATGATGTAATAAGACTTGAATTGATCAATTGATGATATAGTAGCATGATTAAGGGATTAATGATGATGTTTGATGAAGCAAATCACCCCCTTTAATTATATGTTATTACCGAAAAATATGAGAAAATTGGGAGTTTTCATGTAGTTGATTTAGTTGATGATTTGTTGATGAATTAATGTTGCTAATGATATTAGATGATGTTGGGAATTAATTGAAATTATTCTAAAAATGTTAATGAAATCGTAAGAGACTAAGAACTCGATTTAAGTTGAGTTTAAGTAATGATATGAGGTGATGATGTATATAATAATGAATCCCGTTAGATGTTGATTGATGTCGTAGAATTTGAACGAATTCCGATAACTTTTGAAATCTTGTAAGAGACGAACAAGTGGACTTAATTAATAATGAGAAGTCGAGTAAGGATTCTAACTTGATAATAGTGTTTATTATGGACTAAGGAACGACTTTGTAGTTGACGACATGAGCATCCGGAATATTATAATATGAGTTGTAGTTATAGTCGAGAACTAGAAACGAGAATTTGTTAACTTGTTTTGGTATAGTAAATGTAGTTGAAACGACGAGGTTTGATCGTCGTGGTTTTAAACGAGTTTTGAGAAAGAGTCCTTCACGTAAGGGAGTAAGTGTTGACTGCCTTGAGAATCATGTTTCGTGAGAAATCGAGTACGAGAACTTAGAACGAACTTAGGAAGTTATACGTCGATTCTATCGAGCAACTAGGGTTAGCCGCGGCAGTTTTGCGACCCTTCCCAGAAACAGTAATATCTCTTAGCTCGTTTATCGGATTTGAGATCCGTAAATTAGAGCGTAAACTACACTTTCCAAGCTTTCTAACGGTATAGGGCTCATCCCCTGTTTCCAACTGCTCTGTTCTGGGCAGCCCCAGAACTACTGCTTTGCGCAGTGAAAATTCAGAAGTTGTTTTACGAAGTTGTTTTCTTCGCAACTTAGTTTCTTTCGATCGTTTAAGCTGTAATAAGCTAACGACTATCTTCTCTACTGACCTAAGAGTCGAGTATGAGACCTTTCGAGTTCTAAATGTGTCACAGCCCCAAATCCCGAGGGACGGCAGAAGCCGGGGTGCGACTGGGGTTGGATTAAAGAAGCGGGGAAGAAGGGGGCTAACTGACTAATCATACATGAAAGGCATCAAATAAACCATGAACAACACTTGAATATAATAAAGAAAGAGTTAATCGCTAAGGATTACTCGACAAAAGTACACAGTAGAAACTAAGTTCAAATTTACATACTTAACTACAGTGTATTGCTCAAAAGGTACATTTCAAAAGATTTAGAGTTCTGCAGCGGAAGAGTTCTAACTAAAGCATCCTATCTTTCAACTCAACATCAACCGTTGCCGCTCGCGTCGCTTCAACATGCACATTTAGAAAACAATGCAGGGCTAAGTACAAAAGTACTTAGTAGGCACGATGCCGAAATCATAATCATAAGTATAAATAATCTGGCATTTTATAACCGTAGCGCATCGGGGTTTTGTTGAAAAGGCCCGTGCCTACTAAACATTTTCTGACTGATTTGTATAAAGCAGCTTGTGCAAGCATTTTTAGAGTATGTTATGTTCAATCTTGACCAAAGCTAATTCACCGTGGCTGGTTACCCCTCAACAGGATACCACATACACCACAGGTTACAAAGTGCACTAACTCTGGAAAGCACTTAGCAGCTAACTCAGAGCCGATCGTTAGTTAACCTAGTTAGATTAACTCTAAAAGTCTAGAAAACCCGAAGGTTAACTCAGAAATCTGGTAAACCCGAAGGTTAACTCAGATAGGTATAAGAGAACTCACATAAAATAGTTGAAACAGTTTATGCCAAGATTATCACTTTGAAAAAAAATACGATTATCAAAGCGATAAATAATACTTTCGAGTTGTGGAAAAACCCACATTTTATTTGATATAGATAAAAGCCCACCTCGAAATACAGAACTAAAAGCACTGGCTTCCAATCTTCGGATCTTCCGTCCTTTCTTTACAGTTGGCTTCCTCCTTCATCGCAAAATAATATTAATTAAAATCGGTCGTAAAAGATAATCGATCAAAGAAAATCGAAATAGGTTTTAGTCATTCAATCTTTAGGCATTTGCACGCTTACTAGATTCATTTTACTTAAACGGGAACGAGACTCGTACAAATCCCGTTTAGAGCTCGAAAGGTCTCATACTCGACTCTTAGGTCAGTAGAGAGGGTAGTCGGTAACTTAATACGACTTAAAAGATCATAAGGAACTAAGTTGGAAAGAATCAACTTAGGAAAAATTACGTTTTAGTTCATTAAACGACTTATGCAATTTCTCGCTTAACTAAACTTCTTTACTTGAACGGATAAGAGATAAGATCTCGACTGGTTTTATCACTCAAGGCCCTGTAATTGACTCTAGGGTCAGTAGGAAGATAGTCGTTAGTTATTACGGCTTAAACGATCGAAAGAAACTAAGTTGCGAATGAAACAACTTAGAAGAATGAAACTGAAATTTCACTGCGCATTACAGAAACTCTGGGGACTGCCCAGAACAGGGGATCTGGAAACAGGGGATGAGCCCTGTACTGTTTGAAATTTTAGGATGTCTAGTTTACGCTCCAATTTACGGATCGCAAATCCGATAAACGAGCTAGAAGTTATTACAGTTTCTGGCGAGGGTCGCAAAACTGCCGCGATAACCCTAGTTGCTCGATAGGTTCGACGTATAACGTCTTAGGTTCGTTCTAAGCTCTCGTATTCGATTTCTTTAGAAACTGGACCCTCAAGGCAGTCATCACGTACTAACGTACGTGGTGAACTCCTTCTCAAAACTCGTTCAATAGCACGACGTTCTAAACGTCGGCTTTCAACTAGCAAGTACTAAACCAACAAGTTATTCACTTCGCGTTCTAGTTCTCGACTATCACTATAGCTCATATTATTTTAGCTCAAAAGCTCATGACGTCAACTACAAAGTTGTTCTCAAGTCCATCATAGACAATAATATCAAATTAGAATTCTCATTCGACTTCTCGGTTATTAGTTATGACTAATTGTTCGTCTCTTACGCGATTTTCAAAGTTGTCGGATTCCGTTCAAATTTCACGACATTAAACTACATCTAACGTGAATCACTTTTATGCATACAAACATTTCATATCATCACTATATTTCAACTTATAACGTGTTCTTCGTCTCTTACATTCCAATAAATATTTTTAGAAAAATCTAATTAAATTCCCATAATCAATTAACATCATTTACAACATAATTCCATCATCAATTCATCAATTTAAACAAACATATGAAAACCCCTAATTACCCTATAAATTTCGGTATTTAGAGATACATTAAGAGAGTGATTTTCTTCTCCAATTAACACCATTTATCCACTAATCATCCTATTATAACAACAATTAATCAATTGAAATCCAATTGAAATCCAATTTCAAACTAACATGCATAAATCCCCAAATTCATACTCAAACCCTAATCGAATTTTCACAAAACATGGGGCTTTTGATTCCTCTTTGTTCTAATCACTAATTAAGCATCTCTTAAGCATGAATTTATCATTAATTGAAGAAAACCAAAATCATACTAATTATCCCTAAATTTTCGGTATAGTACAAGAGTTAGGGTTCTTAAATTTTGTTCAATTTTAAACCCTAATTAACCTATCTAACACATCCAATTTCATTAATCCAAGATCGAATCATCTATTTCATAACTCTAATTTTCGATCCAAAGAAGAAAATGAAAAGAAGAAGAAGATGGTTGGATAGAAATATGGAGGAGAAGATTACCTTGCTAATTAATGAAGAAAGTGTTAAGATTGGATGGATGAATCAAGACTTGTGTGTTTCTTCTTGGAGTTCTTGAAGGTTTCTTCAATGGAGGATGAAAGATGAAGATGAGAGAAGGAGGAGATGGTGCTGCCGTGAATTATGGTGTGGAAGGGAGAGATATGGATTTAAATTGTTAACTTAGGTTATAAGGTATGATAGGTGTAAAGTAGGAATAGTAATACCATTAGGTGTCCTCTAAATAACATTATAAAACATAAATATCCTTTAATGTGAGTGAGAGAGGTCGGTCAAGGGGAGAGAGGGAGAAGAAAAATACGCGCTTTTCCGGCGCGATCCGACGTTACGGAAAACATTCGACGAAAAACGTCGCTCGGCACAAAATTGTCGCGACCCGATTCGACCGAAAATTCTAACGTATGAAACTTAATCGGAAAATAAATTTATAAAATTTATTTTGACAAAAACTCGGGACGACACAGTCTGAGTTTCGTCCAAAAAATCATAAAAACGAACTTTCTCGGGTGAGTTCGTATCGCAATTTCGTGAATGTAAAAATCAGACGGCTTTCCGTTCTGAGTTCACGAACTAAAAACTTTTCGTACGCGCTAACCCTAAATACAGTAGTCGTCTAGCTGACTTTCGTAATTTATTTTCGGAAACGGATTCGACCGTTAGTCTTACAATTCAAAATCGTAAACTTAGGTGTGTGAAGCCATTTATTTAATAAAGTTTAAAAATTTTAGATCGTAGGGAATTTCCGGGGCATTACATCCTACCCCCCTTACGAAAAATTTCGTCTCGAAATTTGCTTATCCTCTTTAACTGCTTGAAGTACTTCTTACTCAACTCTTTTCCACAATTCTCACATGGCTTCCCTTTGCCCTGTGATGGTCTTATAACGCTATTACTAATCGTCTCGACTTGCACCTTAACTTTTGCGCTTTTCGATCCAAGATCGCTTTCGATCTTTCCTAATAACTTAAGTTGATTTCAAGAACGACGTCTTGCTGATAGAACTTCGTGTATAAAAACGAATATATATTTCTTTTCTCGGAATGAGATATACTTAAAATAAGTATTTCATAAATTTGGCGGTAAAGCCATAACTATTCGTATTGGAAACTATCTTTTCCAAGTCATTTGCTAATTATACAAATCTTTATCGAAGTCTGAACTTGACATGAAACTAATGTTTCTCATTAACGGAGAAATCTTAAGGAGCTTTTATTTTCCTTCTCGATTATTAAGTTCGCATTGTCGTATATACTTAAGACTTTTGTCTTCTTTAAAACTCGTTTTATTCTGACTCAGATCTATTGTATGATCTCGATCATTTCATTGACCGCATCTAGTCCTAAATTTTTGTTTTATCCTACCTTATAACAATAAGGCAGCCATGTAAATCTTTTCCTTCTACAAGGTCTCGTAAGTCGTAATACCTATCGTAGCTTAATAATTATTTTTACAACAATTCGGTTGTTGGCTACGTATTCTTCAATTCGCTCTTTGGCTAATCTTATCGTTCTTAGCATAGCAACGAGTATCTGAATTGTTTTCTCGGATTTTCCATCCAACTGGAGGTGAGAAGCGGTACTAAAGTTAAGTTTGGTGTCTAACTTTTCTGCCTTATGACCTACAAACATCTCATTGTCATAAAATCGTAACCATATCCTTCCATTTCCATTCTGGAACACCTAAATGGTTATCACAACTCGTATAGTTGTCAGTGAAAAGCTTTCTCCTACTTATAAACTAAACATCTTTCTATCAACGAAACAACGTCTCGTTTCACTCTATTCCACTGAAAATCCTTTTCTTAATTCTTAAATTCGTTGTCATAGGAATTATACCACTCTTAAATTTCTATCATAAAACTCATTGCTTCAGAGTCGCTGTCTGATTTATCCATTCTTATACTTAGTCGAGGCTTATCCATTGACTCGTCCTTTCTCTAGATACTTATAATCTTTCTCGCCATTAGATATAGCTACTTGTGCCGCTATTTGTCCTGCGATCGATGCTGATGCATCATGCATTTTTCTATATCTATCTTCTCGAATCCTCGTATAAGCATTTCTTTTCCGACGAAAAGATACCTAAACTTAGTTGGAGTCTTACGACTCAGCGTGTCTATTCTTACTCTTTACTTTACCTAGATGGTAATTATTTTCACAAACGTAATATCTTACTAGTTCGAGCCATCTCCTTTGTCTTATGTTAATTCCTTTGCTCGATTACACGCTCCAAATTCTTATGATCTGCGAAGATCTCATCCCTTACACCATATAGATGGTGTGTCCAAATTTCATTGCATGTACTACGGCTGCAAGCTCTAAGTCGTGGGTTGCACACTCAATTTCCTGAGGTTAATGTGTCGTGAAGCATAAGCTATCACCTTCTCATTTTGCATTTATACCATCCTAACCTATTCTTTGTAGCATTGGTATCTACAATGGAAACCTCTATTTTAACTATCCAGCCTGGGAACTTCTTATTTCATTCAGATTGGTAAGCGATTTTTCATTTGAGTACTGCCTCTACCTTAGCAGGAATCTATCTTAACATCTTCTGTCGACAATGTATATCCAAGAAACATTACTTCTCCATTCGAGCTTGCTCTTGCTAAATTTGGCATCTAACTCCCGACTCTATGCGTTCTAGTTCTATTCGCAAGTGTTCTTCGTGCTCATCTTCATTCTTGGGGTAACTGAAATTGTCATTGATAAATACTAAAATGAATTCTTTCCTAAGTCTAGGTGGAAAATTCTATTCATATGGTTCATGAATAATACGGAGCACTAGCCAACTAACGACATAACTAAGCATTTGTAATGGTTTTATCTGGTTTGAAAGAGAATTCTGGGTATATCACCAGTTTATCCTTTAACTAAAGACGCTTAGACCTTAAGTCTATCCTCACAATTGCGTTTGTTTTCTTTTTAAGCTTATCAGGGGTCTTATATTCTCATAAAAGAATATTTGTTTTTAAGGGTTCTCTTATTTAACCTTTGACAGCTTATATACAATCTCACAGAATCATCCTTCTTTGATGATGAACATCACAAATGTTTTCCATGGTGAAAATGTTTGTTCTAAAGAAAATCGTCATCTAACAACTCTTGCAGTTAGATCTTAAGCTCCTCTAACTCCTTTGATACCATTCTACATAAGGCCTTTAATTTGGGAGCTGCTCGTAGTTCTAAGTCTATCGTGAAACCTACACGACAATCTGGTAGTAAACCAGATATTTCATATAATTCTGTAGGTTCTCTACTCGGGGTTTTTAAAAGAGATTTTTCTCTCGTTGTCGAGAATCGTGGTAATTCTCAAACAATTAGTCTTTTCCTAAATTTATATATAGTACATTTTATTACTTCCCAATCGATTGCTTTGTTCTAACAGAAAGACCCTAAATTAAATTCTATGCTCAACGAAACTAAGGGAATAATTCTCTAAGGTCATCAACACTCCCTAAAGGGTAGTTGTTCTTATTTCAAGATTAGAGCGTTCTAGTCTTAGTCCTATAGTGTCAGAGGGTACTAGTCAAATGAATATAATGCTCTAGTATGGTCAATATGTAATGCCCCGTAAATTCCTTACGTTCTAAAAAGTTTAAAGTTAATTAAATAAATGGCTTTGCACGCCTAAGTTTATAATTTTTGAATTCTAAGACTAACGGTCGAATCCGTTATTTAAAATAAATTACGGGAGTCAGCTAGATAACTACTGTATTAGGGGTTAGCGCGTACGAAAAATTCTTAGTTTGTAAACTAAGAATGGAAAACCGTTTAATTTTACGTTTACAAAATCGCAGTACGAACACGCCGAGAAAGTTTGTTTTTACGTTTTTCCGGACGAAACTCGGACTTGTCGTCCCGAGTTTTTGTCAAAATAAATTTATTTTCTAATTAAGTTCATACACTAGAATTTTCAAGTCAAATCGAATCGCGACGATTTTTGTACCGAACAACGTTTTTCGTCGTTCGTTTTCCCGTAACGTCGGATCGCGCCGAAAAAACCCGTAACCCTTTAAACCACCTCCATGCAGCCGACACCTCACCTCATGAGTGGCAAACATGCATGTTGACTTGTGTAATTAAGTGACACCAAGTCTACACTTTATACAACTTTCAAACTATTCATCATAACCAAAACTTGAACAAAAATCATTTTCATCCCATTTCTCTCTCTTTTTTCGGCTGCACCACTCCATTCTTCATCATCTTCATCTTCTCCACCTCTATCCACCATTGAAGAACACCTTCAAAGCTTGAAGAGTTCATACAAGTCACAATTCATCCAACAAAACTCTACACATCCTTTGTTAATTCTCTAGGTAATGATCTCCTCTCCATTTCTCTCCATTTAGTTTTCTTTTTTCTTCTCTTTTCCATCTTGTTCGAAATTTTAAGGTTATGGGATAGATGATTTGAGCTTAGAACAATGTAATTGGATGTATTAGATATGATAATTGGAGATTAAAATGGATCAAAACCAAGAATCCTAACATCTATGTTAATGCAGAATTTTTTGGGAAAATGATAGAATTTCTAATTTTCTTCTTTTGATCATGGATTCATGTTTAGTAGATGCTTAATTAGTGTTTGGAATGAAAAGGGATTGAAAGTCCTATGTTATTATGAAATTCAATTAGGGTTTGAATTATAAATTAGGGGTTTTTGCATGTTAGTTGTTTTTGGAATTGTAAGTGATCAATAGTTGTTATAATAGTTTGATTAGTGAATAAGTGATGTTAATTAGAGAAGAAAATCAACCCGTAACATCTATATAAAACCAGAAATTTATAGAATAAATAGGAGTGGATACATGTTTGATATTAAGTGATGATTTGTTAGTTGATTATGTTGCAAATCATATTAGTTGATAATAGAAGTTAATTGGAAATTTTCTAAAAAAGTTTAATGAAGTATAAGAGGCAAAGATCACTATATAAACTGAGTTATAAAGATGTTAAGATGTGTTTGCATGCATAAAAACGGTTCACATTAGACATAGTTTAACGTCGTAAAATTTGAACAAAAACCGACGACTTTTGGAAATCGCGTAAGAGACGAATATCTAGTTGTAACTAATAATCGGGAAGTCAGATGAAAATTCTAACTTGATATTATTGTTTATAATAAAATTTAGAACAACTTTTTAGTTGACATCATAAGCATCCGAGTTGATATAATATAGGTTATAGTTGTAATCGAGACTAGAACGCGTTTGGATTTCTTTGATTGGTATAGTACTTGTTAGTTGAAATCCGACGTTAGAACGTCGTACTTTTGAACAAGTTGAGAAGGAGTTTGTCACGTACGGAGGTACGTGATGACTACTTTAAGAGTCCAGTTTCTAAAAAAGTTGAATACAAGAATTTAAAACGAACCTAAGACGTTATACGTCGAACTTATCAATCAATTAGGGTTTCCACGGCAGTTTTGCGACCCTCGCCGGAAACTGTTATAACTTCTAGCTCGTTTATCGGATTTGTGATCCGTAAATTGGAGCGCAAACTAGACTTCCTAAGATTTCTAATGGTACAGGGCTCACCCCCTGTTTCTAATTCCTCTGTTCTGGACAGCCTCCAGAGTTACTGGACTGTACAGTGAATTTTCAGTTTCTTGTTTTCTAAGTTGTTTAGTTCACAACTTAGCTTCTTTCAGTCGTTTAAGCCGTTTTTATATATCGAACATCTACCTACTGACCCTAGAGTCAAGTATAGGACCTTGAGTGATGAAAACCAGTCTAGATCATATATTTTATCCTTTCATTAAAGAAGTAATAAACGAGAACTTTCATAAGTCGTGAAATGAGCTATAAAGTAAATCGCCTAAGTTGATCCTTTCCAACTTAGTTTCTTTTAATCTTTAAGTCGTATTAAGATATCGACTACCTTCTCTACTGACCCGAGAGTCGAATATGAGAGCTTCCTAGTTCTAAATGAGATTGGTACGAATCTCGTTTCCCGTTTAAGTAAAACGAATTAATTAAGCGTGCAAATGCCTAAAGAACAAAACAACTAAAACCTTTTTCGATTCTTTTTAATCGATTATCGTTACAACCCATTTTTAAGTATTTTTTATTTTACGATGAAGGAGGAAGCCAACTGTAGAGAAAGGATGGAAGATCCAAAGTTGGAAGCTTCTGCTTATAAGTTCTGTATTTACAAAGTGGGCTTTTATCTATATCAAATAAAATGTGGGTTTTTCCACAACTCGAAAGTATTATTTATCGCTTTGATAATTGTGTTTTCAAAGTGATAATCTTGGCATAAACTGTTTCAACTATTTTTATGTGAGTTCTCTTATACCTATCTGAGTTAACATTCGTGTTTTCCAGATTTCTGAGTTAACCTTCGGGTTTTCCAGACTTTTAGAGTTAATCTAACTAGGTTAACAAACGATCGGCTCTGAGTTAGCTGCTAAGTGCTTTCCAGAGTTAGTGCACTTTGTAACCTGTGGTGTATGTGATATCCTGTTGAGGGGTACCAGCCACGGTGAATTAGTTTGGGTCAAGATTGAACATAACATACTCTAAAAATGCTTGCGCAAGCTGCTTTATGCAAATCAGTTAGAAAATGTTTAGTAGGCACGGGCCTTTTCAACAAAACCCCGATGCGCTACGGTTATAAATGCCAGATTATTTATACATATGACTATGATTTCGGCATCGTGCCCACTAAGTACGTTTGTACTTAGCCCTGCATTGTTTTCTAAATGTGCAGGTTGAAGCGACGGTGAGCGGCGACGGTTGATGTTGAGTTGAAAGATAGGATGCTTTAGTTAGAACTCTTCCGCTGCAGAACTCTAAATCTTTTCAAACACACCTTCTGAACAATACATTGTAGTTAAGTCTGTAATTTTGAACTTAGTCTCTTCTGTGTATTTTGTCGAGTAATCACTCGTGATTAACTCTTTTTTATTTATATTCAAGTCTTATTCATGGTTTAATGATGTCTTTTCATGTATGTTTAGTCGGTTAGCCCCCTTCTTTCCCGCTTCTTTAATCCAACCCCAGTCGCACCCCGGCTTCTGCCGTCCCTCGGGATTTGGGGCTGTGACACAATAGGTACTAGAAAACTGGTATAAAGTTCTAGTCCGGGTCAACAATTTTGACAGGGTAATTTTATAAGGTTCGTCCAATACCTGCCAAATCTTCCTTTCCTTCACTATGCCCCTCCTGCCTAATCATGTAAGCTCCCACATTCTGTTGTGGTTGTAGCAGTTGTGGCTGTGACTGAAGTTGAGCTGTAATCAGTGGTTGAGGTTGGCCGTACTGAAATGGTACTATCATTTGAAACAGCATTGGGCAGTCATTACTCATATGTCCCAACATTCCACAGTTAAAGCATCTATCCATGGTCGCTAGACATACACCCTCAGGCTCATTATCACGTCCAGCACACGCAGAAACTCCCTGTTTCTGTTTAGCCGCTTGCCTCAGTTCTGGGCAATTTTTCTTAACGTGTCCCTTATGCAAACAATTGTAACAAACACTAGATTTAGCTAGACATATCCCGGGGTGTTTCTTACCACACTTAGGGCAAACTGGAGAAGGGATCTTTTCTCTAGTATTTCTCTGAGTTTGGAGCTGATCGTGCTGGTTAATTCCATTTGCCGTCAGTGGTTCCGGGCAGTTTCTCCTAATATGTCCCTTATGTCCACAGTTGTAACAGTTGTCAGTGCCTACCTGACATATGCCAGAGTGCGATTTATTACATTGGAGGCAAACATGAGTGTTAACCCTTACTGTGCGATTTCCTCCCAGATTTTCATTCCTTTGCTGCCCTTGCAGCTATCCTAGTGGATTGTTACTCTTGCCCAGACCGGTTTGTTCATTCTTCTGTGGATTATTCTTTTGCCCTGCTTTCTTTCCATAGTTACTTCCTTTTCCTGGCTGGTGGAAGCCTTGCCTAGTCCTATTTTGTTTCCCTTGACTGTTGTGGCGCTGGTAGCACTCACTGCTACTTCCTTCCCATTTCCTTTTTCCCTTATGGTTAACCTTATTATTGGGAAGATTTTGGGTTGAGGTCTGGTTTGGTGCCGGTGTGGACCTTACTATCTTTTCCTTACTAGGCACTACTGCCTCTATTTCTCGAACTCGTTCCAGTAATTCGGCATAACTCAATCCCCCCTGTCTGGCTACTGTTATTCCCAGTTCATACTTAAGTTCTCCCTGAAGCTTCCTGGTTATTTCCTCCTCAGTCTCGACTTGATCAGTTACATACTTTTCATAATATGCCTCCTTAAAACCATTCCAGGTGGTTAGAGCCGCTTATTCTACCGGCATAAGTCTCTGTCTAGTCTTCCACCAATATTTAGCTGGTCCGGTTAGCTGATACCCAGCGCATGCTAGACGTTCCTCATCACTAAGTCTAATCGGCTCAAAGATTCTCTCCATAGAACGTATCCATTGTTCAGCCTTACTTGGATTGCCAGATCCATCGAAATATGGTGGTTTACTTCCGAAGAATAAATCCTCAATGCTATGACGTTGCAGAGATAGGGGAAGTGAAAAGGTTGCTGGGTGTTTTTGCCTTTCCTCGCTTATACGTTGTTCTTGACATCTATCAGGTCCTCTAGGATTTTCAGGTCCTCTTCGATCATTAACAGCTCTCAGCGACATTTTTGAAACTATAAGATACAGAAATTTTCTCATTAGTATTTGCTTTTAAATCTTCATTTTCTCACTAACCCTTTTCTTTTCCCACTTAATACTTTCACATAAACAAGAATAACAAATTAACTTTGACTCTATTTCTCTCAACTTTTAACCTCCAAGGTTAAATTAAACTCTCGTTACACGAGTTTCGTTTGATATTCTGGTTTAGTTATATGATTCATATGAAACTTCTTATGACTAAAACCCTCTCACGGGTCATGTATATTATATATATACATCAAAAAGATTATGTTAGTTTTGCCTTTAACAAGGACTTATACAAAACTAGACTACAACGAGTCTAAGCTAGGCTAACTGCCTACGTGTACAGAATGCACTAACATATTGCATTACCGTACTACTGCAAGTACTAGAACGGAAACGATTTGTAAAATTTCGTATCCGGTGGAGTACTACAAAACTATCTAGTTACTGATCCGATTATGTACATAACAAAGGCTACTATACTACTATGCGTCCCTGACGTCTTGCTTAACAAACTGCGGTCAAGTCACCACTGCCCACTATGGCCTAATCCTCCTCGGGGTCCTCGTCCGGATCCTCATCATCTGACTCTGAACCGAAAGTAAACTGGAGCACCTCGTCGACCCTCAAAGTAGTGCCATCTGCAAGTGTAAGTGATGGTGGTGCAGGCACATCTGAAACTATCATCTCTGAATCTGAAACCGGGTAGTCCCAGCAGGTCACTGATGCCCGCTTCTTCAGAGACAGCAGGCGGTTGGGAAGTGAACAGGACTCGTACTCCTCTCTGGAATGGACCCTGGACGGTTCTGCCTCAAACTCTGTCCGAACTCTGGACAACTCCGCGCAAATCTCATCAAGGGGTCTGTATGAGGATGGTAACTGTAACAGGGCGGTAAGCTCTGCGTCTGTGTCTAAATACTCTGGTCCTAACTGAAATGGTCCCTGAACTCTCATGGAAGGCTCATGCTGAAAAGGAGCGGGTAACCCTAGGCCATCTGCTGTCTCTGCAACTAACTCCCCTGTGTTCACACTAGGTACCATCACTGAAGGGATCTCCAACTGCGCAATCATCTCTGGCCTCGTCTCATCATGCTCTGACTCTAAATCTGCCAGAAAGTGAGTGTAGGGAGGATGTGCCTGAACAGGATATGCTGCTATGTGTCTGCTCTCGAAGAAACGCTTGTGTACCTCTAGAGCGAATCCATTGTAATCACCTGTCGGCTCTATATCGTCGTCAAACATCCCAAGGTAGTACCATGCCGTGTCGTGTGCCCAACCACGCCATTCCTTTGGTAGACGACTAACTAAGTCAAGTATAGCCTGACTCTCTGGAATAGTATGCCGGACTGGATAATAAACTGACGAAAAGTAACTAATCCTCTGTCCTACGTCGTGTCTCGGGTTTGCCTCATAATCTCTATACCTATCTAATAACTGATCTGCTCAAGTACGCTGTGGCGGGGACTGATTCCCTGAAGCCGTGTCACTACTGGAAGTCATCCTACAAAGTTTTTTTTTTTTTTTTTTTTTTTAAGAAACACGGATCAGTAACAGTAAGATGATACCTTATCTTACGGAAAATCTTAAATTACAAAATGAATATTCCTTATTCAATTGTAATATCACCACACTTAATCGATCAAACTTATCTTAAACATCTAGCAATTTCACAGAAAATTGCTCTCGTACTCACAATATATAGAAATAAAATTTCAAGATTTTATTCCCATTCTTATCTCA
Source organism: Schizonepeta tenuifolia (assembly GCA_029490685.1). Lineage (NCBI taxonomy): Eukaryota > Viridiplantae > Streptophyta > Magnoliopsida > Lamiales > Lamiaceae > Schizonepeta > Schizonepeta tenuifolia. The sequence continues at coordinate 35,693,549 of CM055958.1, read as the reverse complement.
TTCTTTTAATTTCTTACTTTAATTCCTTATTTTCTTTCTCAAAGAAAATTTTTCGTCGACTCTCATTTATTAAAACAAAGCACGTCTACTTTGTTCATGTTACTTATGCAAAAGTAACATTCATTTACAAAAGACTTTGTCGTTTACTAATTATAATACTCATACGTGTCGTATTCTTCGTTCAAAGACGAAGTATATAGAAAAAAATACATTCCCCAAAGAGAAATGGAATATATCCTAAGAATAACTTCTTAGAACAAGTTCTAGTCGTCATCGCTAGAATCGAGCGGTCGTTAGAAATTTAATCAAGCTTTGCGCTTGACTCCTAATAGTAAAACAATTTTCTTCGCAAAGTTCGAAAAAAGTGAACACTACAAAAATGAAACGACACGACGACGACACGTGTCATCCACCTCTCTCCCTCTCTCGCCACCTCACACCTCCTCTCCCATCATCCCTCAATTTCCAATACCAACACACCATGATGATGTCTTATGCATGGATTACTTAAAGTGTGCATACAAGTTAAGTTCACATCAACTATCAAATCTTGTCTTGTACAATTTCCAACAAGTATATTTTTTTCTCTTTGTTGGATTTGAATCTTATTCATCTAAGACAAGTAGGAAAGACCACAATTCATTTATCAAACTCCATCTCTCTCTCTCCATTCGATCTCTCTCTCTAGCAAGAAAAGAAAAACAATCTCTCAAACTCTCCCAAGCTCTCTCTCCCTCACAGCATTCTCTCTCTCTCCCTCATACTTGATTTTTCTTCACATGCAACCATAGATTCAAGCTCTCCATCCATGGAAATGAAGTAGAAGTTATCAATCTCCATCCATTTCATCCATATTTTCAAAGAAAGGTAAGAATTTTCCAAGTTCTTGAAGTTGAATTCAAGAATTATCCAACACTTTTCTTTATTTTGATTCCTAAAACGTATGGATGATTAATCCCATATTATTTCTTTTTCTTTGAGGATTCAAGAAGACATCCTTCTTTCTTTCAAGATTCAAGCTTTGAAGCTACCATTTCCATCCATTTCAATCCCAAGAGCCAAGAGAAGGATTCCCATTTAATTAAGTATGAAATTCATTTGATTAGTTGTAAAAATGTATGTCTATAAGTCCTAAAGGAAAGATCTATGCATGCATGTTATTTAATTTATGTTTAGGCAAACTTAGGATATGCATGTGCTAATCGAGTGAGAAGAATTCGTTAGGAGAATCGAGCACTAGATATTAATCGATGAATTAAGAGAAGAAAAAGAAACTAAAACCCTAAAAATTTAATAAGTGCCGAAAAAAAATTAGTAAAAATAGGGAAAATATAAATTCTTTGAGTTATTATTATTTTGATGCTTGATTTGTTATTTTTATCATGTTAGTAATGAGATTATTTGCATGAAAAAAATTGAGAAATAAAATGCACAAAATGTGTATGTGTGTGCCGTGATTTTTGAGAAAAAATAGAGGTTTTATATTGTTAATTTTGTTGATGAATTGAATGTTGTTTTGATCAATGGAATGATTGTATGTTATGTTAATATGATTATACATGTGTTTAAGTTAAGAAAATAAGTTGGCATGTTGAAATTTTGAAAGAAATTAATTGTAAAAATAAAAATAAAAAGGATTGAATGTTTAAGTATGTATTAATGTTAATTTGAATATGGAATAAAAATAGAAGTTTGGATAAAAAGACTTAAAGTTGAAAAGCTTTTAATTAAATAAAAGATGAAAAGATGTATGAAAAGATATATTAATTAAATGTCCTACATTAAAATTTAAAAACTTGAAATTTTACTAAAACTACAACAAAAAGATCTTTTATAATAAAGTGAGTTAATTCATAAAAATATGTATCAAAAGATAAAGAAATTATTTAGTAAGAAATAGCTTAAGTTAAAGACAAATAAAGAAGAAATTATTAAAGAAATAAACAAAATAGAGAAAACCGAGTTTAAGAAGAATTAATCGATAAGAAATAAAAAGAAAGTTAAATTGAGTAAAGAAAAGATGCTAGACGAGTTAAGATAGATACTCGTATAAGTTGATCGAGAAAATGAGAATAAAATAAGATGTCAAGAATTAAATGGAAGGAAGATTAATTTAATAATTAATTGAATACATTGTTTCTAGCCAGACGAATAAAAAAGTAAAACCGAGATAATAATTAGATGAACAATAGTCGAGACAAGAAATAAGGATTGAATTAAAGAAGAATAAGAAAATCCTAATTTTATAAGAGTTAATAATAATTAAGGAGAAATTTTGTTAATTGAATAAAAGTTATAAAATACCTTATAAGACAACGGATGTAAAACAAGCATTGTCTATATAAGTAAGAAAAATAGAATGAATAGTTTGAGCCTTCATAAAAACAAATGCATAATCGAGTTAGATTTTAAGGTCCAAGTGGAATGCATGTTAATGTATCTTGAAGTATGTTTGATTTATTTGAATTTTTTATATGTTTGAATAAATGTTTAAATGCATGATAGTATTATAATGTGAAAGATGATTGAACTTGTGTGCAAGATGATTGATTGTTAAATTGAGAATGAACTAAAGTCCTTGAAAGAAAGCTCAAGTAATAGAATGATAACAATGAAGTTATTAATTAGAACGAGAAAAGTGTACGATGTTAAGTAGTAAAGTTAACCAATTCGAATAGAGTTAATAAAATAAAGACGAGAACGTGAGATCTTTTAGAAAAGTTAGAACGAAGAGAGCGACGGCTTAAATAGAAGTCCGTCAGTTAAAGTCCAACGCCTTTGTGTCCGTCTTTCATATATCTTATCTATCGAAGTCGAACTACGAAGGATCGAGCCGGACGGATCGTTAAGCGAGGACAAATAGCCCTAGACCACCTAGCTAATTCTTCGGAAGTCAGGTGGGCTTTTCTGAACCAAAACTATCGATGAAAATTATTATGCTATTGAATATTATGATATGTTTTTCAAATGTGATTGACTTGCCATTTTATTGAAGTTAGTATGTGTTATCATCTATTTGTATGAAGATGTGATTATCCTGTGAAAGCAGGAACCCACGTGTGGTATATGTTGAGGTGACTGTGAGCCTTGCTTCGGTTGGGCCGGTCACAGTGTTTGAGAAGGAGGCCTACTTCTTGGCACAGTGAAGTTATTGGTGATAGATGATACATGCTGTTATATTATGTTATTTGACTGCGCAGTCTGTTTTAAATAAAATTTTTTTGACATGCACAAGTAAAACCGTTTTTAAAACTGCTTATATACTTGTGATGTTTGGCAAGGCAAGTTCAATTAATATAGCTTTAAGAAGCATCTTTATTCAAATGTTTTGGCTTGTGTTCACTGAGTACGAAGTACTCAACCCTGCGTGTGTTTCTAAACATGCAGGTTGACTGGATAGCGATGGCGTGGATACTTGGTGGTGTGGTTTGGTTTTGTTGGTTAAGTTTGGTAGAATTTCGGACTGGCATTTGTACGTCTTCATACGTGCAAGTGTTGGGAGTTGATGCTAATTTCCGCTGCAATCCTTTTGATCTAATGTCTGTTGATGCTAGTACTCTAATATTCATGTTTTTGATTCCGAGCGTTGTGCTCGAAGACTTTGAATGCTTGTTGAATTCGTAACTCCTTTAACTTGTAATCCCGAGCGATGGGCTCGTAACATGATTTGTTGTTGAACATGATCCCTTATCTTGATGTATATAATCGTATGCTTCCTCTTTTTTTTGGAATTCCTTTCCCGTCAGCATGATTTACTTGTTGAAATTCCTGTTAAAAGTAAAGTCAAGATGCTCGGTTATTATTTCATTATGCTTTTGAAAACCAAATTCGATTGCCTTATATTCCATCTTTGTTTTCCCCGAACATGTTCCCTTTATTTGAGTTAGTTGTTAATTGTTTAGGTTTGTTGTTATTCGTAAGTCGCACCTCGAGAGTCGGGGCGTGACAGAAAAGGAACGATGTCGTTACATGTTACTTATACGCAAGCAACATTCGTCTCTTTAACCCACTTATACCATACTAAAAGGTTTTGCTAGCGGGGCATAAGACCCATATTACTGAGTTTCTTATTATGTGGGTTGATCAAGTCCACATAACAGTCTCTCAATCACATGGAACTTCTGTCTCTCTCTATCGATTACTTCATACAGAATTTACTTTCCTAAATCGAGCTGCAATTTCTCGAATTGCACACACAACTACTTCTTATAAAAAAAAATTTTTGGAAACTTTCCAATTTAGCTCGAAATACTCAATCTCCTCGAGGAAGATACAAATTTTAAGCTAATCGAATACTTGAACGGCTCCTAATAAGTAAAACAAAGTCATCTCCAAGAGACTTTGTTCATGCCCTTGCAACAAAGGTAACATTCGGCTCTTCCGTTTATTTCAATCTATCCTCCTTGTTTTAACCTTTTCTCGGATAATTTGGAGTCACGTTTTTCTCACACGTCTATTTGTTGCTTTCATTCTTTTCGTACATATTTACTTTATTTTATCATTATTTATTTCATTTCCCTCGAAGGAAATTCTTATCGGGTTGTAAAACAAAGATCGACTTTGCCGAGTCTTTATTCATGTCACTATACGCATGTGACATTTATCAATAGAAGTCCTTCTCGTGTTGTGGATCTCCTTTCGAAATCATTTGAAATAACGTTTCTTAAAAACGTCTAAGTTCTCGAAGAACCGGAAAGTTCTTAGGTTTCAAGTCTATGTTCTCATCGAACCAGGAAAAATCCCTAAATCCAACTATATTCTTGTGTCCGAATAATTTTCAAAAGAAGGAAATTATTGCGCAAATAATTTCACATAAGATAGTACTTGTACTATCACACAATCACATAAAGTATAAAAATTTTACTTCCATAAAATTCTTAATTTCGGAACACAACTCATTCTCATTCTCAATTTCATTGCATACTTGTTTTTAAAATTTCTTGTTAAAAGAAATCATGTTATTAAAATTCTTTCCTTTTCCTCATTGAGTCGACGTAGCGGGCGGTTAAGTTAACATCTATGTTCTCAATCTTAGCTTTAGAGTTTAACTCTTATCTTATACTTGGAAAGACGACTCTGATCCAGAGTATACACAAATACCGGGTCTTATGACTCGAAATAAGACTCGATATAGAGTATAAACGAATACTCTATATTATTACTCGAAGGAAGACTTATATATATATATATCACTCTGTGATATTACTAGAAGGAATGACTCATACTAAGAAAGAATGACTCATAACCAGAGCAGGAAAACAGACTTTGCTCTGAAACCACTCTGTCACAGCCCCAAATCCCGAGGGACGGCAGAAACCGGGGTGCGACTGGGGTTGGATTAAAGAAGCGGGGAAGAAGGGGGCTAACTGACTAATCATACATGAAAGGCATCAAATAAACCATGAACAAGACTTGAATATAATAAAGAAAGAGTTAATCGCTAAGGATTACTCGACAAAAGTACACAGTAGAAACTAAGTTCAAATTTACAGACTTAACTACAGTGTATTGCTCAAAAGGTACATTTCAAAAGATTTAGAGTTCTGCAGCGGAAGAGTTCTAACTAAAGCATCCTATCTTTCAACTCAACATCAACCGTTGCCGCTCCCGTCGCTTCAACCTGCACATTTAGAAAACAATGCAGGGCTAAGTACAAAAGTACTTAGTGGGCACGATGCCGAAATCATAATCATAAGTATAAATAATCTGGCATTTTATAACCGTAGCGCATCGGGGTTTTGATGAAAAGGCCCATGCCTACTAAACATTTTCTGACTGATTTGTATAAAGCAGCTTGCGCAAGCATTTTTAGAGTATGTTATGTTCAATCTTGACCAAAGCTAATTCACCGTGGCTGGTTACCCCTCAACAGGATACCACATACACCACAGGTTACACAGTGCACTAACTCTGGAAAGCACTTAGCAGCTAACTCAGAACCGATCGTTAGTTAACCTAGTTAGATTAACTCTAAAAGTCTGGAAAACCCGAAGGTTAACTCAGAAATCTGGTAAACCCGAAGGTTAACTCAGATAGGTACAAGAGAACTCACATAAAATAGTTGAAACAGTTTATGCCAAGATTATCACTTTGAAAAAAATTACGATTATCAAAGCGATAAATAATACTTTCGAGTTATGGAAAAACCCATATTTTATTTGATATAGATAAAAGTCCACCTCGAAATACAGAACTAAAAGCACTAGCTTCCAATCTTCGGATCTCCGTCCTTTCTTTACAGTTGGCTTCCTCTTTCATTGTAAAATAATATTACTTAAAATCGGCCGTAAAAGATAATCGATCAAAGAAAATCGAAATAGGTTTTAGTCGTTCAATCTTTAGGCATTTGCACGCTTACTAGATTCATTTTACTTAAACGGGAATGAGACTCGTACAAATCCCGTTTAGAGCTCGAAAGGTCTCATACTCGACTCTTAGGTCAGTAGAGAGGGTAGTCGGTAACTTAATACGACTTAAAAGATCATAAGGAACTAAGTTGGAAAGAATCAACTTAGGAAAAATTACGTTTTAGTTCATTAAACGACTTATGCAATTTCTCGCTTTACTAAACTTCTTTACTTGAACGGATAAGAGATAAGATCTCGACTGGTTTTATCACTCAAGGCCCTGTACTTGACTCTAGGGTCAGTAGGAAGATAGTCGTTAGTTATTACGGCTTAAACGATCGAAAGAAACTAAGTTGCGAACGAAACAACTTAGAAGAATAAAACTGAAATTTCACTGCGCATTACAGAAACTCTGGGGACTGCCCAGAACAGGGGATCTGGGAACAGGGGATGAGCTCTGTACCGTTTGAAATTTTGGGATGTCTAGTTTACGCTCCAATTTACGGATCGCAAATCCGATAAACGAGCTAGAAGTTATTACAGTTTCCGGCGAGGGTCGCAAAACTGCCGCGATAACCCTAGTTGCTCGATAGGTTCGACGTATAACGTCTTAGGTTCGTTCTAAGCTCTCGTATTCGATTTCTTTAGAAACTGGACCCTCAAGGCAGTCATCACGTACTAACGTACGTGGTGAACTCCTTCTCAAAACTCGTTCAATAGCACGACGTTCTAAACGTCGGCTTTCAACTAGCAAGTACTAAACCAACAAGTTATTCACTTCGCGTTCTAGTTCTCGACTATCACTATAGCTCATATTATTTTAGCTCGAAAGCTCATGACGTCAACTACAAAGTTGTTCTCAAGTCCATCATAGACAATAATATCAAATTAGAATTCTCATTCGACTTCTCGGTTATTAATTACGACTAATTGTTCGTCTCTTACGCGATTTTCAAAGTTGTCGAATTCCGTTCAAATTTCACGACATTAAACTACATCTAACGTGAATCACTTTTATGCATACAAACATTTCATATCATCACTATATTTCAACTTATAACGTATTCTTCGTCTCTTACATTCCAATAAATATTTTTAGAAAAATCTAATTAAATTTCCATAATCAATTAACATCATTTACAACATAATTCCATCATCAATTCATCAATTTAAACAAACATATGAAAACCCCTAATTACCCTATAAATTTCGGTATTTAGAGATACATTAAGAGAGTGATTTTCTTCTCCAATTAACACCATTTATCCACTAATCATCCTATTATAACAACAATTAATCAATTGAAATCCAATTTCAAACTAACATGCATAAATCCCCAAATTCATACTCAAACCCTAATCGAATTTTCACAAAACATGGGGCTTTCGATTCCTCTTTGTTCTAATCACTAATTAAGCATCTCTTAAGCATGAATTTATCATTAATTGAAGAAAACCAAAATCCTACTAATTATCCCTAAATTTTCGGTATAGTACAAGAGTTAGGGTTCTTAAATTTTGTTCAATTTTAAACCCTAATTAACCTATCTAACACATTCAATTTCATTAATCCAAGATCGAATCATCTATTTCATAACTCTAATTTTCGATCCAAAGAAGAAAATGAAAAGAAGAAGAAGATGGTTGGATAGAAATATGGAGGAGAAGATTACCTTGCTAATTAATGAAGAAAGTGTTAAGATTGGATGGATGAATCAAGACTTGTGTGTTTCTTCTTGGAGTTCTTGAAGGTTTCTTTAATGGAGGATGAAAGATTAAGATGAGAGAAGGAGGAGATGGTGCTGCCGTGAATTATGGTGTGGGAGGGAGAGATATGGATTTAAATTGTTAACTTAGGTTATAAGGTATGATAGGTGTAAAGTAGGAATAGTAATACCATTAGGTTTCCTCTAAATAACATTATAAAACATAAATATCCTCTAATGTGAGTGAGAGAGGTCGGTCAAGGGGAGAGAGGGAGAAGAAAAATACGCGCTTTTCCGGCGCGATCCGACGTTACGGAAAACGTTCGACGAAAAACGTCGCTCGGCACAAAATTGTCGCGACCCGATTCGACCGAAAATTCTAACGTATGAAACTTAATCGGAAAATAAATTTATAAAATTTATTTTGACAAAAACTCGGGACGACACAATCCGAGTTTCGTCCGAAAAATCATAAAAACGAACTTTCTCGGGTGAGTTCGTATCGCGATTTCGTGAATGTAAAAATCAGACGGTTTTCCGTTCTGAGTTCACGAACTAAAAACTTTTCGTACGCGCTAACCCTAAATACAGTAGTCGTCTAGCTGACTTCCGTAATTTATTTTCGGAAACGGATTCGACCGTTAGTCTTAGAATTCAAAATCGTAAACTTAGGCGTGCGAAGCCATTTATTTAATTAACTTTAAAATTTTTAGATCGTAGGGAATTTCCGCGGCATTACAAAACGAGATTTGTTCAAGTCTCGTTCCCGTTTAATTAAAATGAAACTAGTAGCGTGCAAATGCCTAAAGAAATGAAACGACTAAAACATAATTCGAATTTCCATATTCGATTATCTTTTACGACCGAATTTAAAGTATTATTATTTTACGATGAAGGAGGAAGCCAGCAGTAAGGAAAGAACGGAAGATCAGGAGATCGGAAGCTCGTACTTAGTTCTGTAAACGCTAAGGTGGGCTTTTATATATAAAATAAAATGAGCTATGCTCGAAAACCTTTCTTTATCGCTTTGATATCTGTGTTTTCAAAGTGATAATTATGGCATGAACTGTTTTATTTTTTATGTGAGTTCTCTTGTACCTATCTGAGTTAACATTCGTGTTTTCCAGATTTATGAGTTAATCAAATAGGTTAACTAACGATCGGCTCTGAGTTAGCTATTAAGTGTTTTTCAGAGTTAATGCACTTTGTAACATGTGGTGTATGTGGTATCCTGTTGAGGGGTAACCAGCCACGGTGAATGAGAATTGGTCAAGATTTGAACGTAACATACCAGAAAATGCCCGGCCGAGTAAATTGTGAAAATAAGTCATAAAATGTTTTAGTAGACACGGGCCCCTTTCAATTAAACCCCGATGTGCTACAATTATGAAATGCCAGATTATCCCTACTTATGTTATGTTTTCGGCATCGTGCCCACTAAGTACTTTTGTACTTAGCCCTGCATATGTTTTCTAAATGTGCAGGTTGAAGCGACGAGAGCGGCGGTGGTTGAAGTTGAGTCGAGTTGAGAAGTTAGGATTGCTTTAGCTATGACCTACTTTCCGCTGCAAAACTCTAGTCTTTTTTTGAGGATATGTACATTAAACAAATCACTGTAGTTTAAGTCTGTAAACTTTAACTTAGATGCTTTCGAGTACCTTTTGTTGAGTAATCCTTCATGATTAACTCTTCTTTTATAATAGTTAAGTCTTGTTCATTGAATGTATGATGTCTTTTATGTATGTTTAGTTAGTCAGCCCCCCTTATTCCCCGCTTCTTTAATCCAATCCCAGTCGCACCCTGGCTTCTGCCGTCCCTCGGGATTTGGGGCTGTGACATTTTTGTTAAAAAGAAAAAGCATGAGATTGTAATTTGTTCAGTAACAAATTATTGGGATTTAAGTTTTTGTGCAGTAACAAAAAAATACCAATCACGAAATTTTGAAAAAATTGTCATGTGTTCAGTAACTAAGAAGAAAAACTATTATGGATTGCTAAACATTATTTGTACAGTCACAAATAAATGGTAGAAATATTATCTCTTACAAATAAAAATGTTAAGTTCACTTGTAATTGGTTCAGTAAAACAATGTAACTCTAAATGTTTTTGTAGATTCACAAAAATATAATGGAAACAAAAAAATTGAAATATTATAATTTGTTTAGTAACAAAGAAGAAAACCTATTATGAATTTGTACTACCGCGAACTTTTCTAAGTTCCTAAGTGTGTATTAATTAAATTAATATGCTTATATAAATGAGTTTTGAGTGCTAAAATTTTTCGCGAAAATAATTTTTTCCGTGAAATGACGAAAATGCCCTTATGTGCTCTAATGTGATTTTTCTCGTTTCGATTATTCGAATCGAGTATGTGATGAATTTTTTGAGCTTATTTATATGAGTGTGAGCTTGAGTATGAATTTTGGAATTTTCTGAGAACTTTGAATTTTAGATTAATAGTAATGTAAACCGAGAAATCATTATTCATCGACCGACTCCGAATTTAGTCTAATTAGTTTCATTTGAATCTAGAATTTATTCTAAGACTTTTGAGATAAGTCGGAGAATTTTCCAAGATTATTTGAAGAAGCTTTAAAAATAAACTGCTTAATGACTCGTTTAGTCGAGCCGATTTATGAATTAATTCGTTAGAAGGAATCTCGAGATAAAAATGATATCATTAGATTCCTTAATTTATTTTGGGAGATATAAGATGAATTAGAGAGAGTTTGGACGACGAGAAAGAGACGAGAAGGGTTTTAAATTGTTTGAGGGAATAAAGTGAAATAACGGGGATATTTTCTACCGGAAAATTTATTAACCGAGCGAAATTAGCAGATAAAAATCTTTGATCTTATCCCTAATAGTGGAACTAACCCTAAACCACTCTCATGTTGGCAAGTTAACAACACTCTCCCTCACAACTCTCCACATGGCGATTCCCTCTCTCTCTCAAAATCTATCTCTTGATTCTCTTCTCTCTCTCATATCTTGCAAAATCTTGCATGTGAAAAATACCTCTCCCTTACTCCGTAATCTCTTATTCATCCCCCTCAACTCATCTCTAACCATTTATCTCTCTACCGAAGGAAGAACCACAACAACAACTCCTCCAACTCTCTCTCGATTCATCCCTCTGCAGCAGATTTTGCAGCAACAAAACTGCTCCATCATCTTTATCTCTTTGTTGTTGCCGTGATCTTCAAGAAAAGGAACATCTCCTCTTTCATCTCTCTTTCATCTTCATCACCTCCTTGCTGTGAAGAAGTGCAGCGGCAGCTGCAATAGCTGGACGTCTTCACTATCGATGTAATACTCCAGACTTTTTCTACAGTCGTTAAAAATAAAAGTTAATAATAATTATGGCTTTGCACGCCTAAGATCATGAAATTAAATTCTAAGACTTAGGATGAAATCCGTTTTCGAAAATAATTTCCAGAAATCAGACGAACGACTACTGTATAAGGGTTTTCGCGTCCGGTAAGTTTTTAGTCCGAAAACTCAGAATCAAATTCAGTCAGAATTTACATTCACTTTTTCTTCAAGACGAGTTCACCGGAGAAAGTTAGTTTTTATGATTTTCCGGGCGAATTTTGGACTGTCAAGTCCCGACTTTTTCTTGGATTTTGAAAAATGAATTAGGTTTTCCGAGTACGTAAATTATTTCCAATCTAACGAACGAATTAGATTTCGTCGAATCCGTTACTATCTAGGAAAGTATTTCTCGACTTTTAAATCGACGTTTAAGAGCGAAAACGAGATTTTTATCGTCAAATAATTCCTCGCCATACATGTCCTTACGAGTCACTATACTTAGTAGGATATTTTCTCTTTGCTTTATGAGTCACTATAATGAGTCATCACCTCCCCCCTTATACCTCCTTTACCGCCACCATACCACACACATACACACTCTCATTTTTCTTCATCATCTTCCATTGAAGCTTCAACTTCAAGCTTTTCTCAAGCATTCAAGTGTAATACCTCGAACTTCTATAATATTAGAGAGCGTATAAATTAACCGAGTAAGTTTAAATGGTAAGATTTGAGGAATAAAAATTTTCTTTTCTAAATAAAGAGAAATGAGTAAAACGACTGGAATGCCTTATGTGTTTTTACGTGAAATTATCTGTTTAATTTCTTGAAATGATAATGTGATGTATTTATTGAGTTTGCTTATATGAGAATGAATACGAGTATAATTTTCCGATCAACCTGAAGATTTTTGATTGAAAAAGAATAATGTTGATAATTGAGAAATTACTATGCGCCGATGAACTTAGAATAGAGTTGAAATAAGATCTTTGAACCTAGAATTAATTCTAAGGTCATTGAGATAAGAAGAAACTTATCCGAGATAATTTGAGAAGAGTTGCGAGGATTTATTCTTTAAAGGATTAATAAGCGGATTAATAAGCCGACTAATTTCTTTTAAAACCTAAAAACTAGATAATCGAAATCGTTAATCTTTTGAGAATTAGATTTGAGATGTTTTAGTGTCGGAAACGAGATGAAGAGAGATTGGACCCGTTTATAACAGAAATAAAATAATACGGATCGTTTTATCCGGAAAACCTTTACGACCGGGTAATTAACACCCGTAACGAAACAACGAGACAAGTGTCGCTCATCTCTCTCCCTCTCACCGCCACCTCTCTCTCTATCTCTCTCCCTAAATCTCTCTCCAAGTCCCTAGGTAGCTTTAATCATGATGTCTTCACTAAAATCTTAACAAGAGATTGCATGCAAATGCAATCACATCAAACTATCTATCACACTTAATCACACCAATTACCAACACTAATTGTCATCATTTTTATTCTCTTTGTTGGACATCAAATGCATGCATTCTATCTCTCTCTCTCCATACAAAAGGAAAATTCCTTCATTCAAGCTATACCTCTCTCTCTCTCTCTCTTTCGAAAACTTGCAAGAAAACAAGAAGAAAAGCTCTCCTTCTCTCCCTACTCTCTCCCTCTCGGCAATACACACACATCACACACACTTGAAGTTTCTTCCATGCAAGCTTCGCATCCAAGCTCAAAATCCATGGAGATTAAGTGAAGATCATCATCCTCATCTAGTTCATCTATACCTTCAAGATAAAGGTATAAATTCATCAAGTTCTTGAGTATTAAAATTCAATAATCATCCTTATTTTCCTTGTATTTTTTCGGCTATGAAGCCCTAGATGGATGATTAATTATTCTTTATATTTTTCTTGAGGATTCAAGAGGAGTTCTTCCATACATCCAAGCTAAAGTTGAAGCCCTAATCCCCCTTCAATTCGATCCCAAGAAGCCAAGAAGAGAAGATCAAATTTTAATTTTCAAAGTATGTTAATTCATTTGATTATTGTATATATGTATCTCTAAGCTCTAAAAGAAAAAAAAACATGCATGCATGGTATTTATTTTATGTTTAGGCAAACTTAGGTTATCGATGTGAAGAATAAGAGAGAAGAAATTGTTAGAAGAATCGAACACTAGGATTTAATCGATGAATTAAGAGAAGAAAAAGAAATTAAAAGCCCTAAAATTATGTTAATACCGAAAATTATAGAGAAAAATAGGAAAATGTGAATTTCTTGAGTTATTGATATCTTGATGCTTGATTTATGATTTTTATCATGTTTAGAATGGTGTTATATGCTTGAAAAATTGAAGAACCAATTGCCCTAAAAAGAGCATAAATGCCGTGAGTTTTTAAGGAAAAAGAAGAAATTATTTTGTTAATTTTCTTGATGATTTAAGTGATGTTTTGATCATGAAATTATTATATGATATGTTGATTTAATCTTGTATATTGTTAAGTGTAAGAAAAACAAATTGCATGTGAAGTTTTTAAAGAAAATAATTTATGATGATTTAGAAGATTTAATGATTTTGATGATATAATGTGTGTTAAAGTGTTAGTTTGAATCATAGATGAAGATAGGAATTTTTGTGATAAAAGATTAAAGTTTTAAAAGCTTTAAAAATGTTAAGAGTTGAAAAATACATAGAAAGATATATCTAGTAAGTGTTCTTGAAATAAAACTTGAAGATTTGAATTTTTAATAAGCTAAATTAAAAAGAAAATTTTTAATTAAATTAATAAGATAAACTAGTTTTTATAAAAGCTAATTGAAAAGTAAAGGAAAATGTTAATTAAGAAATTGGTCTTAGGTTAAGAACAAAGAAGAAAAGGAATTTATTAATTAAATAAATAAGAGTTGAGAAAAAAATCGAGTTAAAAAGAATAAAATAATAAGGAAATGAAAAGAAGATTTAATCGAGTCGATAAAAAGATGTTAGACGAGTTAAGTTAAATACTCGTATAGTTAATCAAGAAAATAATGGAATAAGATATCGAGCAATGATTTTGAAAGTAATTAATTAAAGTTGATTAAATAAGTTGTTTGTCAAACCGTGTAGATTGAGAATAAACCGAGAAGAATTGCCGAGATAATAATTAGAAAAATAATAGTTGAGTTAAGAAATGAGAATCGAGTTCAAAATGGAAAGGAAATTCCTATTTCATAAGAGATTAATAAAAATTAAAGAGAAATTTTATTAATCGAGTAAAAGTTTTTAATATGCCTCATAAGATAACGAATTTGGAAAAGCGTGGTTTATAAGTCGAGAAAAGATAAATTATATTGCTGAGTTTTTATAAAAAGAATTCTTAATGGAATTAAGTGCTAAAATATAAATTGAATAAATGTTAATGTATCTTGAAATGTGTTTGATTTATTTGGAATTATTATACAATTGAATTAATATGTTTGAGTAAATGATATGATTTGATGATGTGAAGAATTACTGAGTTATTCGTATGCAAAATGATCTGTTGAGTTGTTAATTGAAATCGAGAATTGATTAAGGTTATAAAAGAAAACTCGAGTAATAGAATTTAGATAAGCAACGTTTCATAATTAAAGCGAGAAGTACTAAGACATTGGTTAGTAGTACTAACCAATCGTCGAGTAGAGTTAATAGCTTAAAGACGAGAATGCGAGATCTTTAGAAAAGAATAGCTTTAAGAGAAACGACTCAAGTAGAAGTCCTTCAGTCGAGACCAACGCCTTTTATCTGTCTTGCGTAGTATCTTATATTTTCTTTATCGATGTCGATCTGTGAAGGATCAAGCCGGACGGAGCGATAAGCGAGAATGATACGGACGGAGGACCGTTGGATAAAAGATCCAAGAACCCTTCGTATAAGAGGTAGGCAGCGGTCTCCCTAGATCGAGAATCCAGTTTGATCACCTCCTAGAGCGAAGAAAACCTCGACCCGTTGGCTATATAATCAGCCAAGAACCTCGGTATGGTTGAACGCCACAAGACTTTGCTCACTAGTCTTGATAAGTTCGGAACAAGTGAAAACTCTACAAGAGAGAAATTCAACTCACAAAGGCAAAGCCAATTTGTTTATAACTCAAAGTGTATATGTTATCCAATTACAAAGGATATCAAGCCTATTTATAGGCTAGAAAAGGACTATTCGTAGCCTACCAATAATGATAGTACTTATGATACTAATTAAACTCATAAATAGACTTATTTAACACTAATTAAACCACTTATTAACTACTAATGAGTACTTATGACTCAAGACTTCAAAAGTCACTTATTTAACTCATAATAATGAAACTAATTAGACACTTAATTTAGCCTCTTCAAAATGCACGAATATCAACCATTTATTCTTCTTTTTGGGCCTTCGAAGTCTGATTGTTGACGAGCCCTTTTAAGACGGATTCAGCCCATCAATATTCACCATTTGGCCCGATTTATCTTGATATTGGACTTGAAATCGGCATACTTTATTTAGTTCTTGAAATCTGACTTGTAGTCGTTGGCTGCCCACCCGTGCTCACATCATTCCCTTCTTCTTCAAGAAGATTCATCCCGAATCTTATTTCCAAAAGAAAGGTCAGTGTTTAGTAACAACCAATCCATTCCTCCGGGTTTGAAGACGTGATTTTCATCCTTGATTTTGATAGTTGTACGTGGTTCCATATCGAAATGATATACCTGCAAAATAGAAACAAACCATGTACCTCGGGGTCTATCATTCCCCTCATCTTGACAATGATTTGTCCTCAAATCGAGAATTGCTCCAATTTGGAATGATTTCCTTGTTTGTGAGTACACCTCGTTATTGTCATGAACATTCAACCACGACATTTCAAATGAAGATTTGTAATTCAATGGAGGAACGCTCAACAGTGGCACCAAGGGAACACATACCACATCTGCACAACTTTCAACAATGAATTCGCCCCTAGTTATTTTCTGGTCACTTGCGACCACTATGCTTTCATGTTGGTTTTTGTCATGAACTTGAGCAACAAGAACAAATGGATTAGGATCCTCGAGTTCTTCGACCACAATGGAAGAAACCTTGTCAAAAATCTGGGGAACAATCACCTTGTCCTCAATTCCCTTCTCTCCATTTGGTTGGGCCTCCAATTGCGGTGTGGAATCACAACTTTGGATCGGCATGTCACAAAAGGTCTTCCTCGTTGTTGCTTCCACAAGCTTCCTCAACTCTTCATTGGCTGCCTTAATCTCCGCCAACATTAGCTTAGTTTTCATGCGAAGAACATATGCACGCTCTCGACGCTCCTTCAACGATTTGCTCATTTTTTTGTATTTTTTTTTGATAGAAAATATAAAGATAGAGGTTCAGATCAATACCAGATTGCTCTGATACCAAATGATACGGACGGAGGACCCGTTGGATAAAAGATCCAAGAACCCTTCGTATAAGAGGTAGGCAGCGGTCTCCCTAGATCGAGAATCCAGTTTGATCACCTCCTAGAGCGAAGAAAACCTCGACCCGTTGGCTATATAATCAGCCAAGAACCTCGGTATGG
Organism: Schizonepeta tenuifolia; assembly: GCA_029490685.1. Classification (NCBI taxonomy): domain Eukaryota; kingdom Viridiplantae; phylum Streptophyta; class Magnoliopsida; order Lamiales; family Lamiaceae; genus Schizonepeta; species Schizonepeta tenuifolia. The sequence continues at coordinate 35,676,635 of CM055958.1, read as the reverse complement.
TTGAACGCCACAAGACTTTGCTCACTAGTCTTGATAAGTTCGGAACAAGTGAAAACTCTACAAGAGAGAAATTCAACTTACAAAGGCAAAGCCAATTTGTTTATAACTCAAAGTGTATATGTTATCCAATTACAAAGGATATCAAGCCTATTTATAGGCTAGAAAAGGACTATTCGTAGCCTACCAATATGATAGTACTTATGATACTAATTAAACTCATAAATAGACTTATTTAACACTAATTAAACCACTTATTAACTACTAATGAGTACTTATGACTCAAGACTTCAAAAGTCACTTATTTAACTCATAATAATGAAACTAATTAGACACTTAATTTAGCCTCTTCAAAATGCACGAATATCAACCATTTATTCTTCTTCTTGGGCCTTCGAAGTCTGATTGTTGACGAGCCCTTTTAAGACGGATTCAGCCTATCAATATTCACCATTTGGCCCGATTTATCTTGATATTGGACTTGAAATCGGCATACTTTATTTAGTTCTTGAAATCTGACTTGTAGTCGTTGGCTGCCCACCCGTGCTGACATCAGAGGACAATAGCCCTTAAACCGCCTAGCTAGAATCTTCGGAAGTCAGGTGGGCTTTTCTAAACCAAAACTAGTGATGAAAGTTATTATGCTATTGAATATTATATGATTTTAAATGCAATTGACTTGCCGTTTTTATTGAGTTTGGTATGTGTTATCATCTGTTTGTTTGAGACTGTTATTATCCTGTGAAAGGCAGGAAACCCACGTGTGGTATGTTGAATGTTGAGTTGACTGTGAGCCTTGTTTCGGCTAGGCCGGTCACAGTGTTCGAGAAGGAGGCCTACTTCTCGGCACAGTGAGATTATTGGTGACAGATGATGCATACTATTGATATATGTTATGTTTGACTGCGCAATCTATTTAAAAGAAAATGTTTTAGCATGCACAAGTAAAACTGTTTTAAGTTGCTTAAGTACTTGTGATGTTTCGGCAAGGCAAGTTCAATTGATATAGTTTTTAAAAGCATCTTTTTCCAAATGTTTTGGCTTGTGTTCACTGAGTACGAAGTACTCAGCCCTGCGTGTATTTCTAAACGTGCAGGTTGACAGGATGGTGATGGCATGGATACTTGGTGGTGTGGTGTTTTTGGTTGAGTCAAGTCGAATGTCGGACTGGCATTTGCACGTCTTCATACGTGCGAATGTTGGGTTTTGATGCAAGTTTCCGCTGCAACTCTTTTGAATTGATGTCTGTTGATACATATACTCTGATACTTGTTTTTTTTGATTCCGAGTGATGTGCTCGATGATTTTTGAATGCTTGTTGAACTCTTAATCTCATTAACTTGAAAAACTGATCGTGCCCTTGTTGAAATGTGATTTTGCAATGCTCGATTATTGCTTCATTATGTCTTTGAAAGCCTTATTCAATTGTATTGCTCTTCATTTATGTTTCCCCGAGCATGTTCCCCGTATTTGAGTTGATTGTTAGTTGATTAGGTTGTGTTGTTGTTCGTAAGTCGCACCTTGAGAGTCGGGGTATGACAGGTTGGTATCAGAGCAAGGCTTTGATTGCTCTGAAGTCTGATACTCTTTGATGAGTCGAGTCTAGATTTAATTCCTAGACTTATTTGAGTCAGTAAACCATACCAAGCTATCCTCCATCTCATCGGACAACCAGGTATGTCTTATTTTCTAAAAGTTTTTCAAGTTAAAGTGATGTTTGAGTTATCAAGTGTTGAGAATTTCTTTTGAGTCAATTTTTTAGTTATGATGTTTAGAGATGAAAGCTATTAAGTTGATTGATAACTAGATTTCTTTAGAATGTTCTCCCCAATGCGTGTTCGTGTGAAAAAATCAGAAAGGATGAAACGCGTGTGCGATTGGTTACGTGATTTGGAATTGCCCGAATCCATGAACGAAAATCCCCTTTTGGAACGCAAAATTGAGTATGTGGTGGAAATTCTAGTATGCTCGATTAATTGTTTAAGTGTGCTTATGCATTTAAAATTCGTATAGGATGGACGATAATGACTGGATGCAGGAGTACTTGCACGCGAGAAAGATGAGTACTGAGTCACTAGCTGAATTTCTAGCGCGTTATCATTCGATATGGGGAAGAGTCCAGTATATGGAGATAGGACCGCTGGAAGGCATGACACATCTAATCCAAGCTCTACCTCAAGAATGGAAAGATTGGGCAGCATGCCTTGTTCCTCGATTTTTAGGTTATCGCTACTTCGACCGAACTTTGTACGGCGATGTGAATGCGTTTATCTCCACAATATCAGCCCGTTTCATGACCTATGGTGCTTCTCCGCCAGAACCATATGATGATGACTTGCTAAATGAAGTTGTCCGTGCTCCTCCATCAATTCCTCAGGATGACCCCGTCTTCCTCCAAATTAATTCGCCGCCACAAACTGTGCTTGAACCTCGAAATTCCCACTCAGATTATTCATTTGTAAGTGGTGTGCTTTCAATTAAATCTTTTGATCTCTTTGCTTTTTCTAACTTGCCAATATTGCAGCCGAGTGGATGCAATGGAAATCTATCATCGAATGAAGATCAGTTTGCCGCTTATATGCATCGTCAGCAAGCAACTTTTTCAAATCATCCCGAAGCAGAATCTTCTAGGCCAGCCCATTCAAGCAACGGCAACGAGAACAAAAGTGAGCCAACTGATGCAGCAACAGTAGGAAAATGATATCTTCAAGCCTTACCCAGCAATGTCTTTCCTGCCCCTTTTGCTTGTGCATCTACCTCCCCAGCAAGGCCAGAAGACGAGCACAACTCTCAATTCGGTACCTCAACTGATGTAGCTCTTTACCTTCATCAAGAAGAAAACCCTAACACCCCGCCATGGGTTGAATCTGAGCTAGCCGCGATGAACTACACTTTGGAAGACTGTGAAGAAGCTTTGAGGGAAGCTGGACGCGAGTGTTTCGCCATTGAGGATGACAACGTCGATGAAAAAGACCAGTTTGTAGACCAGATGCTTGAGGAAGAGGAAGAAGAAGAAGAAGACCCTGAGGAGGAAGAAGATCCCATAGAGCACTATGGAGTAGACTCCGACGCGGAACAATATGATGATAATGGGCCGAGCGAGGATGATTCCTGCATGTAGAAGTGATTCAAAGAAGCCGTGGAAATTTAAGCATTTTTATTCATGTGTGTTTGAGAGACGAACTCTTTTATATTTTTTTAGCAGTGATGTAATTTTTTGGTTTAAGAACTTGCTTAATTCGAGTAGAAAAAGGGAAATTTTCAATTGAATCCCTATTCTTTGTAAGTCCTTAAAAGAGGCCGCCGTCGGGCGATATGAAAATGAGCCTTTAGGCTATTAAAGTTAACTATGAGTCTCTTGAGTTATCAATTTGAATTGAGTATGTGATTATGAAAGTGATGATATTTTATTCTATGATTGTGATTGATTGCTTGAGAACAATGATTGTCTTGAGAATATGTGATGATGATGTGAATGTTTGATGACTATTGGAAATTGAATGAGATGTATGTATATATGAAAATTTGAAATAATAAGTTATTTGAGAAAGTCCTTAATTGCTTTATATTTATTTAAGTACCGATCAAGAATCGTATTCCTCTCAAAAGAGAAATGTTTTCAGAATCGAGAAAGGTTCCTAGTGAACTAAAGAATTGGAGTGGCTAAAGTTTTCTTGTTGTAATTTTTAGAATGCCACCGAGACGTAGAAATGTCAGAATCCCTAAAGATAACCCTGAGGGACAGCGTGATCCTATTCCGCCCCCTCCGAACGAGAGACGAGTTGAAGAACTTTTTCTCCGACAGAATCCCCCAACCTTCGATAGTAAAGGCAGTCCAGCTGATGCTGAGGATTGGATTCGTTCTCTTGAGCGAATTTTCCGTTTTCTTCATTGCTCGGATCGTGAACGTCTGGAATGCATGACGTATCAATTGAAAGGAACTGCCGACTACTGGTGGGAAGCGAAACAAAGAATGTATTCCCCCGAAGAGCGCGAGGACTTAACGTGGGATCAGTTTAAGGAAGCTTTGTACGAAAAGTATGTGCCGAGGAGTTATCGCAAGCAGAAATTAAATGAATTCACCAGTCTGAAGCAAGGGAAGAAGTCTATGGCCGAATATGATCGAGAATTCTGTGAATTAGCTCGATTCGCACCTGACATGGTGGATACTGATGAGAAGATGTGTGAGCTGTTTCGAGCAAGACTGAGGCAAGATATCCGAGTAGTTCTTGCAAGTCAGAGTGGTCTGACTTATGCTGAAGCCTTGAACCGAGCCCTAGATATGGAGTTGGCAATGCAACCAGAGAAAGGATCGCATCCTCCAGCGAATCCTCAATTTCAAAGCCAGACAACGACGACTGTATCTACCCAACAATCCCAGTTTGGTCAGCATGGAAAGAGGCAGGGAAGATGGATTGGTGGAAACCACCCGAACAAGAAGCAGTGGCAAGGGAAAAGCCAACAGCAACCCCAGAAGGGAAAAGCTCCGCAAGTCAATCGAAGTAACCTACCCATAGGACCCTTAGGATTCCCTCCTTGTGCGAAATGTGGCAAAATGCATCAAGGCGTCTGCAAGAGCAGGAGTAATGTTTGCTATACTTGTGGTCAACCTGGTCATTTCTCGAACCAATGCCCGAGTGAACAACAAGGATTGAGAGGCGGAAGACCGAATCAGTTCCAGCCTTCGCAGATGAAAGCCATTGAGGCAACTCCTCTGCAAAAGTTTGTCCAGCATCAACATAAGCCACAGTAGCCAAAGCAGCAACCTCTTCAGCAAGAGCCTCCGCATTTCCAAAGAGCCTACGCAATTGAGCAGAAGCCGCTAGAGAAAGATAAAGGAAACTTGGCAGGTATGAGAAAGCTTAATGGCATACCTGTTATTGTTTTGTTCGATACGGGAGCTTCGCATTCGTTTATATCTAGCGTTTGCATAGAGAACCTAGATTTGAAGGTAGAAGAATCAAACCAGGTGCTTAGTGTCGCAATCACTTTAGGAAAGTCTGCATTAGTTTCGCGTGTTTGCTCGAATTTAGAATTTGAGGTCGGAAATCGTAAGTTGATCGCAAAATCCCTGAATGTAATCCAAATGTGGGACATAGATATAATCCTAGGAATGGATTGGTTAACCGAGAACTTTGCAATGATTCGATGCAACTTGAGGCAAATATCGTTTAAACCCCCTGGAGAAGAATCAACCGTAGTTTTCGGAGTTGAGAAGAGAATGAAGAAGAGCGTACCAATAATTCCAGCTATAAAAGCGCAGAGATTGATGAGGAAGAAAGATACACAAGTGTATCTAGTCTATCTGAATAAAGACGAAAATCAAGAGTTGAGTATCGATGATGTTCCAATCGTGAGAGAATTCAAAGACGTGTTTCCAAAAGTGTTACCAGGTTTACCCCCTGATCGTCAATTGAAGTTTACAATCGACCTAGAACCCGGATCAGCCCCGATATCCAAGGCCCCGTACAGAATGGCTCCAAAGGAACTTCAAGAGTTGAAGATCCAACTGCAAGAATTGTTGGACTTAGGCTATATTCGACCAAGCGTATCGCCTTGGGGTGCTCCAATTTTGTTTGTGAAGAAGAAGGACGGTAGTTTGAGGATGTGCATAGACTACTGAGAGCTGAACAAGATTACGCTTAAGGACAAGTATCCTTTGCCAAGGATAGATGACTTGTTTAATCAGCTAAAAGGAGCTGGTGTCTTCTCCAAAATTGATTTAAGATCTGGATACCATCAATTCAAGATCAAGCAAGAAGATATTCCAAAGACTGCTTTCAGAATGAGATATGGACATTACGAATTCATAGTAATGCCATTTGGGTTAACAAATGCTCCAGCAATATTTATGGATATGATGAACAAATTTTTTCACGAATATCTAGATAAGTTTGTGATTGTCTTTATAGACGATATTTTGGTGTATTTAAGAGATGAAGCCGAGCATGAAAAACATTTGAGGATTGTGTTGGAAACGCTTAGAGCTAAAAAGTTGTATGCCAAATTCAGCAAATGTGAATTTTGGTTAAAGCAAGTGAATTTCTTAGGACATGTTGTTTCATTCGAAGGAATTAAGGTGGATATGGAGAAGGTGAAAGCTGAGCAAGAATGGAAATCCCCGACATCAGTGCATGAAATCCGTAGTTTTCTCAGTTTGGCAGGATACTACCGGAGATTCATAGAAGGATTCTCCAAGATCGCGAAGCCAATGACAAGCCTGTTGAAGAAAGAAACAAAGTTCGAGTGGACGGAAGAATTTGAAAGAAGTTTCCAAGAGCTCAAAATAAGATTGACTACAGCTCCAGTATTAGCCCTACCCGAGCCAGACAAAGACTACATCATATATACCGACGCATCTGCTCAAGGACTAGGATGTGTTCTAATGCAAGATGGAAGAGTGATTGCGTATGCTTCAAGACAACTCAAACCTCATGAAGAGAAGTATCCAACTCACGACATGGAGTTAGCAGCTGTCGTTCATGCTTTGAAGATTTGGCGACATTATCTCTATGGAGCCAAGTGTGAAATATTTTCAGATCACAAGAGTTTGAAGTACTTCTTCGAACAGAAGGAGTTGAACATGAGACAAAGAAGATGGCTCGAGTTAGTGAAAGATTACGATTGCAAGATATCTTACCATCCCGGTAAAGCAAATGTAGTAGCTGGCGCGCTAAGTCGAAGGAGAAAGAAGGAAAATTCGGAAGGGACCGAATTAGGATTCCTTATAACCGATGAAGTTAAGTTGATCGAAGAATTTGGGAAGATGAAAATCGAAGTAATTGTACCTCCAGCGACGGTGGATCAAATAATTGCTACTTTAGTAGTAATGCCTGACTTGAGAACCCGCATTATAGAAGGCCAGAGAAGAGATGAAGAGTTGGAGAAGCTATGAAGAAAAGTAAGAAGTGAAGAAGTTAAAGATTTCTCGGAATCGAGCGATAATGCCTTGTTGTACCAAGGAAGAATTTGTGTGCCTAATGACGACAAGTTGAGAAATGAAATAATGAGTGAAGCTCATGAAACCCCGTATACAGCTCATCCTGGCAGCACAAAGATGTACCAAGACTTAAAGAAACAGTTTTGGTGGAGTGGAATGAAGATGGATGTGGCATTGTTCGTTGAGAGATGCCTAACTTGCCGGCAAGTGAAATCTTTGCATCAAAGACCGTATGGACCTCTGCAACCCTTACTAGTTCCAGAGTGGAAGTGGGATGGAATCACAATGGATTTTGTGACGAGATTGCCAAGATCAAGGAAAGGAAACACAGTAGTATGAGTGATAGTGGATAGATTGACAAAGTCTGCTCATTTCATACCTATTCCACACACCTATGGATCAGCCAAATTAGCTCAAATCTATATCAAGGAAATTGTGAAGTTGCACGGAGTGCCAAGGAAGATTACTTCTGATAGAGATTCGAAGTTCACAGCCCGTTTTTGGGAGAGCTTCCACAAAGAGTTGGGAACTCAGTTGCAATTCAGCACTGCTTATCATCCCCAGACCGATGGTCAGATCGAGCGAACAATTCAAATTCTCGAAGATATGTTGAGAGCTGTTCTGCTAGATAAAGGAGTTGAATGGGAGAAAGTCTTACCTCTTGTTGAATTTGCGTACAACAATAGCTATCAGAATACGATAGGAATGGCCCCTTACGAAGCTCTTTACGAAAGGAAATGTAGATCGCCGCTTTATTGGAATGAAGTGGGTGAAAGGAAGGTGATAAGGCCAGAAGCGATTGAAGAAATGATAGAATTTGTGCGCTAAATCCGTGAGAAGATTAAGGAAGCTCAGAGTCGACAAAAGTCGTATGCTCATAATCGAAGATCTAAGTTGGAATTTGAAGCAGGAGATAAAGTATTTTTGAAAGTATCCCCTTCGAGAGGAATGTATCGTTTTGGAGTCAAGGGAAAGCTTAAACCTCGTTTTATAGGACCGTACGAGATCCTTGAGAGAATTGGATCTGTATCTTATCGTTTGGCGTTACCTCCCAGTTTTGGAAGCTCGCATAACGTTTTTCACGTATCGCAATTGAGAAAGTACTTCTTCGATCCGAAGCACGTAATACCCCAAGAAGATGTTGAGATGAAGCCCGATCTAAGCTACGAGGAGAAACCCGAAAGAATTTTAGATCGTAAAGTTCAGCAGCTTAGAACGAAATCGATTCCCTTAGTGAAAGTCAAGTGGTGTCATCATCATCTCGAAGAAACTTATCCGAGATAATTTGAGAAGAGTTGCGAGGATTTATCCTTTAAAGGATTAATAAGCGGATTAATAAGCCGACTAATTTCTTTTAAGACCTAAAAACTAGATGAGCGGAATCGTTAATCTTTTGAGAATTAGATTTGAGATGTTTTAGTGTCGAAAACGAGATGAAGAGAGATTGGACCCGTTTATAACATAAATGAAATAATACGGATCGTTTTATCCGAAAAACCTTTACGACCGGGTAATTAACACCCGTAACGAAACAACGAGACAAGTGTCGCTCATCTCTCTCCCTCTCACCGCCACCTCTCTCTCTATCTCTCTCCCTAAATCTCTCTCCACGTCCCTAGGTAGCTTTAATCATGATGTCTTCACCAAAATCTTAACAAGAGATTGCATGCAAATGTAATCACATCAAACTATCTATCACACTTAATCACACCAATTTCCAACACTAATTGTCATCATTTTTATTCTCTTTGTTAGACATCAAATGCATGCATTCTATCTCTCTCTCTCCATACAAAAGGAAAATTCCTTCATTCAAGCTATACCTCTCTCGCTCTTTCGAAAACTTGCAAGAAAACAAGAAGAAAAACTCTCCTTCTCTCCCTACTCTCTCCCTCTCAACAATACACACCATCACACACACTTGAAGTTTCTTCCATGCAAGCTTAGCATCCAAGCTAAAAATCCATGGAGATTAAGTGAAGATCATCATCCTTCATCTAGTTCATCTATACCTTCAAGAAAAAGGTATAAATTCATCAAGTTCTTGAGTATTAAAATTCAATAATCATCCTTATTTTCCTTGTATTTTTCGGCTATGAAGCCCTAGATGGATGATTAATTATTCTTTATATTTTTCTTGAGGATTCAAGAGGAGTTCTTCCATACATCCAAGCTAAAGTTGAAGCCCTAATCCCCCTTCAATTCGATCCCAAGAAGCAAAGAAGAGAAGATCAACTTTTAATTTTCAAAGTATGTTAATTCATTTGATTATTGTATATATGTATCTCTAAGCCCTAAAAGAAAAAAAACATGCATGCATGGTATTTATTTTGTGTTTATGCAAACTTAAGTTATCGATGTGAAGATTAAGAGAGAAGAAATCGTTAGAAGAATCGAACACTAGGATTTAATCGATGAATTAAGAGAAGAAAAAGAAATTAAAAACTCTAAATTTTTGTTAATACCGAAAATTATAGAGAAAAATAGGAAAATGTGAATTTCTTGAGTTATTGATATCCTTATGCTTGATTTATGATTTTTATCATGTTTAGAATGGTGTTATATGCTTGAAAAATTGAAGAACCAATTGCCCTAAAAAGAGCATAAATGCCGTGAGTTTTTAAGGAAAAAGAAGAAATTATTTTGTTGATTTTGTTGATGATTTAAGTGATGTTTTGATCATGAAATTATTATATGATATGTTGATTTAATCTTTTATATTGTTAAGTGTAAGAAAAACAAATTGCATGTCACGCCCCGACTCTCGGGGTGCGACTTACGAACAACAACAAACCTAAACAACTAAGAACTAATTCAAATAAAGGGAACATGCTCGGGGAAAAACAAAGGCGGAATATAAGGCAATCGAATTTAGTTTTCAAAAGCATAATGAATAATAATAACCGAGCATCTCAACTTCACTTTGAACGGGAATTCAAACAAGAAAATCATGCTGATGGGAAGGGAATTCCAACAAAAAGAGGAATCATACGAATACGTGCATCAAGAAAAGGGAACATGTTCAACAACAAGTCAAGTTACGAGGCCATCGCTCGGGATTACAAGTTAAAGGGGTTACGAAATCAATAGGCATTCAAAGTCTTCGAGCACAACGCTCGGAATCAAGAACATGAGTATAAAAGTGTTAACTTCAACAGACATTAGCTCAAAAAGATTGCAGCGGAAATTAGCATCAACTCCCAACACTTGCACGTATGAAGACGTACAAATGCCAGTCCGAAATTCTACAAAACTTAACCAACAAAACCAAACCACACCACCAAGTATCCACGCCATCGCCATCCAGTCAATCATATTTGAAAAACATATCATAATACTCAATAGCATACTAATTTTCATCGATAGTTTTAGTTCAGAAAAGCCCACCTGACTTCCGAAGAACTAGCTAGGTGGTCTAGGGTTATTTGTCCTTGCTTAACCATCTGTCCGGCTCGATCCTTCATAGTTCGACATCGATAGATAAGATATATGAAAGACGGACACAAAGGCATTGGACTTAAACTGACGGACTTCTATTTGAGTCGTCGCTCTCTTCGTTCTCGTCTTTATTTCATTAACTCTATTCGAATTGGTTAACTCTACTACTTAACATCGTATACTTTTCTCGTTCTAGTTAATAACTTCATTATTACAAATTATTACTCGAGCTTTCTTTCAAAAACTTTAGTTTATTCTCATTTTAATAATCAATCATTTAGCATACAAATTCAATCATATTTCACATTATAATATTATCATGCATTTAAACACATATTCTAACATACAATAAATTCAAATAAATCAAGCACACTTCAAGACACATTAACATGCATTCCATTTTGATTTTAAGGTCTAACTCGATTATGCAATTCTTTTTATGAAGGCTTAAACTATTGATTCTATCTTTCTTATTTACATAGACAACGCTTCGTTCTACATCCGCTATCTTATAAGGTATTTTATAACTCTTATTTATTTAACAAAAATTCTCTTAGCTCTTAATAAACTCTTTTGAATTTATAAATTCTTGTTAATTTCTAACTTGATTCTCATTTCTTAATTCGAAATTTATTCTTTTTAATTATTATCTCGGTTTATCCTTTCTTCGTTTGGTTGGAAATAACATATTCAATTAATTATTTAATTAATCTTCTTTCAACTTATTATTCGACATCTTATTTTATTCTCATTTTCTCGATCAACTTATACAAGTATCTATCTTAACTCGTCTAGCATCTTTTCTTTATTTAATTTAACTTCCTTTTTATTTCTTATCGATTAATTCTTCTTAACTCGGTTTTGTTTATTTCTTAAATAATTTCTTCTTTACTTGTTTTGAACCTTTAAGCTATTTCTTACTTAATGATTTCTTTATCTTTTAACAAACATTTTTATGAATTACTCACTTTATTATAAAAGATCTTTTTGTTATATTTTTAGTAAAAATTTCAAGTCTTTAAATTTTAATACAAAGTATTTAATTAAGAAATCTTTTTCATACATCTTTTATTTAATTAAAAGCTTTTCAAATTTAAATCTTTTTATCAAAACTTCTATCTTTTTTCTATATTCAAACTATCATTCATATAAACATTGAAATACTTAAACATCCAATTATTTTTATTATTTCTATACTTAATTTCTTTCAAAAAATTTCAACATGCAATCCTATTTTCTTCACTTAAACACATGTATGATAATATCAACACAACATACAATCATTTCATAGATCAAAACATCACTCAATTCATCAACAAAATCAACAAAATAATTTCTCCATTTTCTTCAAAAACACACGGCATTTATGCCTATTTTTATGCAATTCGTTTCTCAATTTTTCATGCATATAATCTCATTACTAACATGATAAAAATAACAATAACTCAAAGATTCACATTTTTCCTATTTTTCTTATATTTTTCAGCTTTTATCATTTTTTTAGGGTTTTAGTTTCTTTTTATTCTCTTAATTCATCGATTAACATCTAGTGCTCTATTCTCCTAACGAATCCTTCTCACTCGATTAGCACATGCATATCCTAAGTTTGCCTAAACATAAATTAAATAACATGCATGCATAGATCTTTCCTTTAGGACTTATAGACATACATTTTACAACTAATCAAATGAAATCATACTTAAATAAATGGAAATTCCTTCTCTTGGCTCTTGGGATTGAAATGGATGGAAATGGTAGCTTCAAAGCTTGGATCTTGAAAAGAATAAGGATGTCTTCTTGAATCCTCAAAGAAAAAGAAAGAATATAGGATTAATCATCCATAGGTTTTAGGAATCAAAATAAAGAAAAGTATTGGAAAATTCTTGAATTCAACTTCAAGAACTTGGAAATTTGTACCTTTCTTTGAAAATATGGATGGAATTGATGGAGGATTAATGGCTTCTACTTCATTTCCATGGAGGATAAGCTTGAATCTATAGTTGCATGTGAAGAAAAATCAATGGAGGTGTGAGAGAGACATTGCCGAGAGTAGAGAGATTGAGAGGGTTTGAGAGAGTTTTTTTCTTGTTTTGTGAGAGAGAGAGATTGAATGGAGAGAGAGATGGAAATGTATGAATAAGTTGCTGCATTCCTCTCTTGTCTTGGATGAAAAGAATTCAAAATTCAACAAAGTGAAAAAGAATTAAACTTGTTGGAAATTGTAAAAAAAACAAGACTTGATGGTTTGATTTGAAGTTAACTTGTTTGTATAATTCAAGCAAGCTATGTACAAGACACCACTATGTCTTGTTGGTCTTGGAAATTGAGGGTTGATGGGAGAGGGTTGTGAGGTGGCGAGAGAGGGAGAGAGGTGGTTGACACGTGTCGTCGTCGTGTCGTTACGAGTATTAATTATCCGGTCGTAAAGGTTTTCCGGGTAAAACGATTCGTATTGATTCCATTTTGTTCTATTAACGGGTCTAACCTCTTCTCGTTTCACTTTTGACACTAGCTCATCCCAATCCTATGTCACGTCTCAAATTAAAAGATTAAAGGCTTCGATCATTTTAGTCCTTTAATTCTTAAAAGAATTTAATCGGTTTATTAATTCGTTTATTAATCCTTTTCAAGACTAATATCTCATTTCTCTTCTCAATTCTCGGATAAGTTCTTATCCTATCTCAGTGATCTTAAAAGAAATTCTAAATTCGAAGGTTCTAATTTAATTCTACTCTAGGTTCATCGGCGTAAACATATTTCTCGGCGATTAATGCTATGTTATCTTAATTAAACAAACTTCTCGGGATTTTTTTTTCCGGAATTTAATCTCATACTCATTTTCATATAAACAACTCAACAAACATATCACATCATCATCATCTCAGATAATTAGAACAGATAAATTCACACAAGATTCATAAGGCAATTTAAACGTTTTATTCAAAACTCATAGATTAGAAAAGAAAAATTTTACTCCTAAATTCTCATCTTTGAACTACTCGGTTAATTAGACGCTCTCTTAAAGGGATAAAAACTCGGGGTATCACATTGCATGTGAAGTTTTTAAAGAAAATAATTTATGATGAGTTAGAAGATTTGATGATTTTGATGATATAATATGTGTTAAAGTGTTAGTTTGAATCATAGATGAAGATAGGAATTTTTGTGATAAAAGATTAAAGTTTTAAAAGCTTTAAAAATGTTAAGAGTTGAAAAATACATAGAAAGATATATCTAGTAAGTGTTCTTGAAATAAAACTTGAAGATTTGAATTTTTAATAAGCTAAATTAAAAAGAAATTTTGTAATTAAATTAATAAGATAAACTAGTTTTTATAAAAGCTAATTAAAAAGTAAAGGAAAATGTTAATTAAGAAATTGGTCTTAGGTTAAGAACAAAGAAGAAAAGGAATTTATTAATTAAATAAATAAGAGTCGAGAAAAAAATCGAGTTAAAAAGAATAAAATAATAAGGAAATGAAAAGAAGATTTAATCGAGTCGATAAAAAGATGTTAGACGAGTTAAGTTAAATACTCGTATAGTTAATCAAGAAAATAATGGAATAAGATATCGAGCAATGATTTTGAAAGTAATTAATTAAAGTTGATTAAATAAGTTGTTTGTCAAACCGTGTAGATTGAGAATAAACCGAGAAGAATTGCCGAGATAATAATTAGAAAAATAATAGTTGAGTTAAGAAATGAGAATCGAGTTCAAAATGGAAAGGAAATTCCTATTTCATAAGAGATTAATAAAAATTAAAGAGAAATTTTATTAATCGAGTAAAAGTTTTTAATATGCCTCATAAGATAACGAATTTGGAAAAGCGTGGTTTATAAGTCGAGAAAAGATAAATTATATTGCTGAGTTTTTATAAAAAGAATTCTTAATGGAATTAAGTGCTAAAATATAAATTGAATAAATGTTAATGTATCTTGAAATGTGTTTGATTTATTTGGAATTATTATGCAATTGAATTAATATGTTTGAGTAAATGTTATGATTTGATGACGTGAAGAATTACTGAGTTATTCATATGCAAAATGATTGAGCTGTTGAGTTGTTAATTGAAATCGAGAATTGATTAAGGTTATAAAAGAAAACTCGAGTAACAGAATTTAGATAAGCAACGTTTCATAATTAAAGCGAGAAGTACTAAGAAATTGGTTAGTAGTACTAACCAATCGTCGAGTAGAGTTAATAGCTTAAAGACGAGAATGCGAGATCTTTAGAAAAGAATAGCTTTGAGAGAAACGACTTAAGTAGAAGTCCTTCAGTCGAGACCAACGCCTTTTATCCGTCTTGCGTAGTATCTTATATTTTCTTTATCGATGTCGATCTGTGAAGGATCATGCCAGACGGAATGATAAGCGAGGACAATAGCCCTTAAACCGCCTAGCTAGAATCTTCGGAAGTCAGGTGGGCTTTTCTAAACCAAAACTAGTGATGAAAGTTATTATGCTATTGAATATTATATGATTTTAAATGCAATTGACTTGCCGTTTTTATTGAGTTTGGTATGTGTTATCATCTGTTTGTTTGAGACTGTTATTATCCTGTGAAAGGCAGGAAACCCACATGTGGTATGTTGAATGTTGAGGTGACTGTGAGCCTTGTTTCGGCTAGGCCGGTCACAGTGTTCGAGAAGGAGGCCTACTTCTCGGCACAGTGAGATTATTGGTGACAGATGATGCATACTATTGATATATGTTATGTTTGACTGCGCAATCTATTTAAAAGAAAATGTTTTAGCATGCACAAGTAAAACTGTTTTAAGTTGCTTAAGTACTTGTGATGTTTCGGCAAGGCAAGTTCAATTGATATAGTTTTTAAAAGCATCTTTTTCCAAATGTTTTGGCTTGTGTTCACTGAGTACGAAGTACTCAGCCCTGCGTGTATTTCTAAACGTGCAGGTTGACAGGATGGTGATGGCATGGATACTTGGTGGTGTGGTGTTTTTGGTTGAGTCGAGTCGAATGTCGGACTGGCATTTGCACGTCTTCATACGTGCGAATGTTAGGTTTTGATGCAAGTTTCTGCTGCAACTCTTTTGAATTGGTGTCTGTTGATACATATACTCTGATACTTGTTGTTTTTTATTCCGAGCGATGTGCTCGATGATTTTTGAATGCTTGTTGAATTCTTAATCTCATTAACTTGAAAAACTGATCGTACCCTTGTTGAAATGTGATTTTGCAATGCTCGGTTATTGCTTCATTATGTCTTTGAAAGCCTTATTCGATTGTATTGCTCTTTATTTATGTTTCCCAGAGCATGTTCTCCATATTTGAGTTGATTGTTAGTTGATTAGGTTGTGTTGTTGTTCATAAGTCGCACCTCGAAAGTCGGGGTGTGACATCAAGTCTTCCACCTACCGATCATTTTCATTTCCGAATCCATAATATGAAAGGTAAGAACTTCGTCTATCATTTAAACAGAACAAATCTCGTTTCCCCCATTTTTATTTTTTTCGAAAATTTGAGGAATGAAATAGCATGTTGTCCTTTGATCAAATCATGTTCTACGATGTTTAGAATCAAGTTCTATGGATGAATTAGAGAAGGAAATCGAGAACCCCTTGTCTTAGGTTATTACCGATTTTGGGGGAAAAATTGGGGCTTTGATCGTAGCTCGATTTCTTTGTCGATTGAATGATAGATTAGTGTTCCTCATGATGTTAATTGACTCTAGGAATTGTTTTAGATTTTTCTAAAAATAAAATTCGAAACCTAAGAGACGAAGAAGGCCCGATTTAGGATAGTAAATGTTATGATATGCTCGATTGTTTAATGGAAATGAGATATACGATGCATGAGGATGATTATATATTTAATTGAGATTTTTCTAAAAATAAAACGAATAATGTAAGAGACGAAGACGTGGTGATAAGTTAGAGCTCGTTAATGTTTTGATAATATGATTTGCATGTTAGTAATGCTCGTTAGGTGATAATCGTTGTCGTAAAATTTGAATGAAAACAGAGAACGTAAAATTTATCGTAAGAGACAAACGATGGACGATAAGTCGAGATTAGATAATAGTTTGAGGTTATGATTTACGTAAATATGATTCTTGATAGATGATGAATAAGATTGTAGAATTTGATTGAATTCTAATGACGTTGGAATTTTGGTAAGAAACGAAACAACGATCCTAAGTAACGATAGAAAAGATGAATGAGGAAAGTAATTGATTATTAATGATCGTTAATGATAAGTGAACAAATTTATAGTTGGCGACGTGTTCATCCGAGCTATAGAATGATAGGCTATAATCGAAATCGAGAAGTTAGGAATTGAACGAGAACTTGAATTTGGTTTAGTAATTGTATAGTTTGAGCGACGAGGTTTTGATCGTCGTGCTTATAGACGATAAATGAAAAAGGGTTTATCACGTATAATGATACGTGGTGACTGCCTTGGGTCAGTTTTTGCATGAAAATAAAAGTGTTTAAGCTTTAAACGAACCTAGAAAACCGTGCGTCGATTTTATCGAGCATTAGGGTTTCACTCGGCAGTTTTGCGACCTTCCACGGAAACTGCAATATCTCCTAGCTCGTTTATCGGAATTGAGATCCGCAAATTGGAGAGTAAACTAGACACTCGTAGATTTCTTGTGGTATAAGACTTGTCCCCTGTTTCGAAATCCCCTGTTCCATGCGAACTTACTGATCTGACCTTGTGCAGTGAATGTTCAAAACGTAGTTTCTTAAGTTGAATTCTTCTCAACTTGAACTCTTTCGATCTTTTAAGTCGTTTCAAGTTATCGACTACCTTCTTTCTACCAACCTAAGTGTCAAGACCAGAACCGAGTGAGTGTCAAATGAGATGCGTTCGTATCTCGTTTCTTTTTAACTAAAAGAGTTTAGTTTAGCGTGCAAATGCTTAAAATGTCTAAAGAACAAAAACTTAACTCGACTTTTCGTATTCGTTTATCGTTTGCGACCGAGCTTTAAAGTATGATTTTTATGATGAAGGAGGAAGTCGACACCAAGGATAGGACAGAAGATCAGAAGACGGAAGCACGTGTATTAGTTCTGTATTCTATCAAGGTGGGCTTTTATATATGAAACAAAATGAGCAATGCTCGAAAACCTTTCTTTATCACTTTGATAATCGTGTTTTCAAAGTGATAATTATGGCATGAACTGTTTTGTGTTTTATGTGAGTTCTCTTGTACCTTATGAGTTAATCAAAAGGGGTTAACTAACGATCGGCTTTGAGTTAGCTATTATGCTTTCCAAAGTTTAGTGCACTTTGTAGCCTGTGGTGTATGTGGTATCCTGTTGAGGGGTAGCCAGCCACGGTGAATTATGACTGGTCAAGATTTGAACATAACATCTATGAAAAATGCTTGCAAGCTAATTTATGAAAATGAGAAAGAAAATGTTTAGTAGACACGGGAATTTGTTGAAAAACCCCGATGTGCTACAGAAATGAAATGCCTGATTATCTATACTTATGATTATGTTTTCGACAACGTGTCCACTAAGTACTTTTGTACTTAGCCCTGCATATGTTTTCCAAATGTGCAGGTTGAAGCGACGGAAGCGGCGATGGTTAAGTTAGAGTTGAATAGAGTTAAGGAAGACTTTTGTATATAGTTCACAAATCCGCTGCTAGACTCTAAACTCTTTTTGATGTTATGTATAATAATAACTGTAGTCTAAGTTCTGTAATATAACTTAGAAGCTTTTGAAGTGCTTTGTTGAGTAATCTTTCGAGATTAACTCTTTCCTTTCGTCAACAAAGTCTTGTTCATAGAAGATAAGTTGTTATGTATGTATGTCTATTCATTCATTCCCTTTCTTCCCTGCTTCTTTAATCCAATCCCAGTCGCACCCCGGCTTCTGCCGTCCCTCGGGTTTCGGGGCTCTGACAATTGAGCAGCAGCAACCTCTCTCCCTCGGCTGCACTCACTGCAGAGAAGTAGTAGCAGCAGTAAACCAGCAGTTTTCCAGCTGCTATCATCCTCCATATCTTCATCCTTTTCGTGTAAACACCAAGAGGAACCTCTCCTCCTTCATGTCCTTCATAACCTCATTCTTAAAGTCGAAGAAAGCCAGCTGCACAAGCTTGACCTTCACAGCCGAGCAGCCTTCGACAGTTTTCATCCCTTTCGATGTGCATATATACAACCTCTTTTTGATGAGTTCATCTCCTCCATCTCTAAGATCATTTGAGAAGTAAGTTCCATCTAATTTCATTTCGTTTTTAAGCTTGAAATAAGCTTGGAATCTCAGCCCCTTTCCATCGATTGTTCTTGGAAATAAATAAGGGTTTCAACCCTATTTTTCAAAAGTTATGATCTTAATGTCTTGCATATCTTTTCATGCAAGGAAATGAGACACAAATCCATCATCTTTCATCCTCCAAGCAAGCAAAAATCCAAGCCAAAGAAGAGCTTAAGTTATTTATTTTTAAGTATGATTTCATTTCTTTCTTAAGATGTATATATGTATATGTAAGTGAGAAAATAAGGGAAAAATGCATGATTTACTTTATGCATAGACAAACCTAAGAGTTTTGATGATGAGATGATGATCTAAATGAAGATATAAGCATGATTTAGGAGTTAAAATGATAAAAGAAAAATAATATGCTTTCACGCCCCGACTCTCGAGGTGCGACTTACGAATAACAACAAACCTAAACAACTAACAACTAACTCAAATAAAGGGAACATGCTCGGAGAAAACAAAGATGGAATATAAGGCAATCAAATTTGGTTTTCAAAAGCATAATGAAATAATAACCGAGCATCTTGACTTCACTTTTAACAGGAATTTCAACAAGTAAATCATGCTGATGGGAAAGGAATTCCAACAAAAAGAGGAAGCATACGATTATATACATCAAGATAAGGGATCATGTTCAACAACAAATCATGTTACGAGCCCATTGCTCGGGATTATGAGTTAAAGGGGTTACGATTTCAACAAGCATTCAAAGTCTTCGAGCACAACGCTCGGAATCAAAAACATGAATATTAGAGTACTAGCATCAACAGACATTAGATCAAAAGGATTGCAGTGGAAATTAGCATCAACTCCCAACACTTGCACGTATGAAGACGTACAAATGCCAGTCCGAAATTCTACCAAACTTAACCAACAAAACCAAACCACACCACCAAGTATCCACGCCATCGCCATCCGGTCAACCTGCATGTTTAGAAACACACGCAGGGCTGAGTACTTCGTACTCAGTGAACACAAGCCAAAAGATGCTTCTTAAAGCTATATTAATTGAACTTGCCTTGCCAAACATCACAAGTATATAAGCAGTTTTAAAAACGGTTTTACTTGTGCATGTCAAAACATTTTAATTTAAAACAGACTGCGTAGTCAAATAACATAATATAACAGCATGTATCATCTATCACCAATAACTTCACTGTGCCGAGAAGTAGGCCTCCTTCTCAAACACTGTGACCGGCCCAACCGAAGCAAGGCTCACAGTCACCTCAACATATACCACACGTGGGTTCCTGCTTTCACAGGATAATCACATCTTCATATAAATAGATGATAACACATACTAACTTCAATAAAATGGCAAGTCAATCACATTTGAAAAACATATCATAATATTCAATAGCATAATAATTTTCATCGATAGTTTTGGTTCAGAAAAGCCCACCTGACTTCCGAAGAACTAGCTAGGTGGTCTAGAGCTATTTGTCCTCGCTTAACGATCCGTCCGGCTCGATCCTTCATAGTTCGACATCGATAGATAAGATATATGAAAGACGGACACAAAGGCGTTGGACTTTAACTGACGGACTTCTATTTGAGTCGTCGCTCTCTTCGTTCTAACTTTTTTAAAAGATCTCACGTTCTCGTCTTTATTTTATTAACTCTATTCAAATTGGTTAACTTTACTACTTAACATCGTACACTTTTCTCGTTCTAATTAATAACTTCATTGTTATCATTCTATTACTTGAGCTTTCTTTCAAGGACTTTAGTTCATTCTCAATTTAAAAATCAATCATCTTGCACACAAGTTCAATCATCTTTCACATTATAATACTATCATGCATTTAAACATTTCTTCAAACATATAAAAAATTCAAATAAATCAAACATACTTCAAGATACATTAACATGCATTCCACTTGGACCTTAAAATCTAACTCGATTATGCATTTCTTTTTATGAAGGCTCAAACTATTCATTCTATTTTTCTTACTTATATAGACAATGCTTGTTTTACATCCGTTGTCTTATAAGGTATTTTATAACTTTTATTCAATTAACAAAATTTCTCCTTAATTATTATTAACTCTTATAAAATTAGGATTTTTTTATTCTTCTTTAATTCAATCCTCATTTCTTATCTCGATTATTGTTCATCTAATTATTATCTCGGTTTTACTTTTTTATTCGTCTGGTTAGAAACAATGTATTCAATTAATTATTCAATTAATCTTCCTTCCATTTAATTCTTGACATCTTATTTTATTCTCATTTTCTCGATCAACTTATACGAGTATCTATCTTAACTCGTCTAGCATCTTTTCTTTACTCAATTTAACTTTCTTTTTATTTCTTATCGATTAATTCTTCTTAAACTCGGTTTTCTCTATTTTGTTTATTTCTTTAATAATTTCTTCTTTATTTGTCTTTAACTTAAGCTATTTCTTACTAAATAATTTCTTTATCTTTTGATACATATTTTTTTTATGAATTAACTCACTTTATTATAAAAGATCTTTTTGTTGTAGTTTTAGTAAAATTTCAAGTTTTTAAATTTTAATGTAGGACATTTAATTAATATATCTTTTCATGCATCTTTTCATCTTTTATTTAATTAAAAGCTTTTCAACTTTAAGTCTTTTTATCCAAACTTCTATTTTTATTCCATATTCAAATTAACATTAATACATACTTAAACATTCAATCTTTTTTTTTATTATTTTTACAATTAATTTCTTTCAAAATTTCAACATGCCAACTTATTTTCTTAACTTAAACACATGTATAATCATATTAACATAACATACAATCATTCCATTGATCAAAACAACATTCAATTCATCAACAAAATTAACAATATAAAACCTCTATTGTTTCTCAAAAATCACAGCACACACATACACATTTTGTGCATTTTATTTCTCAATTTTTTCATGCAAATAATCTCATTACTAACATGATAAAAATAACAAATCAAGCATCAAAATAACAATAACTCAAAGAATTTATATTTCCCCTATTTTTACTAATTTTTTCGGCACTTATTAAATTTTTAGGGTTTTAGTTTCTTTTTCTTCTCTTAATTCATCGATTAATATCTAGTGCTCGATTCTCCTAACGAATTCTTCTCACTCAATTAGCACATGCATATCCTAAATTTGCCTAAACATAAATTAAATAACATGCATGCATAGATCTTTCCTTTAGGACTTATAGACATACATTTTTACAACTAATCAAATGAATTTCATACTTAATTAAATGGGAATCCTTCTCTTGGCTCTTGGGATTGAAATGGATGGAAATGGTAGCTTCAAAGCTTGAATCTTGAAAGAAAGAAGGATGTCTTCTTGAATCCTCAAAGAAAAAGAAATAATATGGGATTAATCATCCATACGTTTTAGGAATCAAAATAAAGAAAAGTGTTGGATAATTCTTGAATTCAACTTCAAGAACTTGGAAAATTCTTACCTTTCTTTGAAAATATGGATGAAATGGATGGAGATTGATAACTTCTACTTCATTTCCATGGATGGAGAGCTTGAATCTATGGTTGCATGTGAAGAAAAATCAAGTATGAGGGAGAGAGAGAGAATGCTGTGAGGGAGAGAGAGCTTGGGAGAGTTTGAGAGATTGTTTTTCTTTTCTTGCTAGAGAGAGAGATCGAATGGAGAGAGAGAGATGAAGTTTGATAAATGAATTGTGGTCTTTCCTACTTGTCTTAGATGAATAAGATTCAAATCCAACAAAGAGAAAAAAATATACTTGTTGGAAATTGTACAAGACAAGATTTGATAGTTGATGTGAACTTAACTTGTATGCACACTTTAAGTAATCCATGCATAAGACATCATCATGGTGTGTTGGTATTGGAAATTGAGGGATGATGGGAGAGGAGGTGTGAGGTGGCGAGAGAGGGAGAGAGGTGGATGACACGTGTCGTCGTCGTGTCGTTGCGGGTATTAATTATCCGGTCGTAAAGGTTTTCTGGGTAAAACGATTCGTATTAATTCCGTTTTGTTCTATTAATGGGTCTAACCTCTTCTCGTTTCACTTTTGACATTAACTCATCCCAATCCTATATCACGTCTCAAATTAAAAGATTAAAGGCTTCGATTATTTTAGTCCTTTAATTCTTAAAAGAATTTAATCGGCTTATTAATCCGTTTATTAATCCTTTTCAAGACTAATGCCTCATTTCTCTTCTCAATTCTCGGATAAGTTCTTACCCTATCTCAGTAATCTTAAAAGAAATTCTAAGTTCGAAGGTTCTAATTTAACTCTATTCTAGGTTCATCGGCGTAAACATATTTCTCGGCGATTAACGTTATGTTATCTTAATTAAACAAACTTCTCGGGATTTTTCCGGAATTTAATCTCATACTCATTTTCATATAAACGACTCAACAAACATATCACATCATCATCATCTCAGATAATTAGAACAGATAAATTCACACAAGATTCACAAGGCAATTTAAACGTTTTATTCAAAACTTATCGATTGGAAAAGAAAAAAATTTACTCCTAAATTCTCATCTTTGAACTTTACTCGGTTAATTAGACGCTCTCTAAAGGGATAAAAACTCGGGGTATCACATATGCCAAGAAGCCCTAAATCGATGAAAAAGAAAAAAATAGGGAAAATAATTTCTTGATGAGTTTTGATACTTATTTGATGATATGATGATGATATATACTTATTATGATTTTTCATGTGATTTATATGCATATATGTGTTGATGATAATTTTTGGTGAATTTATTAAATTTTTAAAGGATTAAATTGATTAAAAATAGAGAAAATATGAATAAATTATGATTTATGAATTTTCTGAGTTATCTGATGTTTATGAGCATGATGATATATGAAAATATTATCTAGATGTATTTTTAAGATGAAATATGAATTTTATTATTTTTGAGGAAAAATTCGAATTATGTATAATTTTGAAGAAAATGAATTTTCAATGATTTTGATGAAATATGATGATATTGATGATGATGATGATGATGATGTTAAGATGTCACAGTCCCAAATCCCGAGGGACGGCAGAAGCTGGGGTGCGACTGGGGTTGGATTAAAGAAGCGGGGAAGAAGGGGACTAACTGACTAAACATAAATGAAAGGGGCATCGATAAAACATAAACAAGACTTGAATATAGATAAGGAAGAGTTAATCGCTAAGGATTACTCGACAGAAGTACATAGAAGAAACTAAGTTCATAATTACAGACTTAACTACAGAGCATTGTTTCAAAGGTACATCTCAAAAGATTGTTCAGAGTTTGGCAGCGGAAGGGTTGTAACTAAGCATCCTATCATTTATCTCAACATCAACCGTCGCCGCTCACCGTCGCTTCAACCTGCACATTTAGAAAACAATGCAGGGCTAAGTACAAACGTACTTAGTGGGCACGATGCCGAAATCATAATCATAAGTATAGATAAATATGGCATTTCATAATTGTAGCACATCGGGATTTTATTGAAAGAAGCCCGTGTCTACTAAACATTTTCTGACTCTTTTCTCAAATTAGCTTGCAAGCATTTTTCTGGTATGCTATGTTCAATCTTGACCAATTCTAATTCACCGTGGCTGGTACCCCTCAACAGGATATCACATACACCACAGGTTACAAAGTGCACTAACTCTGGAAAGCACTTAGCCGCTAACTCAGAGCCGATCGTTAGTTAATCTAGTTAGATTAACTCTAAATTTGGAAAACATGAATGTTGACTCAGATAGGTACAAGAGAACTCACATAAAACATAAAACAGTTCATGCCATAATATCACTTTGAAAACACAGATATCAAAGCGATAAAGAAAGATTTTCCGAGCATTGCTCGTTTTATTTGTATATAAAAGCCCACCTCGATATACAGAACTAAAAAGCAAAAGCTTCCAAACTTTGGATCTTCCGTCCTTTCTTCACAGTTGGCTTCCTCCTTCATCGTAAAACAATAATACTTAAAAACGGATCGTAAAAGATAATCGATCAAAGAGAATCGAAATAAGTTTTAGTCGTTTCATTCTTTAGGCATTTGCACGCTTACTAGTTTCATTTTACTTAAACGGGAACGAGACTCGTACTAATCCCGTTAGAACTCAAAAAGTCTCATACTCGACTCTCGGGTCAGTAGAGAGGGTAGTCGGTAACTTAATACGACTTTAAAGATTATAAGGAACTAAGTTGGAAAGAATCAACTTATGCGATTTACGTTTTAGTTCAGTAATCACTTATGAAAATTATCGCTTACTACTTCTTATTGGAAAGGATAAGAGATAAGATCTCGACTGGTTTTAACACTCAAAGCTCCTGTACTTGACTCTAGGGTCAGTAGGAAGATATTCGTTAACTAATACGGCTTAAACGATCGAAAGAAACTAAGTTGCGAACAAAACAACTTAGAAGGATTGAAACTGAAATTTCACTGCGCAATCCAGTAACTCTGGAGGCTGTCCAGAACAGAGGATTTGGAAACAGGGGATGAGCCCTGTACCACTGGAAATATTGGGATGTCTAGTTTACGCTCCAATTTACGGATCGCAAATCCGATAAACGAGCTAAAAGTTATTACAGTTTCCGGCGAGGGTCGCAAAACTGCCGCGAAAACCCTAATTGCTCGATAGGTTTGACGTATAACGTCTTAGGTTCGTTCTAAGCTCTCGAATTCAAAATCTTTGGAAACTGGACCCTCAAGGCAGTCATCACGTACTTCCGTACGTGACGAACTCCTTCTCAAAACTCGCTCAAAAGCACGACGTTCTAAACGTCGGATTTCAACTAACAATTACTAAACCAACAATTATTTCAAACGCGTTCTAGTTCTCGACTATAACTATAGCTCATATTATAATAGCTCGAAAGCCCATGACGTCAACTAGAAAGTTGTTCTCAAGTCTATCATAGACAATAATATCAAATTAGAATTCTCATTCGACTTATCGATTATTAGTTACGACTAAAGGTTCGTCTCTTACGCGTTTTTCAAAGTTGTCGGATTCCGTACAAATTTTACGACGTCAATCTACATCTAACGAGAATCATTTCTATGCATGCAATCATGTCATAACATTATATTTCAACTTATAACTTAGAAAAATCTAAATAAATTCCTATAATCACTTGACATCAAATAAATTCCATTAACAATTCATCAATTAACATCAACACATGGAAACCCCTAATTACTTAATAAATTTTGGTTTTCATACATATATTCACTAACCAACCTCTTATATCATCAATTAATCAAATGCAAATCAATTTCCAACTAACATGCATCAAACCCCCAATTTCAACTCAAACCCTAATTGAATTTCACAAAAACATAGGGCTTTCGATTCCTCTTCGTTCTAATCACTAATTAAACATCTCTTAAGCATGAATCTATCATCAATTGAAGAAATCTAAAATCCTACAAATTATCCCTAATTTTCGGTATTAAAGAAAAAATTAGGGTTCTTGGTTTTGCCCAATTTTAAACCCTAATTAACTTATCTAACATATCCAATTTCATTATTCCAAGATCAATTCATCTAATCCAATGTTCTAATTTTCGATCAAGAAGAAAAATAAAAGAGAAGAAATCCAATTGGATAGAAGTTAAGAGGAGGGAATTACCTTAAGAATTAATGAAGAAAGTAAGAGGTTTGAATGGAAGAGTGGAGACTTGTGTGTTTTCTTCTTGTTCTTTGAGCTTCTCTTCAAAGGAGGATGGGAGAAATGAAGAAGGAGATGGATTGGGAGGGGCTGCCGAATGTGAAGGTTTGGGAGGGAAGGAATTGATTTTAATTTGTTAAGTTAGGAGATAGGATGCAAGATGTAAAGTAGGAATAGTAGAACCCTTAGGTGTAAAGTTTCAAATAGTAACTAACATATGTGTCTCTTAATTAAAACATATAAAACATAAAAATCTAGCAAAAAGGGAGGGTAATGTTGGTTGGGTGAGGAGAGGGAAAAAGAATACGCGCTTTTCCGGCGCGGTCCGACGTTACGGAAAACGTTCGACGAAAAACGTCGCTCGGCACAAAAATCGTCGCGATCCGATTCGACCACAAATTCTAACGTACAAAACTTAATCGGAAAATAAATTTTACAAAATTTATTTTGACAAAAACTCGGGACGACACAGTCCGAGTTTCGTCCGGAAAATCATAAAAACGAACTTTCTCGGGCGAGTTCGTATCGCGATTTCGTGAATGTAAAAATCAGACGGTTTTCCGTTCTGAGTTCACGAACTAAAAAATTTTCGTACGCGCTAACCCTAAATACAGTAGTCGTCTAGCTGACTTCTGTAATTTATTTTCAGAAACGGATTCGACCGTTAGTCTTAGAATTTAAAATCGTAAGCTTAGGCATGCAAAGCCATTTATTTAATTAACTTTAAAATTTTAAGAACGTAAGGAATTTACGGGGCATTACATAAGATGTGTTAGATTAATTTTTGAGTGAGTTTATAAGCATGGAAATTGAGAAAATATGAAGATATAATTTTTATTGATATTTATGGAATTTATGGAAGAAAAATCGAAGAGAAATAGGTCTAAAAATAAAAATGAGTATTTTGAGGTTAATATGAATTTTTGAAGATGTGTTCTTCAAATTCATAAAAAAAAACTTGAAGATTTGAAGATGATATAAATTTATTAGAAAAAATAATTATTTCTAATTATTTTGATTTGAAAAATGAGTAAATACATATAAAATGAGGAATTTTATTAGATAAAAATGAAATTGAGAAATAAATGAGATGTTAAATCTATTTTGATGAATTGAGTAGAAAATAAAGTTTTATGAATTTTCTATGAATTTTGAGATAAAAATATATATATAAATATATATACTAAAAAGGAAATAATGAGAAAAAGAAATAAAAGAAAGTATGAGTCTAAAGAAAAATATTTCTTTGATTGGTGATGATGTTAGAATGATGATAAGCGAAGATGTAATGTGAATTTGATGTTAGTGTTAAAAAAGAGAAATAGAATATTAATTATAATATTAATATTTATTTGAAAATAAAGGAGAATTATATAAAAGAAAATGAAATTATATAATGAGATAATATGAGTTAGAAGTCATGAGCATGAGTTAAAGAGTTAATATGTTCGATTTGAGTTCGTTTGTTTCAAACGATAAGTTAAAAGAATTATTATTAAAGAAATAAGAATAAAAATAACAGAATAATTGATTTAATGGAATAATTCCATTAAAAATTAATATATTTGAGTGATGTGAATTCTAAGTGAAGTTTATGTTTTTAAATGTGCTTTAAAAGTTTGATTGATGTGACGAAATATTAATCGAGTAAAGGAAAAATGATAGAAGTTTGAAAAACGAGGAAATAAATATATTATGTGAGAAAATGATGAAATTAAGTTTAAAATATTTTGATGGTGAGTTATTGATGTTATATGATGTGTTAAGTGATTTGATGATGTTATTTGAGTAGAATTAAGCAAGTTTGCTTTTTAAATCACTTAAAAAGGAGTTAAGACGTAGAAGTTATCGAGCAGCGAAGTTTTTAAATGAAAACCGAGTTTTTATTAAATAAAAACGAAAATTAAGTTTTAAATAAAGAAAAAGATAAAATAATAATTATTTTATTAAGTATTTAGTTGAGATTATATATGTATATGAGTACATATTTTGAGAAAAATAATGACATATATGAATACATATTTTGAGAAAAGAATGACTTATTTTTTAGTCAAGAAATACGAAATAAAAGTTTGAATATTTAATTCAAAATATTATTATTATATGAATTTAATGAAATTTTCACAGCCCCAAATCCCGAGGGACGGCAGAAGCCGGGGTGCGACTGGGATTGGATTAAAGAAGCGGGGAAGAAAGGGGATGAATGAATAAACATAACATTAAAGACAGAAATTCTATGAACGAGACTTCATTAACAAAAGACAGAGTTGATCTCGAAGGATCACTCGAACAAGATCTCAAAAGATTTTAAGTTATAAGTACAAAACTTAAACCCAAAAGTGATATTCATAATTACAGAGTGGCTGGTTACCTCTCAACAGGATACCACATACACCACAGGCTACAGTGTACACTAAACTTTGGAAAGTCCCTTTTGACTAACTCAAAGCCGATCGTTTAGTTATCCCCTTTTGGCTAACTCATAAGGTACAAGAGAACTCACATAAAACAAATAGTTCATGCCATGATTATCACTTTGAAAACACAATTATCTAAGCGATAAAGAAAAGGTTTTCGAGCATTGCTCGTTTTGTTTCATATATAAAAGAAATCCCACCTCGATAGAATACAGAACTAAGACAACGTCTAATTAACCGAGTAGTTCAAAGATGAGAATTTAGGAGTAAAATTTTTCTTTTCTAATCGATGAGTTTTGAATAAAACGTTTAAATTGCCTTGTGAATCTTGTGTGAATTTATCTGTTCTATTTATCTGAGATGATGATGATGTGATATGTTTGTTGAGTCGTTTATGTGAAAATGAGTATGAGATTAAATTCCGGAAGAATCCCGAGAAGTTTGTTTAATTAAGATAACATAGCGTTAATCGCCAAGAAATATGTTTACGCCGATGAACCTAGAATAGAATTAAATTAGAACCTTCGAATTTAGAATTTCTTTTAAGATCACTGAGATAGGGTAAGAACTTATCCGAGAATTGAGACGAGAAATGAGGCATTAGTCTTGAAAAGGATTAATAAACGAATTAATAAGCCGATTAAATTCTTTTAAGAATTAAAGAACTAAGATGATCGAAGCCTTTAATCTTTTAAATTGAGACGTGACATAGGATTGGGACGAGTTAGTGTCAAAAGTGAAACGAGAAGAGGTTAGACCCGTTAATAGAACAAAACGGAATTAATACGAATCGTTTTACTCGGAAAACCTTTACGACCGGATAATTAATACCCGCAACGACACGACGACGAAACGTGTCAACCACCTCTCTCCCTCTCTCGCCACCTCACAACCCTCAATTTCCAAGACCAACAAGACATAGTGGTGTCTTGTACATGGCTTGCTTGAATTATGCATACAAGTTAATTTCAAATCAAACATCAAGTCTTGTTTTTACAATTTCCAACAAGTTTAATTCTTTTTCACTTTGTTGAATTTTGAATCCTATTCATCCAAGACAAGTAAGAGAGACCACATTTCATTATCAACCTACATCTCTCTCTCTCCATTCGATCTCTCTCTCTCACAAAACAAGAAAAATTCTCTCAAACCTCTCTCAATCTCTCTACTCTCGGCACTCCCTCTCTCTCACACCTCCTTTGATTTTTCTTCACATGCAACCATGGATTCAAGATCTCCATCCATGGAAATGAAGTAGAAGCCATTAATCTCCATCCACTTCATCCATATTTTCAAAGAAAGGTACAAATTTCCAAGTTCTTGAAGTTGAATTCAAGAATTTTCCAACATTTTTCTTTATTTTGATTCCTAAAACCTATGGATGATTAATCCTACATTCTTTCTTTTTCTTTGAGGATTCAAGAAGACATTCTTCTTTCTTTCAAGATCCAAACTTTGAAGCTACCATTTCCATCCATTTCAATCCCAAGAGCCAAGAGAAGAATTCCCATTTATTTAAGTATGATTTCATTTGATTAGTTGTAAAATGTATGTCTATAAGTCCTAAAGGAAAGATCTATGCATGCATGTTATTTAATTTATGTTTAGGCAAACTTAGGATATGCATGTGCTAATCGAGTGAGAAGAATTCGTTAGGAGAATCGAGCACTAGATGTTAATCGATGAATTAAGAGAAGAAAAAGAAACTAAAACCCTAAAAAAAATGATGAATGTCGAAAAATATAGTAAAAATAGGAAAAATATGAATTTTTGAGTTATTGTTATTATGATGCTTGAATTGTTATTTTTATCATGTTAGTAATGAGATTAATTGCATGAAAAATTGAGAAATAAAATGCACAAGAAGTACATGTGTGTGCCGTGTGTTTTTGAAAAAAATGGAGAAATTATTTTGTTGATTTTGTTGATGAATTGAGTGATGTTTTGATCTATAAAATGATTTTATGTTATGTTAGTATAATCATACATGTGTTTAAGTGAAGAAAATGAGATTGCATGTTGAAATTTTTGAAAGAAAGTAATTGTAGAAATAATAAAAATGATTGGATGTTTGAGTATGTATTAATGATAATTTGAATATGAAATAGAGATAGAAGTATTGATAAAAAGACTTAAAATATAAAAGCTTTTAATTAAATAAAAGATGAAAGATGTATAAAAGATTTATTAATTAAATGCTTTGTATTAAAATTTAAAGACTTGAAATTTTTACTAAAAATATAACAAAAAGATCTTTTATAATAAAGTGAGTTAATTCATGAAAATGTTTATCAAAAAAAAAAAATAAAGAAATCATTAAGTAAGAAATAGCTTAAAGGTTTAAAACAAATAAAAGAAGAAATTATTAAAGAAATAAACAAAAATAGAGAAAACCGAGTTAAGAAGAATTAATCGATAAGAAATAAAAAGGAAGATAAATTGAATAAAGAAAAGATGCTAGACGAGTTAAGATAGATACTCGTATAAGTTGATCGAGAAAATGAGAATAAAATAAGATACCGAATAATAAGTTGAAAGAAGATAAATTAAATAATTAATTTAGTACGTTATTTCCAACCAAGCGAAGAAAAGATAAACCGAGATATTAATTAACTGAATAACATTCGAGTTAAGAAATGAGAATCAAGTTAGAATTGAACAAGAATTTATAATTTCATAAGAGTTTATTAAGAGCTAAGAGAACTCTTGTTAAATAAATAAAAGTTATAAAATACCTTATAAGATAGCGGATGTAGAACGAAGCGTTGTCTATATAAATAAGAAAGATAGAATTAATAGTTTAAGCCTTCATAAAAAGAAATGCATAATCGAGTTAGATTTTAAGATCCAAGTGGAATGCATATTTATGTGTCTTGAAATGTGCTTGATTGATTTATATGATTTTATTATATGTTTGCATATGTGTTTAAATGCATGATAATGTTATATTGCGAAAGATGATTGGATTTGTATGATAGATGATTGATTGTTAATTTGAAGATGAACTAAAGTCTGTGAAAGAAAGCTCGAGTAATAATTTGTATCAAGGAAGTTATTAATTAGAACGAGAATAGTATACGATGTTAAGTAGTAGAGTTAACCTTTTCGAATAGAGTTAATGAAATAAAGACGAGAACGTGAGATCTTTAAAAAAGTTAGAACGAAGAGAGTGACGACTCAAATAGAAGTCCGTCAGTTAAAGTCCAACGCCTTTGTGTCCGTCTTTCATATATCTTATCTATCGATGTCGAACTATGAAGGATCGAGCCGGACGGATCGTTAAGCGAGGACAAATAGCCCTAGACCACCTAGCTAGTTCTTCGGAAGTCAGGTGGGCTTTTCTGAACCAAAAACTATCGATGAAAATTAGTTATGCTATTGAATATTATGATATGTTTTTCAAATGTGATTGACTTGCCATTTTATTGAAGTTAGTATGTGTTATCATCTATTTATATGAAGATGTGATTATCCTGTGAAAGCAGGAACCCACGTGTGGTATATATTGAGGTGACTGTGAGCCTTGCTTCGGTTGGGCCGGTCACAGTGTTTGAGAAGGAGGCCTACTTCTCGGCACAATGAAGTTATTTGTGATAGATGATACATGCTATTATATTATGTTATTTGACTGCGCAGTCCGTTTTAAATAAAAATGTTTTGACATGCACAAGTAAAATCGTTTTTAAAACTGCTTATATACTTGTGATGTTTGGCAAGGCAAGTTCAATTAATATAGCTTTAAAAAGCATCTTTATTCAAATGTTTTGGCTTGTGTTCACTGAGTACGAAGTACTCAGCCCTGCGTGTGTTTCTAAACATGCAGGTTGACTGGATGACGATGGCGTGGATACTTGGTGGTGTGGTTTGGTTTTGTTGGTTAAGTTTAGTAGAATTTCGGACTGGCATTTGTACGTCTTCATACGTGCAAGTGTTGGGAGTTGATGTTAATTTCCGCTGCAATCTTTTTGAGCTAATGTCTGTTGAAGTTAACACTTTTATTCTCATGTTTTTGATTCCGAGCGTTGTGCTTGAAGACTTTGAATGCTTGTTGAATTCGTAACCCCTTTATCTTGTAATCCCGAGCGATGGGCTCGTAACTTGACTTGTTGTTGAACATGATTTCCTTAGTTTGATGTACATATATTCGTATGTTTTCCTCTTTTTATTGGAATTCCTTTCCCATCAGCATGATTTACTTGTTTGAATTCCCGTTCAAAGTGAAGTTGAGATGCTTGGTTATTATTCTTTATGCTTTTGAAAACCAAATTCGATTGCCTTATATTCCGCCTTTGATTTTCCCCCGAGCATGTTCCCTTTAATTGAGTTAGTTGTTAGTTGTTTAGGTTTGTTATTGTTCGTAAGTCGTACCCCGAGAGTCGGGGCGTGACATTTTAATTCCGAGTTTTCGGACGAAAAATCTACCGAACGCAAAAACCCTAATACAGTAGTCGTTCGTCCGACTTCTGGACATTATTTTCTGAAACGGATTTCACCGTAAATCTTAGAATTTAATTTCATGATCTTAGGCGTGCA
Organism: Schizonepeta tenuifolia; assembly: GCA_029490685.1. Classification (NCBI taxonomy): domain Eukaryota; kingdom Viridiplantae; phylum Streptophyta; class Magnoliopsida; order Lamiales; family Lamiaceae; genus Schizonepeta; species Schizonepeta tenuifolia. Next base: position 35,643,441 of record CM055958.1, on the reverse strand, counting down.
AAGCCATGATTATTATTAACTTTCATTTTTTTTAAAGACAGTAGAAATAGTCGGGGTATTACATCCTACCCCCCTTACGAAAAATTTCATCCCGAAATTTGCATAACTTCTTAAATTGTTCGGGGTACTCCTTCCTCAACTCTTCTTCGAGTTCTCACGGGGCTTCTTCTTGCCCGTGATGATCTTATAACACTATTACTAATCGTATCGACTTACTTCCTAACTTTCACGCTTTTCGATCCAAGATCGATTGCGGTCTTTCTTCATAACTTAAGTCAGTTCCAAGAACAACGTCTTGCGGACAAAACCACATGTGCAGAATTGAACACACACATTTTCTCAAAATGAGATACGCATATAATAAACATTCCATAAACTTGGCAACAACGCCATAACTATTCACATTGGAAGCTATCTTTTTCGAGATATTCACTAATCATCTAAATCTTTTGTCTAAACTGATACTTGACACGAATCTAACGATTCTATTTAACGGAGATATCTTAAGAAACTTTATCTCCTTTTTCGAACTTTTTCTCTGATTGTCGCATATACGTAAGACTTTCGTCTTCCTTAAACTCCTTTCATTCTGACACGAATCTATCGAATGATCTTGATCATTTCACTGACCGCATCTGGTCCTAAGTCCTTTCTTTCACCTACCTTATTACAATAAGGCAGTTATCTAAAATTTCTTCTTCTACAAGGCCTTGTAAGGCACAATACTTATCGTAGCTTAATAACTATCATTATAACAATTTGATCAACGTCAAAAATATTCTTCTATTTCTTCATAGGAATACTTAACGGTTATAACAACCCATATGGTCGTCAGTGTAAGGCTTTCACTTGCTAATAAGCTAAACATCTTTCTACAAACGAGGCAACGTCTCGTTTCGATCAATTCTACCAGGAATCCTTTCTTAAGTCTTAAATTTGTTGTCATCGGGAATACTAAGTCCACTCTTTAATTTCTATAATATTTCATTGCTTCGGAATAACCGTCTGGTTTATCCGTTCTTATCCTTAGTCGAAGCTTCTCGATCGACTCGTCCTTTCTCTAGGCACTTGTAATATTTTCGTAAGTCTGGTGTAGCTACGATTACTATTATTTGGCTTGTTATCGCTTCAGGTGTATTGAGCACCTCTCTATTCTTCATCTCGAATTCTCGTATAAGTGTTTCTTCCTTGATGAAGAAACATTTAAACTTAGTTGGAGTCTTTCGACTAAGCATGCTTGCTACCACGTTTGTTTTTTCCTGGATGATAGTTGATTCCGCAATCATAATCCTTGACTAATTCGAGCCATCGTCTTTGTCTCATATTCAATTCCTTTTTGCTCGAAGAAGTACTTTAAACTCTTATGGTCCGTAAAAATCTCAACCCTAACACCATAGAGATGGTGTCTCCAAATCTTCAGCGCATGCACAACGGCTGCTAGTTCTAAGTCGTGGGTTGGGTATTTAACCTTATGAGGTCGAAGTTGTCGTGAAGCATAAGCTATCACCTTTCCATCCTGCATCAAAACACAACCTAATCCGTTCTTTGAAGCATCTGTATAAACCACGTATTCCTTATTTGTTTCTGGAAGGCTAACACTGGTGTTGTGGTTAATTTCTCCTTGAGTGTCTGAAAACTCTTCTCGCATTCGTTTGTCCATCTGAACTTATTTTCCTTCCGAAGTAGTTGCGTCATAGGCCTAGCAATCGTTGAAAATCCTTCGATGAATCTTCTGTAATAACCGACTAAACCTAAGAAGCTCCTAATTTCGTTCGGACTTGTTGGCGATTTCCAATCGCGTACTGCCTCTACCTTGGCAGAATCTACCTTGATACCTTCTGCTAACACTATGTGTCTAGAGAACATTACTTCCTTTAGCCAAAATTCATCTTTACTGAACTTGGCATAGAGTTCTCAGCTCTAAAACACTGTTCGCAAGTGTTGTTCGTGCTCATCCTCATTCTTGGAGTAAATGAGAATGTTGTCGATGAATACTAAGATGAATTTGTCTAAGTATGGGTGAAAACTTCATTCATGAGGTCCATGAATATTGCGGGAGCGTTAGTCAAACCAAATGACATAACTAAGAATTTGTAATGGCCATATCTGATCCGAAGGCGGTTTTAGGTATATCTCCGGTTTATTCTTCAACTAGTGTTGTTTAGACCTTAAGTCTATCCTCGAAAATACACTTGTTCCTTTTAAGCTTATCAAGAGGTCTTCTATCCTTATAAAAAGATACTTATTCTTAAGGGTTATCTTATTTAACTTGCAATAGCCTATGAACATTCTCATAGAACCATCCTTCTTCCTGATGAACCAATCATGTGCTCCTATGGTGAAAATGCTTGTCTAATGAAATCATCATCTAACAACTCTTGCAGTTGGATCTTAAGCTCTTCTAACTCTTTTGGTACCATCCTATATGGCCTTTTGATTTGGAAGCCAATTCTGGTTCCAAATCAATCGTGAAATCTACATGACGATCTGGTGGTAAACCAAGTAATACTTCTGGGAAGACATCTTCATATTCGTTCACAACCTTCACGTCTTGAATGGTCTTCTTGGCTCCTGGTTCTTCAACTAGGTACACGAGATATGCTGTGGTTCCTTTCTTCCTCATTAACTTCTTAGCTTGTAGAGCGGATATTATCGGTATCCTCCTATCCATCGTAATCCCATAAAATTCAGTTGGTTCTCTACCCAGGGTTTGAAAAGAGATCTTTCTCTCGTTGCAGAGAATCGTTGCATAATTCTCTGACAACCAGTCCATCCTAAGATTATATCTACGTCCCACATTATTATAATGTTTAAGTTGTTCATTTTAACCTTAAGAGTTTCGATTTCTAGTTCTAGGTTAGAGCAAACACGCGTGGAAGTAGTGATCTCTCCTGAAGGTGTAGCTATTCTCATAGCGTGTGCAGCTCTTACAGGTCTAATATCTAAGTTATCGCACAAGATCCAACAATAGAAGAATGCAATCCGCCAGTATCAAACAGTATCTTAATGGGGGTGTTATGAATTTTGTCCATACCTGGTAGGTTCCTTTTCCCTTTATGTTGTACACCCTGTTTGATCGTGCATGCCCTTGCATTATATTGCTGTTGAGCGTGCTGCTGAAATTGCTGCTGGGTTATCTGTTGCTGCGGTTGTGCCTGTATCGCCCTAAAGGGCTGGGGCTGTCTAAACTGGTTCTGTCCTGCCGCTGGAAAAGGTTTCGGGCAATCCCTCTTCATATGCCCTTTCTGTCCGCAGTTAAAACAAATACCAGTGCCGGCTTGACAAACACCGAGGTGCGTACTATTACACTTAGGACAAACAGGATTGATAACCCTCCCTGGGTTATTTCCTCCTTGATTGGAATTCCTCTGTTGTCCTTGCGGCTGGTTTTGCTAATTATTGCCTCTCCATGGTCCAGTTTGGTTATTTTCTTGGATATACAATCCCGACTGACTATTTCCCTGCCATGGCCTCTTGCCGTTGTTATTACCCTGATTAGGCTACTGAAAGCCTCGTTGATTTCCATTCCTCTGATTCCCTTGATTGTTATAATTCTGATTATAGCCACGGCTATTTCCCCCTTCCCAATTTCTTTTTTTTACTAAGTAATTGCTATTATTGTTGTTATAATAGCCTCAGTTTTGATTTTGGATTGGAGCTGGTGTAGGTGTTATCACTTTCTTCTCATCAGGCACTACGGCCTCCATCTCTAGGGCTCGCCCTAGAACATCAGTATAGCTCAGTCCCCCATGACTGGCTAATGCTATTCTCAATTCGTGTCTAAGTCCCCCATGGAACTTCTTAGCTATCTTTTCTTCAGTATCGACCTGAGTTGGCGCATACCTCGACAACTCACAGAACTTTGCATCGTATTCTGTGACCGTCATCTTACCCTGTTTCAAATTATAGAACTCAGCCTCCTTCTGAGCTCTATACGTCTTCGGCACGTATTTGTCAAACAATACCTTTTTAAATTCTTCCCATGTGAATCGAGCCAGATTCTCCGCCGGTATAACCTTCTGCCGAGCCTCCCACCAGTAGTCAGCTAGTCCAGAAAGCTGGAATGCTATGCATGATAGTCGCTCCTCATCAGTACATCTGAGGAGTTTGAAAATTCTCTCAATGGTCCGCACCCAAAGCTCAACATCGCTTAGGCTGCCAGTTCCATTGAATACAGGGGGGTTTCGTTTGAGGAAAAGCTTCTCAATATCACGACGGGGTGGTGGTGGAGGTGGTGGTGATGGTGATGCTGGAGGGGTTTCATGGTGTTCTTGTTCTTGCTCTGTTTCATCATCTGGTTGACGTCTTCCACGTCCTTTAGGCCTACCAGGGCCTCTACGATTATTAATATTTCTTGGCGGCATTTTCTTTAACTATAGAGAACGAAAGTTCTCATTAGCGCCTTACCTTAAACCTTTCTTTTACTTACTAACCCCTTTTTGCAACTCAAACAAGTTCACGGAAGAAGAATTAGGGAATTAACTTCATTACTAGCTCTTTCATCTTTTTAACTTCCCAAGTTAAACTTAAACTCTCGTTACACGAGTTCATTCGACATTCTTGTTTACTACATGATTTAAAAGAAACTTTCTTGTGATCAAAACCCTCTCATGGGTCATGTATGTATATATATATATATATATATATATATATATATATATATATATATATATATACATCAAAAAGAATACTAGTTTTGCCTCTAACGAGGACTTATACAACAGGAAATCTAGACTACTACGAGTCTAAGCTAGGCTAACTGCCTATCTGTATACAGAATGCACTACTAGTTGCATTACTGTACCACTGGAAGTACTAAAATGGAAACGATCCAAAATTCCGTATCCGTGTAGAGTACTACAAAAACTAGTTACTAGTTACTGATCCGACTATGTGCAGGACAAAAGAAACTACTACTACTACTATGCGTCCCTGACGCTCTGCTCAACCAGCTACGGTCGAGTCAGCACTGCCCTCTACAGCCTGTGACTCCTCCGGGTCCTCTTCCGGATCTTCCTCCGGGTCCTCCTCCGGATCCTCATCCGGATCCTCCTTCTCTAAACCTGAACCAAAGACGAGCTGAAGTGCCTCGTCAACCCTCAAGGTAGTGCCGTCTGTAAGTGTAAATGGTAGTGGGGCAGGTACCTCTGAAACTATCCTCTTGGAGTCTGACACTAGGTATTCATAACTGGGCTCTACTGTTCTCTTCTTCAGGGGAAGAAGGTGCTTTGGAATCGTACTAGGATCGTACTCCTCCCTAGAACGGACCCTGGACGGTCCTGCCTCATACTCTGCTCTAACTCTGGCCAACTCTGAACAAATCTCATCAAGTGGTCTGAAAGGGTATGGTAACTCGATCATAGCGGTAAGATCCAAGCCAATCACCGGGTATTCTGCCTCTGAAACTAACTCCTCTGTGTTCTCACTAGGTACAAACACTGGAGGGATCTCTAACTGTGCGTCCATCTCTGGATCTATCTCAACATGCTCTATCTTTAAATCTGCTGGAAAGTGAGTGTAGGGAGGGTGCTATTGAATGGGATATGATACTATGTTTCTGCTCTGAAAGAAACGTTTGTGTACTGCTAGAGCGAATCCTGAGTAATCACCCGTCGGCTCTACGTCGTCACCAAACACTCCAAGGTAGTACCATGCCGTATCGTGTGCCCAACCACGCCACTCCTCTGGTAGTCGCACAATCAGGTCGAATATAGCCTGACGCTATGTAACAGAATGCCGGGCTGTATGATGAACTGCCGAAAAGTTACTCACAATCTGCCCTATATCATGATTCGGGTCTGCCTCATAATCTCGATACTTATCTAGTATCTGATCTGCCCAAGTACGTTGTGGCGGGGATTGGCTCTCTTGCGCCGTGTCAAATCTAGTATTCATCCTACAAAGTTTTTAAGAAACACGGATCAGTAACGGGTAGGATAATAACTTATCTTAAGGAAAATCTTAAATTACAAGTTGAATATTCCTTATTCAATTGTAATGTCACCAACACTTAAACAATCTCTTGTCTTAAACATTTAACAATTCACAGAGAATTGCTCTTAAACAATATATAGAAATAAAATTTCAAGATTTTATTTCCATCCTTTATCTTATCATTCTTTTACTTCCTTACTTTATCTTCTTATCACATTCTTACTTCATTCTCCATTACTTTCTTTCTTTATTTCTTCCTTGAAGAAATTTTCTTAACGATTCTCACTTATTAAAACAATGTACGTCTACTTTGTTCATGTTACTCATTCAAAAGTAACATTCGTTTACAAAAGATTATGTCCTTCCCGACACTTGAATCTCGTACTTATCATATTCTTCGTTCAATTACAAATTATGACATGAATTCCAAAAGAAAATGGAATAATAACTAGAGAATAACTTTTTAGAACTCAAGTTCTAATCGTCGTTGGAATACATCGATCGTTTAAGATTCGTGCTCGAGTCTTAATAATTAAAACAAACCTCTTCTTGAAGTTCGAACGAGGCGAACTCCAACTGAAAACGAATTCGTTCATGTTACTTTTACGGAAGTAACATTCGTTTCTTTCATTTACTTTGATCCCCTTTATTCTGTCCTTCTTGACCCGATCATATCTTTCTTATTTCGAAGCCAATGCTTCTCAAACGTCTAATCGTTTCTTTCGTTCACTTGGTACAGAATTAACTTTCCTTATCATTACTTATCTTATTTCCTTGAAGGAAATTCTTATCGGCTCTTGATTACAAAAACAAAAATTGACTCTGCCGAGTCTTTGTTCATGTCACTATACGCACGTGACATTCGTCTATAAAAGTTCTTCCCGTTTTACGATCTCCTTTCAAATTCATTTGAACTAACGTTTCTTAAAACGTGTAAGTTCTCGAGGAATCGGAAAGACCTTAGATTCAAAGTCTATGTTCTTAGCGAACCGGGAAAAATCCCTAGAATCAGTCTAGACTCTCGTGCCAACAAACTTTTCAAATTAAAAAGAAATTATTGCGCAAATAATTTCACATAATATAGTACTCGTACTATCACATAATCACAAAATATCTCAAAGTATAATTCTTATACTTTCAAACAATTCATATTCTTAGCACCATTCTCATTCTTGATTCAAATACTTTTTCAAAATTTTCTTAAAAGAATTCACATTTCTTGAAACTCTTTCCTTTCCTTCTTTCTTTCTTTCTTTCCTTTGTTGAGTCGACGTAGAGGGAGGTTGAGTTGTCGTCTACACTCTTAATCTTAGTGTTACGACCTATCTTCACTTTGAAAGAAGACTCGGGTATAGAGTATGAACGAATACTCTATCTGACTACTTTGAAAGAAACTTGTATACAGAGCAGAAACGATTGCTCTAATACCACTCTGTCACAGCCCCAAATCCCGAGGGACGGTAAAAGTCGAGGTGCGACTGGGATTGGATTAAAGAAGCAGGGAAGAAACAGGATGAATGAATAAACATAACATTAAAGACAGAAATTCTATGAACGAGACTTCATTAACAAAAGACAGAGTTGATCTCGAAGGATCACTCGAACAAGATCTCAAAAGATTCTAAGTTATAAGTACAGAACTTAAACCCAAAAGTGATATTCATAATTACATAAGTGAGTCTAGAGTTTGGCAGCGGAATTGTAAACTACATACTACAGTCTTCCCTATCGACAACTCTTAACTCAACCCTCGCCGTTTCCGTCGCTTCAACCTGCACATTTAGAAACATATGCAGGGCTAAGTACAATAGTACTTAGTAGGCACATTGCCGAAAACATAATCATAAGTATAGATAATCAAGCATTTTATTTCTGTAGCACATCGGGGTTTTTCATTAAATTCCCATGTCTACTAAACATTTTCTTTCTCATTTTCATAATGTAGCTTGCGCAAGCATTTTTCATAGATGTTTCGTTCAATCTTGACCATTCATAATTCACCGTGGCTGGTTACCCCTCAACAGGATACCACATACACCACAGGCTACAGTGTACACTAAACTTTGGAAAGTCCCTTTTGACTAACTCAAAGCCGATCGTTTAGTTATCCCCTTTTGGCTAACTCATAAGGTACAAGAGAACTCACATAAAACAAATAGTTCATGCCATAATTATCACTTTGAAAACACAATTATCAAAGCGATAAAGAAAAAGTTTTCGAGCATTGCTCGTTTTGTTTCATATATAAAAGAAAGCCCACCTCGATAGAATACAGAACTAAGACACGTGCTTCTGTCTTCTGATCTTCCGTCCTATCCTTGGTGTCGACTTCCTCCTTCATTATAATTAATCATAATTTAAAACTCGGTCGCAAATGATAAACGAATACGGAAAATCGAGTTGAGTTTTAGTCCTTCAGACCTTTTTAGGCATTTACACGCTAAACTAAACTCTTTTAATTAAACAAGAAACGACATACGAACGCATCTCGTTTGACACTCATTCGGTTCTATACTTGACACTTAGGTCGATAGAGAGACACTAGTTGATAACTTGAAACGACTTAAAAGATCGAAAAAATCAAGTTGAAAAGGTTTCAACTTAAGAAACTAGGTTTTGAATTTACTGCACAGATCAGTAAGTCTGTACAGAACAGGGGATTTTGGGGAACATGCCCTACACCTGAAGAAAGCCTCGGATGTCTAGTTTACTCTCCAATTCGCAGATTTCAATTCCGATAAACGAGCTAGGAGATATGGCAACTTCCGTGGAAGGTTGCAAAACTGCCGAGTGAAACCCTAATGCTCGATAAAATCGACGTACGGTTTTATAGGTTCGATTAAAGCTTAATGACTTTTATTTTCATGCAAATACTGACTCAAGGTAGTCACCACGTATAATCATAAGTGATGTACTCCTTTTCATTTCTCGATCATAAGCACGACGTTCAAAACCTCGTCTTTTCAAACTAAACAAGTACTATACCAAGACAATTTCTAACATATCGTTTCTACTTCTCGTTCACAACTATAACTTATCATTTCATGTCTCGGATGAACATGTCGTCAACTACAAACTCGTTCATTTAACAATAACGATCATTAATATCCAATTACTTTCATTATTCGTCTTTTCTAACGATACTTAGGTTCGATTCTTCGCCTCTTGTGAAATTTCCGACGTTATTAGAATTTGTTCTAACTTTCCGATTATGATCATTTACTAACGAGATTAACTTATAATCACATCATAGACCTATATCATTATCTAATCTCGACTAATCGTCGATCGTTCGTCTCTTAACGAAAATCCTACGTTCTCCGTTTTCGTTCAAATTTTACAACAACAATTATCATCTAACGAACATCACTAATACGCAAATCATGTTATCAAAACATTATCGAGCTTCAACTTATCGACACATCTTTGTCTCTTACGTTTTTTTCGTTTTATTTTTAGAAAAATCCCAATTAAATATATAATCATCCTCATACATCGTATATCTCATTTCCATTAATCAATCGAGCATATCATAACATTTACTATACTAAATCATGCGTTCTTCGTCTCTTAGGTTTCAAATTTTATTTTTAGAAAAATCTAAAACAATTCATATAGTCAATTAACATCATGTAGAACACTAATCTATCGATCAATCACCAAAGAAATCGAGCTACAATCAAACCCCTAAATTTCCCTAAAAATCGGTACAAACCCTAAGACAAAGAGGAGTGATTTTCTTCATGATTCAATCCATAGAACTCAATTCTAAACATCCTAGAACATGTATCGAACAAGAAATAACATGCTATTTCATCTCTTAAGTTTTTCGAAAAAAATAAAAAGAGGGAAACAAGCTTTTGTTCGGTGCATATTGGAGACGAAGTTCTTACCTTGCGTAATATGGACTCAGATATGGAATCGATCGGTAGATGAAGATCTTAAGAGCTTGAGGAAAGCTTGGAGTTGAAGCTTTAATGGAGGAGAAAGAAGAAAAGAGAGAGAGAGTATGTGTGTGTATGGTGGCGGTAATGAAGGGGAAGGGAGAGAGAGATGGTGAGTCATGTGTAAGACATATAAAGTGAAGAAAATATCTAATAAAGCATAGTGAGTCGCTAAGGTGTGTTTGGCGAGGATTTTTTAGACGGAAATGTCTCATTTCCTGCTCTTAAACGGCGATATAAAAGTCGAGAAATACTTTCTTAGATAGTTTCGAATTCGACGAAATCTAATTCGTCCGTTAGATTGGAAATAATTTACGTACTCGGAAAACCTAATTCGTTTTTCAAAATCCGAGAAAAAGTCGGGACATTACAGTCCAAATTTTGCCCGAAAAATCATAAAAACTAACTTTCTCCGGTGAACTCGTATTGAAGAAAAAGTGAATGTAAATTCTGACGGATTTTAATTTCGAGTTTTCGGACGAAAAATCTACCGATGCGAAAACCCTAATACAGTAGTCGTTCGTCCGACTTCTAGACATTATTTTCTAAAACGGATTTCACTGTAAATCTTAGAATTTAATTTCATGATCTTAGGCGTGCAAAGCCATAATTATTATTAACTTTCATTTTTTTAAAAGACAATAGAAATAGTCGGGGTATTACAGAAATGATTTTCATTAAAATTTGAAGTTATGAGATTATGGAAGTTAAAAGTCGAATAATAATTCATTAATATATGAATGTATTCGAGGTATGAGTTATTGTGTTTAAGATATGATGTATTTCTGAAATCTCGATAGTTGATTGTGATTATGTAATATAAGTATGATGCTAATAACCTAATTATTTAAGAAAAGTTAATCGTTTATTTGATATAAGTGTTGAATATTGATATTGATGCTTGAGTATGATGACGATGTTTGAGTAATGATGTGAATACGTGTTTATAAAGTGAATGTTTGATCATCGATGTGAATGTTTGATTATTGAAATCAGTGCTCAACTGTGAATGAATGATGTATGATGATATTAGTTGAGATTTGATGTTATGATTCGCTGAAATCATATAACTTGTGAATATGAGAATTTAAGACGATTTGATTAATAACTTATCGATTTACGTAAAGTTCAAAAAGTTATTAGAAACCAAGTAAAGACGATGATTTGAAAATGAGAAATCAGAAAGTTATCGAAGTAGATAAGTTAAGGAAACCCCGAGTCAAGTAGAAGTCCTTCAGCCGAGCCCTAAGTCTATCATACGTTTTTTGAGTAAGATAAACTTAATTTTAATCGATGTTATTATTGAAGGGCCGAGCGGGACTACGAAATAGTCGGGAAAGCGTAAAGTAAGCAACCTCGACTTCAATATACCCGAAGCAAGGTGGGCTTTCTGAACTAAAACCAAATGATGAATGCACTTACTACTTATATATTATGTGCATTTTTCAAATTGATTGACTTGCCTAAATGTTCTAAATATTTTGGTATGCAATCATCTACATGTTAATTATTAAAAGTCCTGTGGATGCACGGGATAAAAGTCCTGTTAATGCGGGACCGATGCATGCATTGTATTGAGGAACTGTGAGCTTTACTTCTGTTTAGCCGGTTACGGTGTTTGAGAAGGAGGCCTACTTCTCGACACTACAGAAAGATCAATTGTAGATTGATTCATACTTGAGTATAAAAATGACTGCAGTCGATTTCAAAAAACTGAAAATGTTTTTATGGCTATCACAAGTGGTAAACTGTTTTTAGATGAATATATATTTAACCCTCGTGATGCAGCAAAAGAGGCAAGTTTCTAATCATATAGCTCTAATGAGCAGAGTTTCAAATGTTTTTGGCATTGTGTTCACTGAGTACGAAGTACTCAGTCCTGCATGTATTTCTAAACGTGCAGGTTAGCTATGATGAGGATGGTGCGGATGGTCTTGGTGGTGTGTTAGTCCATTGGATGTTTTTTAGTCGGTAATTACATGTCCTCATACATGTAATTGTCGAGAGCAGTGATGTCTTCCGCTGGATTGTGTCTATATTTTTGAAATACTCTATTATGTTGTTGATACAATGAGCAGTCTGCCCGAGTCAAAACAGTACTTTTGGTTTCGTTTGTTTTACACTCTGAATGACGTTAAGTCAAAATACTTAACACTATTTTTGAGAAACCGTTGTAAATTAAGTACTCCCTCCGTATTTGAAAAAATGTAATGTTTGCCCAAAAATAAAAAATGTAATGTTTCACTTTATGGACTTTTATACCCCAAATATTTCTCTCTATTTACAGCAATTTGCCATTACTTTTCCCTTAATTAACAAAACCTAATTAAACTAACCTAATCTAATTCTCCTAACTTAAACTAACTACCCAACCCAATTAACAATAAAACCCAAACCTAAAATCCCCAAACCCAAACCCAAACCCAATCTGTCAGCCCAATTTCCCCCAAATATATTGAAATCTCCCACCCTCCAAATCCTAATCGGTGCATTCTCTCTCGTGTTCTTCACAGATCTAGGATTTTCTCCTCTCTATCTTTGTCTCCACTCTCATCTCTGTTAATTGTCGCCACTCTAATCTGTGTTACTCCTTGTCGTCCGTTCACTATAATGGTGCCGATCAATAACACTACTCCCATCTCTGAGAGCCTGGTGGCGAAACTTCCTTCACTGCCGCTTTATGATGAATCTGAGAATCTGTTGGCACCGATCTTTGATGATTCTCAGACGCAATCCAGTTCGCCGTCGTTCTTTGACGAGTCTGAGACTCAATCTCCGTCGCCACCGCTCTTTGACGAGTCTGAGACTCAATCTCCTTCTCCGGCCCTCTATGACGAGTCTCAGACTCAATCTCCGTCGCCGCCGCTCTTGCCCGACGGATCTCAGCCAGATTCCCCACCGGTGACGGTCAGACGCGAATTGCCGCCGCTCTTTGATGGTACCGTGGTGCCGGAGTCTGAATTCCCACTGCTCAGTGATGAGTCTTCTCCAAATCCTCTAGAGGGCATGGTGGCTAACAGTGAGAGCTCGGTGCTGGCGATGAAGTGAGAGGATGAAGCTGACATTCATCTGACCTACAACGAGTGGGTACAGAATTACATTGCTAGGGGTTTGCTACAGTATAAAAGCTCCAGAAAATAGGTGATTGCGTTCTATTTTGTGGTTTTCAGTTTTATGATTCCCCTCGATTTTGTGATACTGCATTTCTGAAACTGCTATTGAGTGAGTGGAGGAAGGTCGGTGATGCCTTATTTGTACAATTTATGATCATTATGTCAATCTATGTTATGCTGTATTTGATTGTGAAATTGATATTGAACTGATACTGCATTTGAGTGAGTGGGGGAAGGCTGGTGATGCCTTATTTGTGCATTTGAAACTGATTATGAACTGATACTGCACTTGTGATGCCTTGTTTGTGCATTTGAAACTAATTATGAACTGATACTACACTTGTGATGCCTTATTTGAGCATTTGAAACAGATTATAAACTGATACTGCACTTGTGTCTATCTGAAACTGATTATGAACTGATACTGCACTTGTGTCTATCTGAAACTGATTATGAACTGATACTGCACTTGTGTGTTTGGTGTTGAATGTGAATTATTGTCTTCTTGGGAGTTGTTTGATGAATCTTATTACTGCCACCACTAGAATTATTTGTGTTCTATATCTGGAGGCATAAATAGGATATATAGTGAGTCAATGATGCAAAAAAACTTCATGTAATTAAGGCTGAGACTACAACCACTAACTAAACAACTGATCCAAGGACAAATTTACATTCCAAACACAAAAAGTGATCTATTTTCTGTTTGTCCATGTAAACCTTCTGCCAAAAAACATCTATACAGAACCCCTACTCTGTTAAATGCATGTCTTCCACTTCTCTAGCGATGTCTTCATTCTGCAATATATCCCTCCATCAACTCCATGCATCTTCAGATATTCCCATCTTTCTTTCACAATGCTTTCATCTACTAAGATGGAATCTGGCAATGTCCCCTCTCTCACCATTCTCTCCTTGTACATATGTGAAATTTTGTATGTGTTATTTCCCCTGCACTTGATGATTTCTTCATGGCAGCCTTGCAAAGTGAGAAATACATTGTTTAATTTCCATGGTGAAAAATTCTCAAATGCTTTTAACTTGTATAGGTCTGCCCAAAGCTTGTTGAGCTGCAACTTGCTTCCATGTGTGCCATACAGTGATGTATTCCACATTGAATATTGTTGCAACCTCTCTTTTGGCATCATGCTTCAAACCAGAAGTAGTTGACTGTTGGGAGGAGCCACGGAACCAAGGTTGTTCTTTCATCATCTGTCAGATTTTTTTTGCTTTGGCCTGGTTGCATTGCTGCAGAATTTTTGGAGTAAATGCAGCTGTTGTAATGAATGTATTTAGCCTTGATTGCTCTGTATTTATAGCTGGTAGAATGGGTTTGGTGATGTTTATTCCCTCCAACATTTTTAGTGGGAAATTTGAATTTAGGCTTCTGTTTTCCCTCTCAGTATTGTAAGAATACAGTAGCATTAAATGCACTGGCTGAAAATTTGATTTTCCCTCTTCAATGAAATTTTATTTTCCTGTCCAATTTATTCAATGTCTTTATTAATCTGTTTTCAGTTTCAATTGATTAATTTTGATGCAATGCAGTGAAATTGTGAATCATATCAATGTAGAAAAATAAAACGTGATCTTATGCAGTTTGTTATATATGCAGGAAAATAAAACGAGCATGTAAAAATTAACGAGCATGAAAAAAATCGAGCACGTAAAAATTAACGAGCATGAAAAAAATAAATTCATGGAATAAATCAAATAAGAGTTAGTTGTGATTTTTAAACCACAAATGCTAATTGTAATTAACAAACCTCACCTTTACTACCCTTATTGTCTTTTTACACCACTTTATTCCACTTTACCAGCTTTTCTTAAACTTCGCGCAAACAGTAAACATTACATTATTTTAAATACGGATGGAGTATGCCGTTACTTGTTGAGATAGGCTGAAAGCATGTTCTTATTCGTTGTTGCTTTCATACCTTATTTCTTTAATTGATTCATTATCGAGTCAAGCCTTATTTGTTGGTTTCACATTCCTAATTCATTCAAAGATAGTAATTGGTTACATTTCGAGTTGAATTGTGACAAAAGTGAGATGTTTATTTGATGGTTTTACCTTCACACTCTAATGGAGTCAGGTCGTTCCTACACACCGGATTTCGGGCTGTGACAGAATTGCTGAACATTATTTGTACAGTCACAAAAAATGTGGGTGAATTATGTTTGTGACTGCTGAGAGGATAATGAGTTAGAAATTATTAGGTGATTTTCTTCATTTTATAGTAATTAATAAGAATACATATGTAGGTGATTGTGTATGATTATAGAATGATGGAAAAAATTAAATAATAAGAAGGGCCCAAAACGCGTATGAACAACCATGATATGTTGGTCAAACAGTAATTTGACACTGTAAATATACTAGATAAATTTTATTTCATTATACTTAATTATTGGGGTTGCCCCGACAAAATTATTTGTGCTTTAACTTAGTTTTTAGATTGTTAGTAAAATAAGAAACTTGCGTAAGAAAAAGATGGTAATAAATAATTAATACATTTGTGTAGTAATTACAAAATTCACAGCACAAGAAGTTTGAAATAAATTTAAACACAACATGAAATAGATATTTAATATAAAAGTCACAACACAACAGCAAATCCAAATTCAATCATAGAGTAAGATGTTTGAAATAGATATTTAACTAAAAAGTCAGAACAGAACAGCAAATCCCAATTTAATCAACCAAATGAGGACATTTTCTACGGGTATGACTAGTGTCACGACAAATACTGCAAGCCTTCGGTTTCCGCAAGGTTCTTGGTGCTTTGGTAGATGTTGGTTTGGAAATACTGACATATGTAGTACACGTGGAATTGTAATGACCACGTTGCTTGCATCGAGAGCTAAAACGAGATGAAGAGCGTGAGGACTCACAGAAAGATGGAATGTGTTTGGTCTTGGGCCTTCCAGCTTGACGGGGATTGCCAGGAAGATGGACAATCGTATGTCGTACATGTTCAGGTAGATTCCAATCATCCCAGCTTGGATTTGGGTTGACATCACCAGCATACTTGTCACATAAGTTACTAGTAGTGAAAATATGAGAAACATAGGATATTGGCTGCTCCTTTGCAAAGCTACAAAACCATGGAAAAGAACAGTATAAGAATATAAAGATATAAAGTACAGTATGAAGGAAATGAAGTAGAGTAACAACCTTATTGCAGCAGCCGTATGAGAACAAGGGAACATATTGAGATCAAACTTTCGGCATGAACAAGAATGCAACTCTAGATCAACCATAAAAGTTTTTCCACAATTCTTTACACAAAACCGTGTAAGGTTAATGGGTTCAACAACCATTGTAAAGCCCTGTTCAATTCTAACAGCTAGTTCGTCTGCAATCGTAGGAGAAAGTTCATGTGTACGGCTTAAAGCTAACTGATGCCTCTCAACAAACCAACCACAAACCATTGAACGGACGCAATCAAGTAGAGTGCATACAAGTAAGGTCCTAGCCCAACGTAGTGTAGAATTGATATTTTTCACACGCATTAGACCTCATTACACCATAACGTCGAACGGCAGAAAAACTGTTTGCCCAACGGGTAGGATCTATCTCTGACAATCTACGGTGAGCTTTCGGACACATGTCCTGAATAACATTCATTAGGTGGTAAAAGTCTTCCTTCCTAGAACATAAGGCTACTTTTTGGAATGCCTTCACAATTGACGCCGTATTTGGTAAGATTTTTCTAAATATGAAAACAACAGAGGCCATGCATTACTCCACGATATACTGTCTCAACAGCTTTGCTAATGCTAACATGTTGATCAGAAATAATCACCAAATCGTTAGGTTGAACAAATGCTTTTTTAACTTCCGATAAAAACCATATCCATGATCTATCATTCTCCTTATCGCCAATACCAAATGCAAGGGGAAAGATTTGTTCATTTGCATCTTTTGACGCAGCTACAAACATAACTCCTTTATACTTACCTTTCAAGTGCGTTGTATCAACACAGATAACAGGTCGACATGATGAAGCAAAACCAGAAATAGAAGCACTGAGAGCCATGAATGCAAATTCAAACACATTATCATCATCAGTCTGCAACGACACAACAGAACCAAGATTACAAGTTTCAATCATGTGTAAGAAGCCTGGCAAACGTCTAAAAGAGTCATCACTATCACCGTATATATGTTGGATGGCACGATTGCGGACATCCCATGCAACTGAATATGATATCTAAAAAGAAAACAAAAGGTACAGATGATATTTGTGGAAGCACAAAAACTTGGTACAAGAATTTTGTTACTGAACAAATTTTTTGTTGGTTGGTCAAAAAATTTAAATTCCCAGAAAATAAAAAATTACAAAATACAATGGTAATATTAAATTCTAATATAGAAAGAATGTACCTTAAAACCAAATTCTGGTTGGAGATAGTGAACCATTTCTTTGGGCCGCAAGATAGCACCTCAAACCATTAGACGGGGAGCAAAAAAAGCACCCACAACACTAGAGCACATGATTCTGTGCTTATTGACTCTCAAATCCAACTAACATGTATGGGGTGCTCGTCAATGTGTGATTCTCCAAAAACTATTTGCAGAAGGAGCAGCAGACCGCATATGGAATTAGCACCTACCAGGAAACTTACAATGCACGTAATACTTCGTTCCACTTGAACGCTCAACAGAGAACTCACACTTATTGGTCAAATGATAAAGACCAACAACATACATCAAGCTTGGTTTATCAACATAGATAGCCCCTAAAGCCAATTCATCTGTACTGAATTTCATTTCAAAGTCACCCTCAATATTAGATTCGGGAAGAGGTATAATTGCTTTAGACAATGGAGAGGGATTCTTGTCACCTTGTTTGGAATTCTCTTTCTCGGGGTGGTAAATACTATGCGGAGGTAAATGATTGGTCAAAGGAGGCACAAACTTAGTATTGTGAAGGAATGGGTGGAAAAGAGCAACAGGCTCACCATCATTATTAAAGGAATCATATTCATAGGCATCCTCGTCATCCAAACTGTCATTGCTAACAGCACAATCATCGGGGTCAAAATCATCATCTTCTTCATCGATGTCCTCTCCAGATTCACAATGATCACCAACATAGGACTCATCAATTGGCAACTTATCAGCATGTTTCCTTTTAAGTTTCGTGCTATCTGTTTGAGTGCATTGTTTGAAAGGTGACGTGACGAAGACATAGAATTTCCTAACACCATTCTCTAAGGAAAAATTGAGCTCAACATCATTAGTTACATTAAGGCGAACACAACTACCATCATCTATGGGAGAACCCACCAAACAAGATACTAAACATAATCCAGACAACTGTTCAACACCACCTATGTTTGACTGAATTTTGCTTAGGAAAACTAGAAATGAACGATCAACATTGGATAATAGCAACAACAACTTATCACCGCCTTGGTACAAGTCATTAATCCAAACACCACCAAAATGCACTAAAACTGACGTTACATCCACCAAGATGTCAGACGCACAGACCGAGCATATAGCTGTTCTTCTCAAGGATCTACAAACTGAGAAGGACAACCTGATAAAGCTATATCAATCATCCAAAATCATCGAGAATCTCATCAGTTACCGACGACAAATGGATGACGTGTCTGGACTCGGCTACGACATGGTCAAGGACACTGGAATTCCACCCGCAACCTTTATCAAGGTTGTGGATGTCACGGTTGCCAAACCAAATACTGTTGAGTCTGCAACTCCCCAACTTAATCCAACCTTCACGTCATAGCAAGTACCTACAGCACAACCTACTAAGGGAACTGCAACTGAGAAAGGAAAATGAGCTGTGGTTGGAGAACTGAAGAATCCATCGGTTGGGATAACAACTGAGGGGTAATGTTCCAGGACTCAGAAGAGAAACCAGAGACATCGGAGATACAATCAGAACCGACATCAGAACCGACCTCAGAACCGACCTCTGAACCGACCTCAGAACCGACCTCAGCAGGGATGGAATCAACAGAACCGATAGGGATTCAACCATCAGAATCAACATCGGTTCCATCATCAGAACAACCAGAGGTTCCATCAGAGTCAACTAATGTGGAACAGTTCCAACAGCTGCGGACATTCATGCCAGAACTTGAATCAACAACAGGGCATGAACAGCCGTCGTCGACAGCCAGGAAATTGGAATCAGACTCAGCCACAAAGATTCCAAATGGCATCCGACCTCATCGGCAACACCAAAAGGGTCAGAAACGTCAACAAAACAAGGGGAACCCTTCTCCTCCTAAAGCCCACAATGGGAGAAATCAATCTCCTCCCAAGAAGCAGAATGTCTATAATAACAACAAGCCTAAGGATGACAGAGGTGTTGTTATAGTTGATGGAGAAGGAAAGATAATTTGGAATGACAAATCTATCCGAATCTACAGGGAAAGATAATTTGGAATGACCCACAGTTCAAGGGGGAACTGGTTCTAACCCTCCAGAACCCAACTAAAATTGGGGACCTAAGCGTGTTTCTCTGTGCAGGAGCAGGAGGAACAGCTGAGGAAGAATAAAGCATCACATACCATGTGGGTGATGGACAGTGGATGCTCGAAACACATGACAAATCTGAGGGATTTGCTTGGGAGTTTCGTGGAGAAGGAAGGACCATCTGTTACCTTTGGTGACAACTCAAAAGGTCACACCAAAGGCTACGGTACCCTTGAAACAAATCACGTGTCTATTTTCAATGTTTCATATGTTGATGGATTGAAGCATAACTTGCTCTCCATCAGCCAATTCTGTGATAATGGTTTCTCTGTCAAGTTTGATGCGCAGGGCTGCAGGGTCAAAAATGTCGGAACAAAGCAAGTCATATTGTTGGGAAATCGATCCCCAACCGGGAATGTCTACTATGCAGATTGGAATAGTAGTCCTCCTGAGACCTGTCTTTTATCAAATAGCAGTTCAGATGTGAGCTGGTTGTGGCACAAAAGGCTCAACCATCTGAATTTCAAGACAATAAACCGCCTTGCGAGACAGGAACATGCAAAGGGAATCTCGAACCGTGTGTTTTCACCAATACATATCTGCAGTGTGTGTCAGCTGGGAAAGCTCGCTAGATCCTCCTTTCGGTTGAAAACGATTCCATCAACCGACCGAGTATTGCAGCTGATCCATATGAATCTCTTCGGGCTTGTTACTCCCAAGAGCATGAATGGTAACGAATATACACTTGTTGTTACTGATGATTTCTCTAGGTACATGTGGACCATTTTCATGCGTCACAAGAGTGAAACCCGAGATGAGCTACCCAAGCTGGTGGATCGGATATCTAACCAACAAGAGATGAAAATTATTTCTATCCAATCAGACCGTGGAACCGAGTTCCTTAATGAAACCATCATCGAATACTGCGAGAAGAACGGAATCACTCATCAAACATCGGCTGCTCGTACTCCACAACAGAATGGAGTAGCCGAGCGAAGAAACCGAACGCTGAAGGATGTTGCTACATCCATGTTGACAAGCTCAGCTCTGCCAAAGAGATTCTGGGCTGAGGCAATCAACACAGCATGCTACACTCAGAACCGGTCTCTTCTGACCAAGCGGTTGGGAAAGACTCCATATGAACTATGGAGACGCAGGAAGCCTGATATTTCATATTTTCGCGTTTTTGGTTCTAAGTTTTATATTCACAACAATGGGAAGACTCAGTTAAAAACTTTTGACGCCAAGGCTTCGAAGGGCATATTTCTCGGATATGCCGCTCGGATCAAGGCCTATAGAGTTTTTAACAACAGTTCTCGTGTTGTGGAGATAACACCTCATGTTAGTTTTGATGAATCTACTTTTGAGTGCAGGGAACAGGCTAAAGGACAACAAGTAGATCCACATGTTCCACCAGCTCTCACCAGATCGCAGGTTCTAAGGCAGAAGAATCTGGTTGAACCATTTGTGTGGGCAACCGAGGATGATGATCCTTGTTCCTCTGAAGATGAATGTGAGGACCCCAGCTCATCTGAAGGGGGAACTTCAGCTGATGTTACTCCAACTGCATCAGCATTCGAAGCCCAACCTAACCCGGTTCGAGATACTATCCATGTTGAGGATCCAGACTCAACAGCAGATAAATCACCAGTTCTGAAGATCCCAGCATCTCCCACGGCTCAGGTTATCCCATCCTTTGAAATCACAGAACCGCCAATGTTGGAAGAAGAAGGAAGACGCAACAAGAGATGGTATGAAGATCATTCCAAGGACAACATCATCGGAGATCCAACCAACGGTGTGCGTACTAGGAGCAGAGTTGCAAATCCAGATTTAGCCGAGAAAGATTCCAACACTTACGCCCAATATGCTGAGGAGTTGGCAGTTCTTGAAGAGTTCGAGCAAGCCGGAGATGTTGCCATGATTTCATGTTTCGTAGCTGATGTGCCAGAGCCGAAGCATGTTATGGAAGCTCTCAACTGTGTTCATTGGACAACAGCCATGCAAGAAGAGCTGAATGAATTTCTACGCAACTGTGTATGGGAGTTGGTAGAAAGACCAAATGGTGTTAAAGTCATTGGATTAAAGTGGATTTTCAAGAACAAGAGAGACGCCATTGGATTTATCGTGAGAAACAAGGCAAGGTTGGTAGCTCAGGGATATTGCCAACAAGAAGGAATTGATTTCGAGGATTCCTTCGCACCTGTTGCAAGGTTGGAAGCCATCCAAATATTTCTAGCCTATGCCGCATTTCACAAATTCAAGGTTTATCAGATGGATGTGAAGTGTGCTTTCCTCAACGGTGATATTAAGGAAGATGTTTATGTTGAACAGCCTCCTAGTTTTGAGACTGGTGATGGAAGAGTGTATAAGTTGAAGAAAGCAATCTATGGATTGAAGCAAGCACCTAGGGCTTGGTATGACACTCTCTGTGGTTTTCTTCTGAACTCGGGGTTCAAACAAGGGTCAGTTGACAAAATACTATTCACCATAAAAGTTGGAGAAGACATACTTGTTGTGCAAATCTATGTCGATGACATCATATTCGGTTCCAAGTCGGAGGAGTTGTGCAAGAAATTCTCAACTCTCATGAAGGAGAAATTCGAGATGTCGATGATGGGTGAGATGAATTATTTTCTTGGGCTACAAGTGAAGCAGTCACCAAAAGGGATTTTTATTAATCAGTCCAAATATACAAAGGAGCTCATCGCAAAGTTCGGTTTGTAGACAAGTAAAACCACAAGGATCCCGATGAATACTAACTGGAAGATTGAGCCCGGATCTGAGGGAAAACTCGTGGATGTCAGTAAGTATAGAGGGATTATTAGTTCTTTACTATATCTAACCGCCAGTCGGCCAGATATATCTTACGCGGTTGGAGTGTGTGCTCGGTTCCAAGTTCAGCCGAGGGAAGCACACATGTTGGCAGCAAAGAACATCATTAAGTATCTGAAGGGTACTGTTAATGTTGGGTTGTGGTACCCAACTGACGACAATATCCAACTGTCCGGATACTCAGATACGGATCTACCTGGAGATCGGTTGGACAGGAAGTCCACATCCAGACACTGTCAGTTCATGGGAAGCAAGCTAGTTTCATGGTTTTCCAAGAAACAATCATGTGTTGCCACTTCTACAACCGAGTCAGAGTATATGGCTGCCGGTAGTTGTTGCATGCAAGTGTTGTGACTCAAGCAACAGCTGAGAGATTATGAAGTAGCAACTGGACAGGTTCCCATCCATTGTGATAGCTCAAGTGCCATTGTTATCTCTTTGAATCCTGTTCACCATTCTTGGATGAAGCACATTGACATCCGACATCATTTTATCCGAGATCATATTGAGAAGAAGGATGTATCTGTGGAGAAGATTCCAACTGAGATTCAGAGAGCCAATATCTTTACCAAACCTCTAGCCGAAGCACGATTCAAGATGTTATGTGATCTCCTTGGATTGTTGGATCCATCAGATGAGGAATCAGCCGAAGTGAAGAGATAGATATCCATCTGAGGGGGAAGCTCAGATGAAGGGGGAATCTTAGATGCGGATCGCCATCCGAAGACATCAGACGTCAGCTGAACAGACGAACTCGAGTCAGCTGATTCCGACATCAGCTGGCAGGTATCATTTATGTCTGAAGGTGTTTAGGTCTTAAATGTGAATGTTTGAAATAAATTCAAACATTCTTGACCATGTCAGATAGACTAAAATAGCCATCATAGCACATTTAATGTAAAGTACGGCTGAACATCAATAGCCTTACTTTATAGTGCGACTGGGCTGACACAAAAACAGTTCACATTCTCACGCGCGCATGTTGGAACTCGGAATGTGACGTCAAGTCAGAGTTAGTCAACATTCACGAGATCTCAGCCGTTGATGGATTCACGCCATTCAATCTTGGCCATCTATTTCAAACGACCCACTAACCTATAAAAGGCGGAAAATCAGGAAGTGATTTCTTACCTTCTATACTTGTGTTTATCTAAGTAACTGTTCATCTTCATCTATGATTCTGTTTCACCATTTTCGGCTAAATTCTTCTTTTCTTCTCTCTATATATAAACCTCTCTGGAATACATAATGGCACCGAAAGCTTCATCTCAAGGAAAGAAGATGGCATCATCAGGACCAGCTCTTGTCCCTTCGTCGTACGAGGAATCATATGATATGATGATATCCAGAATCCACTTTGAGCAGATTCTATCAAAAGAAGCACTGGACTCACCGGCGTTATCCCCTCTCGCCGATCTTCTCAGGGATAATCGTCTTCTTGAGTGGGCAACGCTCTTTCCCACCCACTTACTCAAGCGACAGGTCGGAGAATTCTACATAAACCTGCAACACGAATAGGGAGTAGGCCTCGTTTCAGAAATCTCATGTCGACAGCGCGACGTCCCTGCCAGAACTATCCGCTGTGTCACCTTCCACCTACCGATTTTTGAGATGCTACGCTCCATTATTCCACCTAAATCTGACTACCACGGACACCATCGAGAACATCACAGATGCAGATGCAAATCTATTTCTTGAGAATGCTCTTATCACTGCAGAAAGATTGAGGAGCAACATGCAGCGAACAAAGTTGAAACCCGAGCATCGACTTCTGTTCGATGTTATATCCAAGGTTATCTTTGGATACAGCGGAGCTTTTGGAGATATCAGTCGACCCAAGCTCAAGTAGCTGATAGCTTTGGAGCACAAGCACAACATCAACTGATTCAAGTACTTCGAATACCAGTTGACGATGGAGAAGCAGAAGATTTCAGAAACTATAACTGATTCCGGGGAAAAGTTGTTGAGTGTTAAGGGAACTCTCAACTTTGGAGTCAAAATCTCTGCCCTGATACTTCTCGCCACGAAGGATCAGAACATGGTGTGGGAAGACAGTGAGGAGACACCAGTTAAAAGGCAGATGTTGTTCCCATCAACCAAGAAAACTCTTGATGAGATTTGGAGTGTCTACACTCCCAAAGATAAAAGGAAAGCTGTGAAATCATCTGTGGAGAAAGATACAGCTGAGGAGCTGCCTCCAGCTGTCGACCACTCTTCAAAATCGACAACTGCACGCCGACTCAGAAATGAGTCAGATAAGGATCAAGAGGAAAAGCCGCGTAAGAAGAAGTTGAAAGTTCACATAAAAAAGTCAGTTGCAAAACCAGCTGAGGAGGTACCATCTGAGTCGAGTCACTCAGTTGAAACAGCTGCTTTTGAAATTGTTCCTCGTGAAAGTGGAACAAGGAAGGAGAGGTCTCCCCATCAAGATGGGATAAAAGGGGTGGAAACCGATCCGGAAGATGAGCCGAACATGTCCTCGGATGCAGCTTCTTCATCCAAGGAATCCGAAGATATTCCATCCTCTCCCACGGCAGGAGCTGATGCCGTACAACACAGACAGGTTCTCACAACTGATCAGTCAGAAATTTCGAGCTCCCCACTCAATGCCAACATTACAACCCAGTCAGAAATTCCGAGCTCTCCACTCGATGCCAACATTGCGACCTCTTCTTTGGCCAATGTTGAGAAAACTCTTGAACCAATTCCCTATGAAAATCTCTCTCCTTCCCCCATTGACGAAGAAGCTGATCGTCGAGCTATCGCGCTGGAACATGAAGGCAAGTTGGCATATTGCTTTCAGAAGCTGATTGGTATGTTCCCCGAGGCGCGCGACATGCCCACTTTTGCCACGCTCGGAACTGAGTTGTTGTATCAATTCAACATCATTTTCAGCCATTTGTATGTCAAGGAAGATACCATCCGGATTTACAGCTGGAACCAGCTCAAGGCAGATGAGTCGCGTCTGAGGGAATACTTCAATTATACCAACCTCGAGGTTGCGTACAACAACAAGATCGCACTACTGACTCGCCGACTGGATATCAGCAAGGCAGAAGGAAGAGACACAAGGGAGTTGACAGCAGATCGAGAACTTGTCACCTTCCTTGACAACATGCTGGCCAAGTCTGCTGAATTCGTAGATGATCTTGACGCAGCCGCAGCAGCAGCAAAGCAGGAGGAAGAAGAACTTCAACAGTACCTGGCCAATCGCCAAGTCATGGTTACTGTTGAACAGCCCGCACCAGTTGAACAGCCAGCACCAGCTGATCAGCCAGCACCCTCCTCAGATTAAATATGCGAGCTGATCGCTGAGAGAGTCAATCAGCTGAGGAAGGAGATGATAGCTAACATCCAGCTCAACCGGGAAGAACAGCAGAAGATGATAGAAGCTCAGGATGAGAAGCATAGGAAGCTGCTGGAGAACATGATGCGATGAAGATGAAGCTGGATGACTTCTCAAC
This sequence comes from Schizonepeta tenuifolia, assembly GCA_029490685.1. Taxonomy (NCBI): domain Eukaryota; kingdom Viridiplantae; phylum Streptophyta; class Magnoliopsida; order Lamiales; family Lamiaceae; genus Schizonepeta; species Schizonepeta tenuifolia. The sequence goes on along the minus strand of CM055958.1, from coordinate 35,617,694 downwards.
ATCCACCAGCAAAGACATCAATGATCTGAAGACAACATTTCTTGGAATCAGATCAGACCTGAACGTGTTCAAGTCCATCTCAGAATCCAATCTTGCAAAATCTCAACAGACGCAAGACAAAGAATGGGATTCTCGGTTCGAACAAAAATGGGCTAAGTTCATCGCTTTTCAAACTGAAGTCACTGAAACCTTCGCCACGATGAAGAAAGTTGATCAAGAGCGTCGTGATAAGGAACTGGCGAAGAAGGTTGATGTGGAATGTGTTGTAGATGAACTCTTTAACCGGATCCAGCAGGCTGAACAGAACCTCACTTCTCTGGATGGCTCAGTCGCAAGCCTTATTGCTGATGCCAAAAAGGGGGAAGATGAGACCCGGGAAGATGAGACGCAAGCTGAAGAAGATATCCCAGCCGGAAAGGAATCTCAGCTGAAGAAGACAGCTCCGAAGAAGTCCGCTCTGAAGAAGAAGCCAACCGACAAGAAACAAGAACAGCTGAAATCTATTGTTGTCGGAGGAGAAGAAATGGCTAAGGACATGGAGCAGGCGAAGAAGTATGGAGTCTCCTACAACTCCATAGCCGAGATTGCAGCCGAGATCGATGTTGAACTCGACGGTATTACAACCGAAGAGTGTATCGCTGCTGCTAAAGCTATGGATGTTCCGGAGAAGGATTACATGAATCCGGAATGGGTGAAAAAATTCGCGGCCAACCAAGCAACAGGAGTTAACAAGTTCGAGGAAGAGCTTGCCAAGGTTACCAATAACTTGGATAGAAATGTTACCTCCCGAAGCCAACGACGAATTGAGAAACATCAAGTGAAGGCTGAAGCAAAAATGAAGCAGCAAAGACTGCCAGGAAAGATCAAGCTCCAGGGATGCTTCAAGCATGTTGACAAATGGATGCCGGAAGAATGGAATGATGATTGGGAATCATTCAAACAAGAATTTGTGAATGATTTCTACTACATGAAGGTGTTCGCAACTGAGGATCCAATGCTTTCAAAGAAGCCCTAACCGAGCTTCACTCTGGGGATCCGAGCATGTTCAACCAGTTCAGACGAGCTATGATTGATGCAAAGCTGGATATGAATACCGTCCCTGTCCCTCAGAAGGTTACATATCTTCCTCCATTCATTCCAGATACAAGAAATCCTAACAGGCAGAAGATCGCAGCTGAAGCCAGAAAAGTCTGTCAGGAACATGGAGTAGATATCTCAAAAGAATCAGATGCCAAGAGAGAAATTTTTGTCAGGATTTTTGGCAAGTATGGGCTGAAGTATTAGCCGAGATAGAGTTTTTGAGCCACTGATGTATTTGATTTCTTTGCATATCTGTGTAAACACATCAGTTGTAATGAAAACTTTCATCATATATCCGATTCATCTTGACGTACAATTTTCCAGTTGTCCAAGCTCTGAATCGCAAAGTTATTTCAATACCATGTTATAACTGTGCTAACCCTTTGATGTTTAATCTTATAGACTGTCTAGAATTTCAGCTGAGATTATAGATAGGATAGTAAGGTTTAGATCAGTAGGATTTTGGCATCATCAAAAAGGGGGAAATTGTTGGGAAATTTAGTAAAGTTTTGATTGATTCCAAAACCAACTGACCCCAACCGAGTAGATGTTGCCATATCCTAATGTTAGTATTTAGGCTCACTGTTTGAGCAATGTTCAGATTTTATCTTTACAGGACTCCAGCTGAAGATGGCAACATGGCTATACTCGGATATGGAACATCAGATGTAAGAAAGACAACTAATCGTTCAATCCAACTGATCGGATATAGATCGTCGGATGAAAGAAAACATCTGAGTAATCAACTGCTCGTCAGATGTGACAATCCACCTGATCAGCTGGAACATCAGTTGCAGGACTCAATCTGATAAATCGACAACATGAAGTTCAAGGCAGCTGAGGGTTCAACTGTTCCTCTTCAGACAGAAGGTCAGATGAAGGTAGCGATCAGATGGAACATCAGCTGAAGACCACTCAGATGAAGATCAAACGTCTCAACCGACTAACCAATGTTGAAAGACAAAGGTTGAAATTTGAATTTCAAATAGGAAGTCACGTGATGGTTTGACGTTCTGTCATTACCTCATTTGGCCCAACACAAGGTTGTCTCAGAAGGAAAGCAGAAGTTCACAGTTGCCAAATCGGGAAAATCTGCAGAGATGAGAGACAAGCCATCGCTTTCACAGAACAGAGATCAACGGCTCTTCCAACGGCTAGTTGATCCTCACCGCCTATAAATAGAGGCATTCATTCATTCATTCATCAAGACATGAGACAAACGAGCGAAAGAACGACGATATACTGCGCACAAGCTAAACTGCAATTATTCTCTCTCTAAGAACATCAGCAGCTGACAGTTCATAGAGAGTTAGAATCTGTCTTGGTGTTTTCGATCTTAGTTTGAGTCTTCATTCGTTTAAGCTTAGATCCTAGCTCACTTCTTTGTTCGAGCTAGTAGTTGGAAAACCCACTCTTACACACATCCCCTAAAAAGGTTGTTAGGATCCTGCTCTTCTCGAAATTGAGTAGAAAGGTTGATAAGTACCCGTAAACTTATTTGTACGGTTGCAAAGCCCGTGTAAGCTTTGTGGTAGCTGTCCTAAAGAATTTGGACTGAGTTGTGTGGACTCACAACTCCCCGTGGACGTAGGAGTTCTCTCCGAACCACGTAATTCCTGTGTGCTTTTGTGTTTTATGTTCAGTTACGTTCTGCATATCTAACTGTCCAACTAACCAGCACTCAAAACTGCATCTTTACATTTCAACTGATTTGGTTGTTGACCGACCTTGCATCTGAGCGTGAGTTGTTTTATACGAGTTGTTTTTGAATCCACCACATTCCACACAGCACCACTCTTCCAGCTGAGTTTTCTTACTCAGTTGTGATTCCAGCTGAGTCCTCTTACTCAGTTGTGGTATTTTTCAGGGGGTTATTTTTAATTTCCTATCTGGTGTATTCTCCCCCCCCCCCCCCCATACACCAGAACTTGTATCGGGACCATCATGGGTGAAAACAGAAATTTGTATAATAGGATAATATCGTGAAGAAGACATACCTGAAAGATCGAGAATGTATAAAAATGTAGCAACTTATTCGAATAGCAGATTTGTCGAAGAAGGGGTTTCTGGAAATTGAAGAAAACCCCCAAATTTCAAATTGGGGGTAGATGAGATATTTTGCTTCAGAAAGCATATACCTAAGATATATAACCCTTGTATCGAACAATACAGATAATCAAAAATACGTTTTGTATTATTGAAAGAAACAATTTATTTTCAATCTCGTTTTGTAAGTCGAATAAATATGTATGTCTTCTTACTGCTCAAATTTTAGGGCCAAAAAAATGTATATATTATTTTGTTACTACTCAAATATTTATAAATCATTGTTACTGCTCAAAAGTTTTGCGAGAAACAGTATTTAGAAATAAGGAACAAAGGATGAGCAAAAAATTTGTTACTACTCAAGTACTTAAGAATTATATTTTGAAGAACTATAAGATGAATTAGTTATGCAATTCTTTGTTACTACACTAAAATGCATTGTGGGATTCAGTATTACATAATGTTACTACTCAAAATCATTGTGGGATTCAGTAATACATAAAAAAAATGATATATAAAATTTTAGTCATATAAGCATATGACATGTACAAAGAAAAAAAAAAGAAGAAAAGGAACTTATATGCTTGTATGTACTATAAAGAAGATTAATATGAGATTTATGTACTCATAACAAATTTTGTTAATGCACAAAAAATAAAATTACATTATTGATAACAATTTTTGTTACTGCACATAAAAGTAAGGAAGATATTAGTGAATGCGTAAAAACATTTAAACCTCATAAAAACATATAAGTGAATTTTCCAAAAGTTTCCAGCATTATTAAGGTGCTCCATTTATACATTTTTCTGTAAAAAGATTAACAAAATTAAATTCACACATTCAGAAGGAATATAGATGTAAATAAACACATATGATAATATACAAGAAACAAGTTGATATAGATAATTACATAGTTAGATTAACTAATAGTACGGTGTCCTACTACATATATTAGAATTACAAATACGAGTTCAAAAACTAACGACCAAATACAAAAAGAGAGACCAACAAAGCTGCAATGACATAGTTCTTCCACATTATCTCAGATTTTTGTGCATGAATTTCCTCACAGCACTGAAAATGACTTTGCACAATTTGACCATAGTCCTCATCAAGCTGTTTGTTAGCTTTTTGGAGTTCACGACACTCATTTTTCATCGCTTGAAGCCTGTGGTGAAGATCATCAATCTCCTTACGACATTGCACAACAATTTGTGATGCAACATTTTCTGTTAATTGGAGCTTACGATGCTCTTCCTTAAGCTTCTCCAGCTGCCCTTCATACATGTCCCTAGCAATACGTAGCTCTTTGATATATTGACGTTGATGTTCAGTAACATTTGAATAAATCCAATCAAAAGGAACAAACATCTTTCTGCAAAAATTTGAAAAAATACATAAATGCGAAATTTATATATCAGATTATGGTTGAAAGATCTTAAAATAATTTAACAAGATAAAAAAGAAAACAGACTACATATACCTCAACGTTTGAACAACTTAAATACCAACGTGCCGGATCATCATTAGACCATGAAGTATTAACAACAGCTTTCAAACCATGCTTACACTTCTTATCAGCCATTCTCTAAAGGATATAAATCAAATAAAAGTTCAAATTTGAAATAAAAAATACCAAGTCAAAATATCATGTACAAAAATGTGATTGTTGCATTTAACTAACAAGATTTAAAAGTGTGCCTATACAACTATCTATTAACTAATCTGAAAAGTTAGATACAACTATAAAAAATTGAAGTATTTTGTTACAGCACAAATAAATGATATCATTACAGGATAATAAAAAATAAAGATCAATAGAGAACAATAAGCAACAATCCAAATAGATAAAAAAAAAAAAAAGGATCAACAAAGATAGATAAACAATAAGAATGAAAAAAAAAAGAAAAAAAAGAACATTTTGTTACGACACAAATAGGTAAATGTCAAAGGTATTACATTTTGTTATAGCACAAAAATTCAAGCGCGTCCATTACAGAAACAACAAAACATATGAACCATTACAGTGGAGAAATATTTACAGTGGAAATCAAAACATCGAGATATGTGAACAAAAATATCGAGACATATCATAAAAAATAAAAGACAAATGCAGCAAGGGAAACAAAAAAAAAACATTAACAAAAACAGAGCAAAAAAACAAAAACAAATATGTACTAAACGAATATATACACAGATTCAAAAGTAAGAGCAAGAAATGACGAAGACTGAGTTGAAAACTCAGGAAAAAAAAATGACAAATGGAGTAGAAAACAAAATCAAATAAGCACAAGGACATGGAGAATAAAAAAATTTAATAAAGAGCGAGAAAGACTTACCGGAATAATTGGTCGGAGCAAGAAGATTTGTCGCCGGAAGGAAAACCCTAAAAGAAGAAACACTGTAATAGAGAGAGAAAAAATGGTAAGAGATACAAGATAAACAACAAAAGATGAAGAAGAGATGAAAATGAAGAAAAACAAACAATGTTCACCGGAATAATTGCTACAACAACGAGAAGAGTAGCCGGAAGTGAAACTGAGTCGGTTCGATCAGTTGAATTCAAGGCGAGCAGTGAAAGAATAAGAGAGAGAGAATGAGTAGCAAAAACAAAAAAAGAGAGAGAAAAGGTAAAAGATTGGAGGGTAAAAAAGACAAGAAGTGCTAAAATTTAAAAGAACTATAAGGAGTGCTAAAATCTAAAAAAACTACAAGAAAAGTGCTACTTTGGGAGATTTTCTCATGTAATTTTGTCTATTTTAATTTGTATAAACTTTTTGGATGTAGGAATTTGGGAGATGGTCAATTTCTCATATATTTACTAATTTGGAGTTGAATGGTTTTTTTAGTTTTCTAACGATGATGGGCAGAAATTTGTTGTGATTTTCATGGATTTGTGGTTTAATGCTTGTACTTATTTTATTTAATTTGAATATTGATGGAATGGTTGTTTTTTGTTGGAAAACTAATACCCCATCGATGCTAATTGTTGTTGCATTTTTCATTTTGAACTGTAATTAGGTGTAAACTGATTTCCAAATCTGTTTTTACTTGGTTTTTTTTGGCACTAATAACAATATTAGTGTCAAAAGTGCCAACATAAAGCACAAAGAAAAATACCAAGTAATTTGGTACTTTGGCACTATTGGCCATATTAGTGTCAAAAGTGCCAACAGAAAGCACAAAAAGAATACTTAGTAATTTGGTACTCCATTTTTGTTTGCTTCTTCGTTATTTTGTTTGACGCTTCTTCTTTGATCAAGATTCAAGCAAGGGGAGCCGAAGAAATCCAAATTGTTGTCTATCCTTATATTAGTAATCGGAGCGAAGGCGGAGCCGTAAAATCGGAATAGAAGGCGGAGCCGTAAAATCAGAGTAGTATGACTTGTCATGTTAAAAAATAGACATTGTCGTGACGAAATGTAACGATAGTGAAAATTTGATATTTTGGCACTAATGACCATATTAATGCCAAAGTACCAACAGAAAGCACAAAAAAAAAACTACGTAATTTGATACTTTGGCACTAATGACCATATTAGTGCCAAAGTACCAACAGAAAGCACAAAAAAAACTACGTAACTTGGTACTTTGGCACTAATGACCGTATTAGTGTCAAAGTACCAACAAAAAGCAAAAAAAAAAAAAAACTACGTAACTTGGTACTTTGGCACTAATGACCATATTAGTGCCAGAAGTACCAACAAAAATCACAAAAAAATACTAAGTAATTTGATATTTTGATACTTTGGTACTTTAGCACTAATCACTATATTAGTGCCAAAGTGACGACTGATCCGAGAAAGAATCATGCACATACCATGAGTGGTTCTCTTTCAATAGATTTCGAGAAGCTATATTGATGAAGTTACTCTTTTTAATTTGAGGAATGGATTGTAAATTATAAGTACTGGTGATGCATTTGTTTCCTACTGAGGTCAAGAATATAACTATATAAGGGCTGGAAATCGAAAGAATGCATGCGATAGAGATCTCATTAGGAATTCTTCAAAGAATACAAAAAGAATAAAATAAAATAAAAATTGGGATTTGTTATAATGATATCTTGTTAGTTCTATCCTTTCAAAAAAAAAATCTAGTTCGTTCTAAAAATACACTTAACAGTTGCTCAAAAAAAAAAAAAAAAAAAAGCACCCAATATATACCACAATATTCATGTTACTTATGTATGCAACATGCTATACTACTAAAGTAGTCAAATGAACTAATTTGATGGATATATATTGAGTTCATACAGGGTATGACAATACGCAATTACACGGGGAATTCGGGTGGATTAATTTTGTTACTCATGAAACTGATTGAAATATAGTCCACGAATACTGATTCAAAATGTTTAAATCCGCAGCCGAAAAATCTGTTGAGGTATTATTACTATCATTTAATCTATTCTGCATTTCCTTTTCTCCAATAGTATAACCCGCTAAATTATAGTAATGTCGTCCCTAGTTTCCCTCTCTTCCACCACTCTCTCTCCCTATCTCTCGAGTCGAAAAACATTCTAGGCAATGATCATCACACCATGATTCTTGAAAATGAAATGAAAACTAACTCCCTGGATTAATTCCATGATTTTGTGCGGCTACAAAGATTGACAACAATGAATCGGACGGTAAGCATAAACTTGGACGACGACGAGGACGCCTTCTTCGACCCGTCCGACCGGCTATCGTCCGTGGTGGCCATCGACCTCAACGACGATGACGATGACGAGTTCTTCGAGGCCAGCCGCATGTCCTTCGCCCGAGGCAGCTCCTCCATCAAGCGCATCTACTCCATCTCCCCCGACTCCTCCTCCTCTTCCATCCTCCCCGCCTACGACATGTGGATCGCCGAGCCCGGCGACGTCAAGGAGCGCCGCAAGCGCCTCCTCCAAGGCATGGGCTTGGCCAGCAACAAGGAGCTCCTCCGCCTCGCCACCTCCAAGATCGTCCGCACCGTCTCCATCAAGCCCAGCGCCAACGCTGTCCAGATCTCCCCCGCCGTCGCCATCGAATCGCCTCCCACCACTACCAACGAGCCCGACAACCAACCGCCGTCGCCGCCGCCTGTGCCGCCGAAGGCCGTCGTCCTCGTCCGGTCGAGGTCGGACGGCGACATCGACGTTTTCTCGAACAAGACGAAGCAGAGGAAGGAAGAAATGATCGGGCTGAGATCGAAGAACAGGATCACTCGGACGCTGTCGTTACGGCCGCCGCCGAAAGCGTCGGCCACGTGCCAGTACACCGGTGGCGCCATCCGTGCGCTTGAGGGAAATGACCGGCCGCCTCCGCCGGAACCTACCCACAACCGGGCCGCTTCTACGATGCAAGACGCTGCGTTCGAATCCTTCTTCTTGATAAAGAATTTAGACACTGGAACAGATTTCATCGTGAAGGAGTTCAACGAGCAGGGAATGTGGAACAAGCTGAATGATCTTCAAACAGGGAAGCAGTTGACAATGGAGGAATTCGAGAAATCCGTCGGTTACTCCCCCGTCGTGAGGGAGCTCATGCGGCGCGCCTCACGAAAGGGCAAGAAGAATAATTCCCAGTTCTGTAAGAGCTTCAGGAATAGCACCAGGAAGGGATCGGCGCTCTTGAAGAATTTGAAGGGAGCCGCCAGCGGATTCTTAGTGGTCGACAAAATGGAGAAAGCCGCGAAAGAAGAGAAAGCGGCCAAGGAAGAGAAAACAGAGAAAGAGGAAAAGGAACAAGAGAACAACGCGGCGGCGGCGGCGGCGACGGAACAGAAAGTGGAGAAGCTCTGGCCACAATGGGCGGACGCGCATCAGCATGGAAAATCATTAAAAGAATTTACTGCTTTACATTTCTCTCAAGAGATCCAAGCTCACGAAGGCTCCATTTGGACAATGCGGTTCAGCGAAGACGGCCGTTTCCTCGCGACGGCAGGGGAAGATACCAATGTTCATGTATGGGAAGTCCACGAACACGAGGTCGCGCTGCCTCCGCCGCCTGTTGAGGATTCAGTAAGTACAGACGCTCGCGCCGGCGATGCTGCAGCGCCTGCGGAACCCTGCGAGGGTGATTCTTCTTCCAACTACCGCATTGAGCTGGCAGAGATAGCGACTCTGAAAAAGGGCAGGAAAACGGGAAAGGGGGCAACGGCAACCGTCCCCGACTTTGTGAAGTTGCCGGAGACACTGATCGGACTTTCTGAGAAGCCCAAGTACTTTCTGAAAGGTCACAAGGATGAAGTATTGGATTTGGCATGGTCTCAATCCAAGGTTAAATATCAATTAAGCTATATATATAAATATATATTGGAAGAGGTTGAGGTGACAATTTTTTCTTTAAGCGAGAAATGAGAAAAATCTGGATCTTTGATCTTTGTTGAAGATCACTACTGACTGAGATATAATGATGCATTACGTAACTATAATTTATGTATTAATGCATTAAGTTATTGCAGTTTATGCATTAAAATGAATTATATTTTTGCAATACAAGCATTAACAATGTTATAAAAATACATCATTCTCACGTTCTCATATGAGATCTATTATCAGCAGATCCGTACTCTATATAATGAATATGTGCATATATATCCTCTGTTGCAAAATTGATCATTAGTAACACACAACTAAACATATACAGTTTTCTGTTGTGTGTGAGTAGCAATTGCTTTCGTCTTCAATGGACAAGACAGTGAGGATGTGGGACCTGGAAACAGAGAGCTGTCTGAAGATCTTCGCCCACAGCGACTACGGTGAGACAGTAGAGTTAGGTCAACCAATGCAAATGGGATCACTTGTATTTCTGATAAGTCTATGATATTTATGACAGTGACTTGCATACAGTTCAATCCAGTAGCTGATAATCAATTCATCAGTGGATCATTGGACGGAAAGCTTCGCATCTGGAGCGTACCTGACCGCCAAGTTGTCGACTGGACCGATGTTCATGAAATGGTCACTGCTGCATCCTACACACCTGATGGCCAGGGCGTTATAGTCGGTTCTCAGCAGGGCAACTGTAAAGTATATAGTGTTCAAGGTGAGAGAACTCAAGCTGCAAACTTTCATTTCTGCATATATATTCTTCATTGAATAAAACCTCATCTCTACTGCCTTTATATATCCTAGATTCGACGTTGGAACATCGCATGGATATCCAGAAGAAGAAATCTCAAGCCAAGAAGTTTTCTGCATTTCAATCTCCATCCAAGAAACTCCCCGGTTTCCAAACTCCAGCTCCACCTGGAAAAATCACTGGCTTTCAGGTATCCATCATTTGCTCAAACATCTTAAATTAATCCAATAATCAAATTCAATCAACTTAATTAATGCAGTATGCTCCATGGAGTCCATCTGAAGTTCTCATCACTTCAGCCGATTCACGTATTGGAATTTACAACGGTCCAGATCTCGTCCAAAAAATACGAGGTACGGATAACAAAATCACAATACAAAAAAAGAAGAGATTGAGCCCAACAACTCACACACTCACACACAGGATTCAAGAATACAAGTAGCCAAATATCGGCGTCGTTCTGCCCGGACGGAAAACACATAATCAGCGCCAGCGAAGATTCCCAGGTATACATCTGGAAGGTTGAAGAATGCAAGACTCAAGCAGCCGTCAAGAAGAAAACCATAGTTGAAGTTAACGGTCATGAAAACTTCGTCTGTAAAGACGTGTCCGTGGCGATTACGTGGCCCGGAAGTAGCAAGTACGAAGCACCAGCCGTCGATCTACACCCCAAAAAGACCACCGCTACAAAACGGCCAACCGCTGCAGCACCACCAACTACTCCTCCAACCCAGGAAGAAGAAACTTCAGCTGCCGCAACATTACCTCCTCTTCCCAAGAAAAAGAAGGAGGCAGCGGTGGCTGAAGAAAAGAAAACCTCTGCAGAAGATCAAGAAGATGTTAGTGAGGCGGCTGAGGCATCATCTTCTGCAGCGGTGGCCGAGGGCGAAGCCCAGGCCCAGCCCGAGAACGCGAGCAGCAGTAGCACCGTGCTCGCAACGACGTGGGGGCTAGTGATCGTCACTGCAAGCTTAGAAGGGGAGATCAAAGTGTATCAGAACTTCGGCCTGCCTGTCAAGGCATGCCGTCAGACACTTCTCTTCTAATAAGTGCGTATGTGAATAGTTACATAAGTTTATTCGACTAGTTAAAAAGAATGATTCTAACAATAAACTAATTTGACGAGTATTTAAGAGTATGTTTCGTATTTCATTTTACGCAAAAACTTCAGTGCAACCGGTTGCGTACAGTGCAACCGGTTTGCACTTGCTATATTCTATATGATGCAAAAATATTTAAAGTGTGGATGGTGGCGGAGTGGTTTGGGGCGGAGGTTTAGAACTCTGCTCCCTCCTCCGTCCGAGTTTGAAACCCGCTGCTTCCTTTTTTTTCCTTCTTTTTTTATAAATATTTGACTTGTTATATAAAATAGGGGTCCAACTTTTTAAATACCAAAACATAAAAGAGTGTTGTTTTATACCCCTTGTTTAAAACACACTCTTTTATATACCAAAATCTCTTAAAAGACTAATATACCCCCAACTTAAACAAAAAGAAATAAAAATATATAAAAAACAACAAAAAAACAAAACTAAACCCTACCCCCCACCACCGCCGTCCCCATCTCTCTCTCTCCCCACATCGGTCCCCCCACCGACAGCCCCCTCTCTCTCTCCCAATCGGTCCCCCACCGCCAAAAAACAGTTCTCTCTCTCCATCTTCATCGTGAATTTCCTCCTCACGATCGATTGATCGTCGTGAACGGAAGAACATGAGCAACCGCCGCCAAAACCGCCGCCCCAATGAGTCGCCGTCGACGTCCTCCGGCGAAGAGGAGGAAAATTCGAATTTTCGAGTCCCAATTCCACCGGTTAGTGCCCTTTCTTTTTTCGAAATTCATGCTTAAGTCTTCGATTGAGAATGCATGTATTTTAGTTTTTACATGTTAGAAATTGTTATATGTTAGAGTTAGGATTTAAATATGGAAGATTTCGACAATGTTTTTGGTTTAATAGAGTTGGAGATTTTTGAAGTTGTTCGTGTTGCGTAGTTCGACATTTGCTGTATTGGTTTTGGTGTTCTTACGGGGTCGATGGAGGTGGGGAAGACGACGGCGAAAGAGCTCAGGCGTGCTCACGATGGGGCTTCCCATCGTGAGGTCACGTTAAGGTTTCCATCGCCCGAGCACGATGACACTCTATCGTGAGCTCACGATGGAAACCTCAGCGTGACCTCACGATGGGAAGGCCATCGTGAGCTCACGATGGGAAGCACATCGTGAGGTCACCCGAGAGCTCTTTCCCTTATCCTTCATCTTCTTGTGTTTATGTTGGTTTGTTGAATTATAACACGTTACCATGCACTTATACTTGGTTTTATTGATTTTGTAGGAACATTATGAATTTGTTAGACCCGCCATATTGTACTCGTCTCCTAAAGTAAACCTTTACATGAGGGTAGACGTGTTTGATGAGATTAGGCGAGTTCTATTTGAAATATCCGGTGATCATCAAGCCGAGAATTTTCTAAGAACCGGTGTTGTTGGGCGGTTGATTGATGCTAGAAGAAATCAGAGTGCAAGTAATGCGCTAAATCTAACAATAGCCCGACAGTTGCAAGGGGTTGGTGCTAATCGGGTACCAGAGAATGAGCTTTGGTTTTATCTTGGTCATACGACCCTTCGTATGACGGCAATGGAATATGCTCTCATCACCAGCCTTCACTTTGGAAACTCTACATTTAATCCTTATGCAGTTCATGTACCTCCTAGAACTGGCATTCACTACAGATTTTTCAACGGCCGAGAGATAAAGACAAATGAGTTGCGCGACGCCTTCAACAGAAAACAACTTGGGAGAGACATCGATGACTATTTGAAGGCGGCCAACTTGCTTATTTACTATTATTTCCTCCTATGTCGGGATAAACCCACCATAGAGGATTGGGCATGGACTTTAGTTGAAGACTTCGAGGCTTGGGATGCCTTCCCATGGGGCTCGTATACCTGGGGAGCACTATGTCACTATGTGTACAACGCCCAGACAGTCCCCAAGGACTACCACCTCTATGGTCCGGTTTGGGCTCTACATATTTGGACTTATGAGATGATTCCGGTGTTGGGAGGTCGATGTGGAATCAAAGATCACATCGAGAGAGTGCCCCGGTGCTTGATGTGGGCCACAAGAGTGATGAAAGTTGATTTCAGTCAATTTTTCGATAATATACGGGTACATTTATAATCTTATAATGTTTTTCATTCATTCAATGATGCACTCTATATTAGTTTCTAAAATTCTAATATTACCTTTTCATTACCTTTGCAGCTTCAGGTATTGGAAAGTTTTGAAGCTACAGAAGCAGAGCGTTATGAGTATTACATGCTGAGCTTCGAAAATGGAGACCCTTTTGATGTTCGATATATACCTCCCAAACAAATTGCTTCCAGAAATAACCCGACTACAAAGAATGCCAAACAGAAGACTATGGGAAAGTTGAAGCAGTTAGCAGCACGGGTGGTCCGTGGTGACCCGGCACGACAGATGTTGAAGCGTCGTCGGGAGGGTACCCCACCACCTCGCAGTTCACCACCTCCTAGTTCACCACCTCCTACTTCACAGTGGGGGCCCTCGGGAGAGCCAGACAGGGTTTGTTGTTTGCACGGACGACCATGCCCCCTCCATGATGAGGGCACGAGCAGCAGAGGGGACGAGATTGAGCGCCGGTTGAGGAGTGTTCTGGACGACGAATCTGACAACGGCTTCCTTGCTAAACTGACTCGGAGAATGAGTCAGTTTTTTATTATGAGGCGCCCAGACAGTCCTCCACAACAGTCCAATAGGAGTCGTAGGACGGCATTGGACGCGGCCCGTCACTCTACCTTGGCATTTGACGCTCAGATGCGGACTGGTAGGATCGACCAAGACTGGGATCCGGCCCGTCACTCTAGTGCTGCAGGTTTTGGTCACATGCAGACCTCTCCAGTTCGGCCCCAGCAACCTCCAGTTCAGCCCCAGCACTCTCCAATGCGGTCACACCATTCTGCAGTTGGGTCCCACCATGACGAGAGGCAGACTTCCCGCCGCTCTGAGCCGGTGCCTTTCCAGTACTCTCACCGGCAGACTTCTCAACACTCTGAGCCGGTGCCTTCCCGTTACTCTCGCCGGCAGACTTTCAACCACTCTGCGCCGGCCCCTCTTCACGACTTTACGGCTCCTTCTCGGCAACCTCAAATCGGTGTTACAGTCCGTGATGAGCCGTTTCAGCAGTTTGGGCCGTTCCAAGCCGATCAGGAGGCGCAGTCCTCACAGCAGATTGGTCAGGACTTGTTTGCCCAGCTCTTTCGCCCGATGCCGATGTCGACCCCTTACGAGACAGTGCAACAGCCCATTCTAGAGACACCGCAGCAGCCTATTCACCAGACGACGCAGCTGCTCCCTTACCATACACCTTTCCAGTTGACCTATGGTCCGAGTGAGCATCAAGGTTCCAGCTCACACACTCCCCAGCAGTGCGTTGTAGATGATCCGGTTAATGAGGATGATGCTCAATATGAGGAGCCGGATCAGGAGGGTGGTGGTGAGGTGGTAGGTGATGTTGCATTGGGTCCTCGGGAACGTAGACCGTCTGCTCTCCGCACCCCTTTTCAGGGTGCAAGACAAAGTAGAATGGAGAGGTTGAGGATGATGTATAGTGACTTTAGGTGGCAGGGATATGAGTGTTATGTGCATGTGCTTGAGACGGGTTATCGTCTAACAAACCAATTCTTTGATCGGGTCGAGGATCCGAAGGAGGACTTCCATCAAGATGTAATGGACCTCTACGTGCTTTCGGTTCGCACGAGGATCCGAGTGCATAACTGGACTGCTCCAAATATTGGGCCAACTAACACGATCATTATCGGCACTCAGTTACTTGTAAGTTTTTAATATATATTCTTTATATTTTACTATAAATATTTAAAAATGATATTAATCTTGTATGTTGTCAATTTGATAGCAAGTTTTGCGTGCCGAGCTGCAACTCCTACATCCGAAGGATAAAGAATTCAAGCATATTAAGGGGAAGCCCACATATAAGGGTTGGGAGATGCATCCGGGATTACATGACATTGTGCACGGGTTAGACTATCCAAATGCCGTTCCATGGTCGAATTGCAAACATGTAAGTGTTTATGGTGATATATATTTCAAGTTTCTAACCATTCATTATTGATTTAAATTATTCTATTTTTGTATTGAAACAGATCTGCGCTGTGTGTAATGTCTTTAAGAATCATTAGGTCACGATTCGGATAAGTATTGCTGATTGGACGGTTGAGTTGTACGACTCAATGTCACACGAATATGATCAGGAAAGGGTCGCGCCTATTGATTATGAGCTCAAGCCCATTACTCGTCTCGTTCCTCGTCTACTAGCTCTCTCAGGCTATTGGACTAACAATGCAACAATGACGAAACGAGATAGTGAAATGAAGCTTTTGAAGATGCCGATCAAAGACCAGTTTGCCCAGACAGACAGTCACAGTTGCGGCCCATTTGCATGCATGTATTTGGATCGTTTGATTAGTAGTAAGCCGAGACACTGGGAGAACATCACCGAATGCTACATTCAAAGATATCGGTGGCTCGTAGCGACTAGGATTTATTGGCTTGCTGTACTTGACAACGTCTAGTTTTATTAGTTTATTGAGTTTATGATGTTTGAAACATGTATTTGGATCTTATTTTTATGGTAGTTCCTAGTTTATTGACTACATGAATGAAACAGTAGTTTTGAGCAGGTAAACCCCTAAACTCTCGGGTCTGGTCACGATGATAATGCCATCGTGACCTCACGATGACAACACCATCGTGAGCTCACAATGGTGTTGTCATTGTGAGGTCACGATGCCAGGGCAGTCGTGAGGTCACGATTAATACAACCGTGAGCTCACGATGAGGACGCTAAACCCCGTCGTGATGTTAGGATTTTTGACTAATTATGGTGTTTTAACCTGTTATATTATTTTGGTACGTGTTAAATATGTTCTACTTAACATTGAAATACATCAACAAATGAAAAATTTCACATTTAAACACACACTTATAGTGTTGGCGAGGTGTGTGACACAATAATGAATACATTACTATATGTTACATATACAATGACTCTTGCATTTGATAAACAATACACCTCTAACAATAACCCATTTAGTGTTTCTTTGATATAAAACCGCAAAATATGATGTGCAAATGTTTGTTAAGACATAATATAAACATTACAACACTAATTAATCATTATTTTAGACGTAATTGTTCCTGTTTATTAGTTCACGACAAGATAAAAATATCATCGTGAACTTGGTCGTGAGAATGTCATCGTGATCACGATGTACTCATCAACGTGACCACACGATGGCATTATCATCATGACCTCACGATGGAATCGTCATCGTGAGCTCACGATGATAATGCCATCGTGAGGTCACGATGATAATGCCATCGTGTGGTCACTTTGGCGTGGTCATCGTGACCTGTCCAGAAACTCGAAAACAATTAACATTCAAATTCAAGTTACCATCGCATAAAACGAAACATCAATTCAACACAAATTTTAGTACAAATTCATACAGAACCAAATCACCAAATAAAGTCACCAAATAGGTCTAGTAGTTCAAACATAACTTTAAAACAAATCTAAACTATAACCAACACGTTAGTCGACATCTAGAGCCATGGAGGGTGACGCACCATCGTCCGCTACTTTATTTCGGGCCTCAAGTTCTGGCGGCAACCAAGCAGTGTCCCTTAGGATCAGCACTCGGCATCTAATAATTTCCCATGTCGACTCCATCACCTCAAAGATCACGGCATCATCTACTTTGAGGTCGAAAGTGCGTGTGAATTGTTTCCACCCTGCATACTCAAACTTCGGTTTCTTCAAAGATCCAAGATACATCAACTGACATTCGGTTCCATTATGATTGGCAACCAGTGGCACATCCGCAGGAGGAAGTTTACCTACAATATGTGCTGGTATATGCTATATTGCACACAAAGCATTGATTAAAAGTCATACCAAACAAATTAATTGTTTGTTTAGTGGTACAAATTCTTACCAAATGCCAAGGGGCCGAAACATGTGACTTGGCTAGGATAACATCAAAAAAGGGCTTGTCTCCTGATAGGCAGTTCAAGTTTGAATCGGATGGGTTGGTCGACATCTACAACCATCCAAATGCAACAAAACATAAAGTGAAGACAAACATCAACATCAACATCAACCAATTAAATTCAATAATTTGCCACATTTTACATAAATCGAACATCATTATCAACATCAACATCTCCAACCAACTTCAACAATTGACACATAAAACAACATCTTCGAAATTCAACATAGCAAACCGAATTAAAAAACAACATATATCGGACATAAAACAAAAGATAATTTCATAACTTCGAAGAAACATACCTCTTATCGGAAACGAGCTGTGGGGGCGGCGGCGGCGGCGGTGGACAAAAGAAGCGGAGGTATTGAAAAGAGGGAAGAGGGAGATAGGAATGAGATAATAATGATATATGTTGGATATTGGTGGAAAAGAAGGTAATGTACGTATGGTTGAAATAAAAAGTTTGAGATTCTGTAGTACTTTATCAGGAAATCTGGATTCATCACGATGGGATCACCATCGTGAGGTCACGATAGGAGTGACCATCGTGAGGTCACGGCTGTTCCTTCATCGTGACTTCACGATGGCTCGTCGTGACCTCACGTTGCAGATACCATCCTGAGGTCATGATGGTTTTGTCATCGTGATCAAGACAGAGACTCACCAAAAATCATCCATGTATGCAAATAATACAATGCCATAAACTCAATACAATGCCATAAACTCAACAAGTTCTGTTACTCCTATATTTCATCTTCAATTGGGTTAGGACATGCTCTAATATCATGACCCTCACGACGACAATTGCTACATCTTTTTTTCCTCCGGCGTCGTTGACTTGATTCTACACCCCCAAAATCATGAAAATTTTGTTAATCCTCTGTTTGTTGGAGAGGGATATTCAAATCGACTCCACCAGGGGGAATAGATGTCGTGCATTTTTTTCTGTTGTGTCCAGATCCACCACGCCTTGAGAAAACTTGAGGACGGCGTGCTCTCGTGCCTTCAACTGCTGACCGAGTACGACTCGTTCTTGGACGACCAGCCTGACGTACATCTTCTGGAGGATAAACCCTAATTGATTTGATCTCCGACGGCACATTCCACTCATCGGGGTGTGGTATTTGATTGATATGCTCAGCATAAGTCTGTCTTAGGCCGTCTTGTTTGAAATATCTATGTACGAAATCGTACGAGTTCAAACCAATGCCGGCCCGCCTATTAAAATAGGAAAAATAGAATTACTTACATACAAAATGAATATAAAAATACTAGAAAATTATAACAAATAATATAGATTTTACCTTATAGCGGCAGCAGCATGCTTACATGGAATCCTATCCTCATCGAAGACACGACAATCACACGTCCAATTTTGAAGATCCACTTCATATTGTTGATTATCTTCGTCTACTTTATAAACATGGTCGGTGATTGCTCGAACAGGAAGATGGAGACTCGCTTGCACGGATAGAGAAAGCTTGTTGAATGTAGTTACAGTCAACACATGATCTCTCGATTCAGCATTAGTACGCCGCTCGTCAAGCCAATCCTCCAATGTGTGGCGAAATGTTTCAAGTAATGAGCACACTGGTAAACGCCTTCCCCACCACAAAACACTGTTCACGGATTCGACAGCATTGGATGTCAGTAATCCATAGCGCTGCACAGGACACTTTGGCCTAGCCCACCTCTCTGATCCAATTTGAGAAAGTCTTCTGTGAGCACCATTAGGACTTACAGTGTACAACAATTCAAAAAAGTTTTCAAACACTTCGTGGCGATAACTAAATGCTGCTTCATAAAAGAGTGTGGCCACAGTTTCGCCGTATGGGGTCAAATTTTTCTGCAGATGATGATAGCACAATCTGTGGAATGCATTTGGATAGACGGTTCGAACTGCATTCCTAATGCTCTTATGTTGGTCGCTCACTATCAACAAATCTTCGGGTGGATTGAAGCATTTGCGTAGGTTATAGAGAAAATAAGTCCACGACTCATCGTTCTCTATCGGACCAAGGCCAATTGCAAGCGGAAACACTTGCTCGTTCCCATCCTTCGTGCAGGCAACAAATAAGGTTCCTTTGTTTCTACCCTTAAGATGAGTCCCGTCTACTATGAGCACAGGGCGAAGACACTGCTCAAATGCTCTAATACACTGTCCAAGGGCAAGGAACATGTGACAAAACATTCCTTCACTAGTCGTCTGCAAATCGTATACAGTCCCAGGATTACGTTGTTTCAACAAATACAAATACGACGGAATCTTCTGATATGACGAGGGGAAGTCACCGTACATTCTCTCTATCACTAGTTGCCTTGTTCGGACGGCAAAGTTGTATAACATTTGAACGCCGTATCGCATGCGCATCTCTGCCATCATCTCCTTAGGCCTCAGAACGACCTTCTCATCTATCAATTTCTTAGAAAAATAAAATGCGGCCACCTCGCTACTCACCGACCTTGCACGTGCATCACGGTTCAAATCTGATTGGCAACTGTGCTCCAATGTCAACTTAGTAATCCGAAAAAGAGTTGCACATTCCGTAGCACACAACCTAAACGTGCAATTCTTTCTACCACTCCTACATAGGTACACTGCACGGTTCGAAGTGGAGCGATCGGTCTTACACTCCACAAAGTGCTCCAAATGATACATTCCTACAGCTATCCTCAACTCTTGCACTGATCGAAATATCAATCCTACCTCGAGACTACCATTGATGACGATAGGCCGCTCAACCCACACCAACGGTATTGCGCTTTCAATGTCAGGATGTGGAATGATCCAATTGCGCTGTGTACGCTCATGCTCAACCTCATTTTCTGATTGATGGTCCGATGAAAAGTGTCGATGCCCCATGAGCCTATCCATTTGTGCCGGCTGTCCAATCCAAGCATAAAACTCTTCTTTCAATGATTCAAGCAAATCTTTACGATGATCTTCCTCTTCATCTTCGGATGTAGACACCGCTTCATCCTCCTCATAATCTTCATCATATTCATCATCATCACCATCGTCACTATCATCTTGTGCACCCGAGGTGCTACCTCTCACATTAACTTCGGGGGCGGAGTTCCCGCGGTTTTCAATCACATAAACTTCAGGATCTTCTTTAGGATCCGCTAACCATCGAAGTAATTCTAAATCGCCCCGCAATAGCACTTTTGCTTTCATGCCGTTAATGGTTGTGAGGTACCATAACACATATTCGGTCTCCTTCCCACCATTCAAACCCTCTCTAATGAGTTCCACAAGGTTAGCACGATTAATCGTGTCGGGGTCGATGTAGACAACAAATAAATCCCCGTCCATATATGTCGATCGCTCCCAATGACCGCCGTGATATATAATAATACGGCGTAAAGACATCTAAAATTAAGAAAATATACAAAAATGAAGTGTAAACAATCAATGAAAATACTTGTTTAGCACACATCTGTGCTAGTCACGATGGTGATCACCATCGTGAGGTCACGATTCGTGAGCTCACGGTGGCAATTGTCAACGTGACCTCACGATCGTGATCTCACGATGGCAGTTGTCACTGTGACCTCACGAATCGTGATCTCACGATGGTGATCACCATCGTGAACACGGTGAACTTGTCCATCGTGACCATAGCAGAATTCGTGTGCTTAGCTTAGAACTAGGTATTTCAACTTCTTTTAACCCCACGATACCATGAAGTTTTTAATTTAAGACACCATTATATGAACAAAATAACATATTTCATGACATAAGATGAAACATATCTTGTATTATACTTTCAAAAACCCTAATTTCACCCTAACAATAACCCTAATTTCAGCAGCAACTTATATCAAATGAACAAACATTATACATATTATGCTTACCTTTGTATGAAGTAAGGAACGCCACGGAGCCCCCGTTGATGCTTTCGTTCTTCTTGGGCGAGATCTTGGATGCTTGGTTTTTTTTTTGTTTTTTGGGTGTATGTTTGTTGATTGTGTTTTGAATGTGAGGTTATGAGTTTGAATGAGGATTATTCTTCCCCATTACTACCACCACCAACCTCAGTGGCTTCATTTATTACCTAGTACACCCGAAAATATTCACCAAATCGAATGTGCATATACATTAATGAGTTTCGCATGCATCAGTCGTGGTCACGATGGAAGTGCCATCGTGACCACACGATGGGACTGCACCGTGACCTCACGATGGGATTTCCATCGTGAACAACCCATCGTGACGTTTCCATCGTGACCACGTGCGCAGTCAAAAGTATGACACGGTTGACTTTGAAAACTAAGGGTATTTTAGTACTTTTACAGGATTTTGGTATACAAAAGAGTGTGTTTTAAAGATAGGCTATAAAAGAAGTGTTTTTTATGTTTTGGTATTTTTTTGTTAGTTTCCTCTATAAAATATACTATAACAATAATAAATGTATGGATGGTGGCGTAGTGGTTTGGGACGGAGGTTTAGAGCCCGGGGTCGAAACCTCTTGCCGCATTGCTTGTTTTTTTTTTTCAATTATTTGAACTATTGGGACACTTTGAGTCCCAATTACATTAATCTAATAAAAATGACAATCATTTCGTGGACAAATTTAAATAGTAAAAGTGGCAACCATTTTGTGGACGGAGGGAGTATGTTTTTTTAGTTTTTCATTTTGTTTTTAAACTATTTATTTAAATAATATTTGTTAATATACAAATACAATTTTATTTTTATTTCTAATTTTTTTTAATAAACTTAACTAAAAATAAAGTTGTGATTACTAAAGGTACATATTGTCGTAAATAAAAGTAACAATCATTGTGAAAAATAGTAATATTTGTGAAATATTATCTTTCTTAATATCAATAATTACATTTTATCACGATAATAATTACTTGACGAAATCACTAAAAGTACACGTTATCATGAACAAAAGTAAATATTGTCATCAAGAAAAGTAATATTTGTGAAGCATTACCTCTCTTCATATGAATGATTACTTTTCAGAATGACAATAATTACTTAACATAATAACTTAAAGTATATGTTGTCGTAAATAAAAGTAACAATCGTTGTAAAAAAAGTACTAGTAATATTTTTGAAACATTATTTTTCTTCATATTAAAAATTACTTTTAATTACGACAATAATTACTTAATCAAATAAATAAAAAATAACTTAAAATATATGTTGTTGTGAATAAAAGTAGCAATAAATAAAAGTATATATTGTTGTTAATAAAAATAAATATTGTCATTAAGCAAAGTAATGACAATAATTACTTAACAAAATAACTTAAAGTATATGTTGTCGTGCATAAAAGTAACAATCGTTGTAAAAAAAGTATTATTGTCGAAACAGCGGAGCTTCACAATTGAAACAGCGGTCCTTCACAATGACAAGCGGAGCTTTTACCATTAGGCTAGCAAGGGAACTGTTAACATTTATGGACATTATTATTTTATACGTAACACGGTCCGAGAAAAAAAAAAAAAAAAAAAAAGACGGGGATCTTGGATCCAGGTCGGGTCGAATCGGTTGCATTGTATGTAACCGGTTGCACCCAAGTCTAGCTCTTCATTTTATATTTCAAGTAATTGTTATATATTTTGATTGAGCATTTTGCAAATTCCAAAATCATGATCTATAAGAAAATAAAAGGATAATCAAAATACAGTGTTTTTCTTGTTTTAATTGATAAAAAATTAATACTTTTTTTTAGGAAATAAAAACTTAATACTAACTTAAGCAAAGAGTATATTACTATAGTATATATGTTAAAATTCGGTAATTAATAGATGACAGTCCCGATACGAGTTACTGGTGTATGGGGGAGGGGGAATACACCAGTTAGAATTTTTCAACTTTGAAAGCTTAACCCCCGAAAAACTTCAACTGAGTAAAGAAAGTCTCAGCTGGATTCACAACTAAGTAAGAGACCTCAGCTGTGAGAGTGGTGTCGTGCGGAATGTGGTGGAAATTATACTCGTAAAATAACTCACGCTTTTGTGCAAGGTTGGTCAATAACCAAGACAGTTGATATGAAAAGATGTAGTTTGTATGCCGGTTAGTTTGGTCAGTTGAATATGCAATAAGTAACTGAACAGAAATAAACACAGACACACAGGATTTACGTGGTTCGGAGAGAACTCCTACGTCCATAGGGAGATGTGAGTCCACACACCTCAGTCCAAGTCCTTCTGGACAGTTCCACACAGCTTCTGCGGGCTGTGCAACCGTTGCAATAAGTTTACGGGTACTTATCAACCTTTACAGTTAAGTTTACGGGTACTTAACAACCTATGTCAAGTTTGCGGGTACTTGACAACCTATGCTAAGTTTACGGGTACTCAGCAACCTATCTACTCAGTTACAGGAAAAGTAGGATCCTAACAAACACTTTTTAGGGTGTGTGTGGGTGGGTTTTCCAACTACAGCTCGAACACGAATGTGAGTTGGATCTATGGCTTGAACGAATGAACACTCAAACTAAGATTTAAGACAGATTATAATTCTATGAACCCTCAGCTACTAATGTTCTACCACTCGGAACTCTCAGTTGTTGATGCTCTTAGAAAATGATTTTGCAGATTTTCTTTGCTCTTGTTTCTCTCGTGGGTGCACTTCAAATTTTTTCTATCTCGTCCAATCTGTCGAATGAATGAATGCCTCTATTTATAGGCGGAGAGAATCAACTAGCCGTTGGAGGAGCCGTTGATCTCTGTTCTTTGATAGCGATGGCTTGTCTCTCATCTCTGCAGACTTTCCCGATATGGCATCTGTGCTCTTCTGCTTTCCATCTGAGACAACCTTGTGTTGGGTCAAATGGGGTAATGACTGAACGGTCAAACCCTCACGTAATTTCCTTTTTGAATTTCAAATTCAAACCTTTCTGACAGTCAACCTTGGTTAATCGGTTGAAAATCTTGATCTTCATCTGAGTGGTCTTCAGCTGATGTTCTATCTGACTGAACCGTTGAACTCTCAGCTGACTTTCAACTTCATCCTTTTTGTAACCACTCTGTTATACCTTCCCCCTTTGGTTGGATGGCTTTCTGTAACTGATGCTGAACCGTTGGCTTGAACTCTCAGTTGTGTATAAGTCTTCCTTCTTTTTGGCATAACTCTATCATCAGTCAGAGTCTTGTAACTGATGTTCCATCTGAACGGTTTGACTTGAACTCTCAGTTTCAACTGATGTTCCTCATCCGATCTTCCATCCTGGGTTGTATCCGAGTGTTGCTATGTTGCCGTCTTCAGCTGGAGACCTGTAAAGATAAAATCTTAACATTGCTCAAACAGCGAGCCTAACTGCTAATATTAAGAGCTGGCAACATCTACTCGGTTGGGGTCAGTTGGTTTTGGAATTCATCAAAACTCATACTAATAAACTTCCCAACAATTTCCCCCTTTTTGATGATGCCAAAACCATTTACAACTTGAAACCACTACTGATCTAAATCTTACTAACTGACTTAAAATCTCAGCTGAAATTCTAGACAGTCTATAAGATAAAACATCAAGGGGCTAGCACAATTATAACATGGTATTTAAAAGACTGCGATTCAGGGCTTGGACAGTGAGAGATTGTACGTCAAGATGAATCGAATATATACTTGAAGTTTTCATTACAACTGTTGTGTTTACAAAGATAAGCACAAAACATTAAATTACAACAGTTGCTCAAAAACTAAATCATCTCAAAAATACTCTTGGCCGTACTTGCTGAAGATACGGTCAAAGATCTCTTTCTTCGCCGCTGACTCGGTCCCGGTATTAACTCCATGTTCCTTGCACACTTGTCTCGCCTCAGCCATGATTAGATTTCTTTTAGGAGTACTTGTGCCTTTGATCATCTAAGGGCGATATCTGACCTTCTGCGGGACCGGAACTGTGTTGGGATCGAGCTGAGCTTCTATCATGGCTCGTTGGAATTGCCTGAACATCCCTGGATCCCCAGATCTGAGCTCCCACAAGGCTTCCTTGAAGGCTTGCCTTGGATCTTCAGTTGTGTAGACCTTCCTGTAGTAGAAGTCGTTGATGAACTCATGCTTGAACTGCTCCCAGTCATCGTTCCACTCAATGTTCATCCACTTGTCAATATGTGGGAACCGTGACTGGAGCGGGGCATTTCTTTGTAGCTGCTTGGTCTTTGCTCTAGCTTCAGCCTTCATTTGGTGTTTGTTGATGCGTTTGACACTCCGGCTGGCTTTGTTCCTATCCACGCTCTTTGCAATTTTAGCCAGTTCCTTTTCGAACTTGGCCACTTTCTTGGCTTGGTCAGCAGCAAACTTCTTGATCCAAGAGGGATTCAAGTAGTTCTCCTTGGACACCCCCATAGCTTTTGCAACTTCAATGCAATCTTCGACTGAGATTCCGTCAAGATCGGCATCCAGCTCGGCTGTAAGCTCAGCTACGAGGTCTTGGGAGACTTCAAGTTCCTGCTCTTTTCCTGCTGACTCCTTCAGCTGAGACTCTTTTTGTGCAGCTCCTTCCCCCTGAGCTTCAGCTGGCACTTCTTCCCCCTGCTTCTCAGCTGCTCCATCTTTCCCTTGTCCAGCAACAGCTGCTGGCACCTTTCCTTCCCCCTTTTTGGCATCATCCAAAAGGGTGGCAACTGAGCCGTCCAGGGAGGTCAGCTTGGCTTCTGCTTGTTGAACTCGAGAGAATAGTTCTTCCACAGCGTCTTTCTCTTCAACCTTCTTCGCCAGCTCTAGGTCTTAGCGTTCTTGTTCGGCTTTCTTTATAGCGGCAAGGGTTGCAGAGACATCCTTGTGAAGGGTGACGAACTCAGCTCGATAATTTTCGAACTGAGACATCCACTCCTGGTCTTGTGTCTGCTGGGACTTTGCAAGATTGGATTCAGATACAGACTTGAAGCCATGGAATGCTGAGCTGAGTCCACGAACTTCTTTCTTCAGCTCAATGTCGGCGGTGCTAGTTGAGGAGGAGAGTTCATCTAGCTGCTTCCTCAGAGAGGCATTCTCCTCTATCAGCTGATTTATCTTGTCATCTTGAGCCTCAGCCAGATGCTGTAGATCTTCTTTGTTGAGCTCAATGGTGGACAACAGCTCATGCCTCAGCTGATTGACCTTCTCAGTTATCAGCTCACAGATAGCATCAGTGGAGTGTGCTGGCTGATCAGAGGGTCCAGACTGTTCGTGCTGTTGAGCTGTGGCTGGTGGGTCCACAATGACCATGGCTGTTTGATTTGCCAGGTATTGTTTGAGCCTCTCTTCTTCTGCTTTAGCTGCCTCTTCAGCCGTATCCACGTCCTCCATGGGTTCAGCAGTCTTGGCTAGCATGGACTCTAGGAAGGCAACGGCTCCTTCATTGTCGCACAGCTCCCTAGAGTCAGTTCCTTCTGCTCGGCTTTGATCCAGGCGGCGTCGAAGCAGGGCAACCTTCTGGTTGTAAGCAACCTCGAGGTTCTGGTAATTGAAGTATGTCCTCAGGTTGGATTCATCAGTTTTCAACCTGTCCCAACCGTGGATCCTCAGGGTGTCCTCCTTCGGGTACCAGTAACTGAAGATGACGTTGAACTGGTAGAGAAGTTCGGTCCCGAACATTGCAAAGATGGGCATGGAATGTGCCTCCGAAAACATGCCGGTCAGTTTTCTGAAGCAGTAGACCAGCCTCCCTTCATACTCAGCCAAACTTGCCTGGCGGTTGGTTTCTTCATCAATCTGTGGGGGGTCTATATCGAAGGCAATGGGTTCGATGGTTTCCTCAATGTTGGCCAAAGGAATGGTCTCAACGTTAGCATCGAGCGTGAGGCTCGGGATATTTGACTGAGGACCAATTGAGAGAACTGGATCCTCTTTGGGTGGTGATTGGGCGGGCTCAATAGTTTCCTCAGACACAGGTGGGATTACCTGGCTGGCATCAGCTCCGGTTAGTGGAGAGGGTGGACTGTCGTGGGACTCCTCAGATGAAGAAGAGTCATCTGAGGACGAGCTGGACTCCTCAACATCGGTCTCCATCCCTTCAGCCATCTCTTCTTGTTGGCGGGGTTGAATCACAAATGCAGCTGCATCAACCGACTGGCTGGATTCGGTTGATTTCTCAGCTGGTGTCACCTCCGTTGGCTTTTCCACTGCTGGCTTCGTAGCTGGTTGCACCGCTGGCTGCTTGAAACGAATCCTTGGTCTCTTCAGTAGAGGTACCTCCTCCTCTTCTTCTTCATCTTCATCGGTCTCATCCCTCAGCTGGCGTTTAGAAGATGATCTGGTTGTTCGGCCAACTGTTGCAGGAGGTTGAGACTTCAACTGTGCCTCAGCTATGTCTGCTTCCACAGCTGGCTTTCCAGCTCCCTTCTTGTCCTTGGGAGTGTACACCGCAGACAAGACATCCTGAGCCTTCTTTGCTGATGGGAACAGCAACAACTTCTTCAGGGGAGTTGCTTCGTTGTCTTCCCAGGTCAGGTTCTGGTCCCTGGTGGCACTGAGGATCAGCGCAGAGATCTTGGTGCCGAAGTTGAGTGAGCCTTTCACACTCAACAATCGCTCTCCGGACTCATTTGTGACCTCGGAGATCTTCTATTGCTCCAACAGCAGCTGATGTTCGAAGTACTGAAGCCAGTTGACCTCGTGTCTCTCTTCCAGAGCCTTCTGCTGCTTCAGTTTGGGGCGGCTGATATCCCCAAACGCTCCTCCGTATCCAAATGCACATTTGGAAATAACATCGAACAGAAGTCGATGTTGAGGCTTCAACTTTGTTCTTTGCATGATGCTCTTCATCTTCTCTGGAATGATCAGTGCCTGCTGAAGGAATTCATCCGCTTCTTTATCAGTGAAGTTGTCGACGATATCTGTGGCCTGAAGGTTTCTGGGGATGATTTTGGCGAGTTCTTCGGACACACTTATCTTGACGGCGGAATCATGGACTGTTCTGGAAACTCCATCGCGCTGTTTGCAGGAAACCGTAGAAACAAGTCCGACTTGTGAATCGTGATGCAGATTGAGATAGAACTCTCCAACTTGTTTCCTGAGAATGAGGGAGGGAGAAAGAGTCGCCCATTGAAGAAGGTCGTGCGCAGAGAGAAGACCGGCGAGGGGAGAGAGCTCCGGTGACTCCAGCGCGTCCATCGACAGAATATGTTCAAAATGTATCTTTGATATCAGCATATCGAATGACTCTTGGAAAGTGGCTGGTTCTTTGGAAACCATTTTCTTGGAGGATTTGGGTGCCATTGTGAATTGCAGTGAAGATATATATATATATATATATATATATATATATATATATATATGCAAAGAGGAAAGAGAAAATTAGCTAAATTTGAAGAGACAGAATTGAAGACGATGATGAACAGTTGTTTTGATATGCACGAATGAGGAAAGTAGGAGATAACTTCCTGATTTTTCGCCTTAAATAGGTTTTTGACTCGGTTGAAATCGACGGTTGGGGTTAAATGGCGCGAATCCATCAACGGCTGAGATTGCGCGACTGTTGACTAGCTTTAACTCGATGTTTTGATCCGAGTTCCAACCAGCGCGTGAGAAGGTGTACAGTTTCATGTCAGCCCAGTCGCACTATAAAGTAGGCTATGGATGTTCAGCCGTACTTTACATTTAATGCGACATGATGGCTATTTTAATGTAACTGACTAACTCAGGAATGTTTGAATTTATTTTAAACATTCTCATTTAAGAACATAACACCTTCAGTCATGAATGTTACCTGCCAGCTGATGTCGAAATCAGCTGTATACTTCAGTTATATTCCTCAGTTGTCGCATACCATCAGCTGACTCGAGTTCGTTTGTTCAGCTGACGTCTGATCCAATGTTGCAGCATACCATCAGCTGACTCGAGTTTGTCTGTTCAGCTGATGTCTGATGTCTTCAGTTGGCGCTCTGCATCTGAGATTCCCCCTTCATCTGAGCTTCCCACTCAGATGGATATGTGACTCTTCAGCTCGGCTGACTCCTCATCTGATGGATCCAACAGTCTAAGAAGATCACATAACATCTTGAACCGGGCTTCAGGTAGAGGTTTGGTGAAGATATCGGCTCTCTGAATCTCAGTTGGAATCTTCTCCATGGACATATCCTTCTTCTCAATATGATCTCGGATGAAATGATGACGGATGTCGATATGCTTTGTCCGAGAGTGGTGAACAGGATTCAAAGAGATAGCTATGGCACTCGAGCTATCACAATGAATGGGAACCTGTCCAGTTGCGACTTCATAATCTCTCAGTTGTTGCTTCAACCACAATACTTGCATGCAACAACTTCCGGTGGCCATATACTCTGACTCGGTTGTAGAAGTAGCAACACATGCCTGTTTCTTGGAGAACCATGAAACTAGCTTGCTTCCCATGAACAGTGTCCAGATGTGGACTTCCTGTCCAATCGATCTCCGGCTAGATCCGCATCTGAGTATCCGGTCAGCTGGATATTGTCGTCAGTTGGATACCACAACCCAACATTGACAGTACCCTTCAGATACTTGATGATGTTCTTTGCTGCCATCATGTGAGCTTCTCTCGGTTGAACTTGGAACCGAGCACACACTCCAACCGCGTAGGATATGTCTGGCCGACTGACGGTTAGATAGAGCAGCGAACCGATGATCCCTCTATACTTGCTGGCATCCGCTAGCTTTCCCTCAGCTCCGAGTTCGATCTTCCAGTTAGTATTCATCGGGATCCTTGTGGTTTTACTTGTCTGCAATCCGAACTTTGTGATGAGCTCCTTTGTATATTTTGACTGATTAATAAAAATTCCTTTCTCTGACTGCTTCACTTGGAGTCCAAGAAAGTAATTCATCTCGCCCATCATTGACATCTCGAATTTCTCCTTCATGAGATCTGAGAACTTCTTGCACAGTTCCTCCGACTTGGAACCGAAAATGATGTCATCAACGTAGATTTGCACAACAAGTATATCTTCTCCAACTTTGATGGTGAACAGTGTTTTATCAACTGAGCCTCATTTGAACCCCGAGTCCAGTAGAAATCTACAAAGAGTGTCATACCAAGCTCTAGGTGCTTGCTTCAAGCCATAGATGGCTTTCTTCAACTTGTACACTCTTCCATCTCCAGTTTCGAAACTGGGTGGCTGTTCAACATAAACATCTTCCTTGATATTACCGTTGAGGAAGGCACACTTCACGTCCATCTGATAGACCTTGAACTTGTGATGTGCGGCATAGGCTAGAAATATTCGGATGGCTTCCAGCCTTGCAACTGGTGCAAAGGAATCTTCAAAGTCAATTCCTTCTTGTTGGCAGTATCCCTGAGCTACCAACCTAGCCTTGTTCCTCACAATGTAACCAATGGCATCTCTCTTGTTCTTGAAGATCCATTTAAGTCCAATAACCTTGACACTAGTTGGTCTTTCTACCAACTCCCAAACACAGTTGCGTAGAAATTCATTCAGCTCCTCTTGCATAGCTGTTGTCCAGTGAACACAGTTGAGAGCTTCCATGACATGCTTTGGCTCTGGCACATCAGCTATGTAGCATGAAATCATGGCACAGTCTCCAAGTTGTTCAAACTCCGCGAAAACTGCCAACTCCTCAGAATGGGCATACTGGACATCCTCAGCTGAACCGGAAGTTGCAACTCTGCTCCTGGTTCGTACACCTTCGGTTGGATCTCCGATGATGTCAACCTTGGAATAATCTTCATACCATCTCTTGTTGCGTCTTCCATCTTCTTCCAACTGTGTTGGTTCAGGGATTTCAACTGAAGGAGAATCCTGAACTGTTGGAGTCTTCATAACTGGGGATTTGTCAGCTGTTGAGTCTGGGTCCTCAATGTTGACAATATTTCGAACCGGGCTCGGTTGGGCTTCGGTTGCTGATGCAGTTGGAGTGACATCAGCTGGAGTTCCCCCTTGATTTGAGCTGGGGTCCTCAGCTACCGCTTGATGATCTTCACATTCATCTTCTGAGGAACACGGATCATCATCCTCGGTTGCCCATACCAACGGTTTGGCCAAATTCTTCTGCCTTTGAACCTGCGATCTGGTGAAACAGCTGGATCTGCTTGTTGTCCTTTAGCCTGTTCCCTGCACTCAAAGGTAGATTCATCAAAACTAACATGAGGTGTTATCTCCACAACACGAGAGTTGTTGTTGAAAACTCTATATGCCTTTATCCGAGCAGCATATCCAAGAAATATGCCTTTCGAAGCTTTGGCATCAAAAGTTTTCAACTGAGTCTTCCCATTGTTGTGAATATAACACTTAGAGCCAAAAATGCGAAAATATGAAATATCAGGCTTCCTGCGTCTCCATAGCTCATATGGTGTATTTCCCAACCGCTTGGTCAGAAGAGAACGGTTCTGAGTATAGCATGCTGTGTTGATTGCCTCAGCCCAAAATCTCTTTGGCAGAGCTGAGCTTGTCAACATAGATGTGGCTGCATCCTTCAGCGTTCGGTTCCTTCTCTCAGCTACTACATTTTGTTGTGGAGTTCGCGCAGCTAAGGTTTGATGAGTGATTCCGTGCTTCTCGCAGTACTCAATGATGGTTTCATTGAGGAACTCGGCTCCACGGTCTGATCGGATAGAAATGATTTTCATCTCTTGTTGGTTCGATATCCGATCCATCAGCTTGGGTAGCTCATCTCGGGTTTCACTCATGTGACGCATGAAAATGGTCCACGTGTACCTCGAGTAATCATCAGTTACAGCTAGTGTATACTCGTTGCCATTTATGTTCTTTGGTGTAACTGGCCCGAAGAGATCGATATGGATCAGCTGCAATACTCGGTCGGTTGAGGGTGTGGATTTCAACCGGAACGAGGATCTGGCGAGCTTTCCCAGCTGACACGCACTGCAGATATGTGTTGTTGAAAACACACGGTTATGAATGCCCTTTGCGAGTTCCTGTCTGGCAAGTCGGTTCATTGTCTTGAAATTCAGATGGTTGAGCCTTTTGTGCCACAGCCAGCTCACATCTGAACTGCTCTTTGATAACAGACAAGTTTCAGGTGGGCTGCTTTTCCAGTCAGCATAGTAGACATTCCCAGTTGGAGATCTATTTCCCAACAATATGACCTGCTTTGTTTGAACGTCTTTAACCCTGCAACCCTGAGCATCAAACTTGACAGAAAAACCATTATCACAGAATTGGCTGATGGAGAGCAGGTTATGCTTCAATCCATCAACATATGAAACATTAAAAATTGACACGTGATCGGTTTCAAGGGTACCGTAGCCTTTGGTGTAACCTTTTGAGTTGTCACCAAAAGTAACAGTTGAACCGTTCAGCTCCACAAAACTTCCAAGCAAGTCCTTCAGATTTGTCATGTGTTTCGAGCATCCACTGTCCATCACCCACTTTGTCTGTGATGTTTTATTCTTCCTCAGTTGTTCCTCCTGTACCTGCACGGAGAAACACGCTTAGGTCCCCAATTTCAGTTGGGTCCTGGAGGGTTAGAACCAGTTCCCCCTGGAACTGTGGGTCGCTTTTCCCTGTAGACTCGAATAGCCTTGTCATTCCAAATGATCTGCCCATTTTCATCAACTATAACAACACCTCGGTTATTCTTAGGCTTGTTGTTATTATTGTTCTGTCTCTTTGGAGGAGATGGATTTCTCCTATGTTGGGCTTTAGGAGGAGTGGGGTTCCTCCTATTTGGTTGACGTCTCTGACCCTTTTGATTTTGCCAATGAGGTCGGCCGTCATTGTGGAATCATCGTGGTTGATTCTAATTCCATTGCCCTGGCTGTTGACGATAGTTGTTCATGCCCGGATGATGATTCATGTTGTGGCATGAGTATCCATAGCTGTTGCAACTGTTCCACATCGGTTGACTCGGTTGGAACCTCTGGTTGTTGTGGTGATGGAACTGAGGCTGATTCTGTCAATTGAAGTTCTGTTGGTTCTATTGGTTCCATCCCTGCTGCGGTTGGTTCCTTGGTCGGTTGTGCGGTTGTCTTTGAGGTCGGTTCTATCGTCGGTTGTATCTTCGACGTCTCCGGTTCCTCATCTAAGTCTTCGAACATTCCCCCTCGGTTGTCTGCCCATCCGACTGAGTCTTCGGTTTTCCATCTGTAGCTTCTTTGCCTTTCTCAGCTGCAGTTGCCTTAGCCGGTTGTGAGGGTGGTTCTTCAATTGCAGACTCAACTGTATCTGGTTTGGCAACCGTGACCTCCTCAACCTTGGTGAAGGTAGCTGGTGGAATTCCAGTGTCCTTAGCTACGTCGTATCCGAGTCCAGACACGTCATCCGTTTGACGTCTGTATCTGATGAGATTCTCGATAATCTCGGATGACTGATATAGCTTTGTCAGGTTGTCCTTCTCAGTTTGAAGGTCTTTGAGAAGAACAGCTATGTGTTCGGTCTGGGCGTCCGACGTCTTCATCAGCTGGTCGATCTGAGCCTCTTGCTTGTTCAACTGCTCATTCTGTGCCTTGATCTATTCCTTCAACTGCTCATCGGTTGAAGCCTCAGTTTGGTTGGCCGCGGTCAATTGACTTTTGAGATAGTCAATCTCCTCTGTTTGACTCTTGATCAAATCGTCCTTTTTGGTTAAGGATTCTTCCAGTTTTACAAACTGTTTGTGAAGATTCTTAAACTCAACCGTTTGCTGATTCAGTTGCTCACTCAGTTCTTGGAAATCATCCCAAGATGGTTCCAACTCATCTTCTAAAGTATCCTGCACGTTAGCAACATTAGAAGAATTTAAATTAGCTGGGTTAGAAGTTACCTCAGCTTCATTTTGGTCAGTTCCAATTGCCATGAGACATTGATCCTGTCCGCTCACGTTGTTGGTGGGAGTCAGCTCGTCCTCATCTTCAGTGTCGGTGAAGATGTCCACGTCATCAGCTGCTTCCTCTGCAACCATGGCCTTATCTTTTGCGTTTTGCTTGGCCCTCAACGCATCTCTTTCTTTCTTTGAGAGGTCTGGACAGTCAGCCTTGAAATGTCCCTCTTTGCCACACTCAAAGCAGCCGTTGTTCACAGGCTTTGAGCTGTCTCATGTTCGGTTGGATTTGTAGAACCACTTGTACTTTCCAAACCGAGTGTCCATGTCAGCTAGCTTCTTTGACATGGCGACAATGCATTGTTGTAGCTCTTCTCTGCTTGGCTCCTTTGCAGTTGTGTCTGCAGATCTTGTTGCTCTTGATGTTCGCGGCTTGGAATAGTCAGCTCAAAGGGCGACAGTCTTCGTTGCTGAACCAACATCCTCATGTCGACTTGTCTGAGCCATCGACTGGGATTTTCGTCGGTTCACTTTGTACTCATTTCCTTTCAGAATTGAGAACAATCTTTCAGTTCTCATTTCTCCAAGGTCAGCTCAGCTTTCATGGATGTTGGTGAAGGTATCACACTCAGCTGGAAGTGCTTGTAACACTTTGAGATTGATTTCTCTCAAAGTATACTTTCCTCTTCGGATAGACTGGATCCTTCTGATGATCTCCATGAACCGAAGCTCCATCTGATCGATGGTTTCGTCCACTTTCAGAGTGAAGTTGTCAAAGTCTTGGCATGCATGGGAGAACTTGTTCTCCTTGGTTTCGTCACTTCCTTCACTCAGAGATGCCAAAGTGTCCCACATCTCTTTAGCAGTGTTGCACTCCTCTATCCATGGAAGATAGTCTTGTCCAACTGTGGACATGATAGTGCTCTGAGCCCAGATATCCAGCTGGCTCACTTTTGCTTCCTCAGAAGTGTAGTCTTCTGGGTTCTTCTCGACTATCTCCTCAGTTGCATCCCCAAGGGTTGGATCTGTAGGAGTACGGATGACCTTTTCCGTGATCTTGATAGGTCCGGATGAGAGTACTTGTTGCATTCTGTGATGCTTGGACAGTAGCATCTTCTTCATCCGAGTCCTCCAGGCTGTATAGTTCACAACCGAGAACATAACCACGATCTTATCTTTAATATCCATCTGCACACAACAACAGACAACAAATGTAAGCAGATATGCACTAGCGTGAAAAAGGATCTATTCAGTTGACCACTGAAGAAAACACCTCGATTCACACCTCGTGAAACAGAGACAGTAGTCTTTTGAACCACCGCTCTGATACCACTTGATGGTCCCGATACGAGTTACTGGTGTATGGGGGGGGGAATACACCAGTTAGGATTTTTCAACTTTGAAAGCTTAACCCCCGAAAAACTTCAACTGAGTAAAGAAAGTCTCAGTTGGATTCACAACTGAGTAAGAGACCTCAGCTGTGAGTGTGGTGCCGTGCAGAATGTGGTGGAAATTATACTCGTAAAATAACTCACGCTTTTGTGCAAGGTTGGTCAATAACCAAGACAGTTGATATGAAAAGATGCAGTTTGTATGCCGGTTAGTTTGGTCAGTTGAATATGCAATAAGTAACTGAACAGAAATAAACACAGACACACAGGATTTACGTGGTTCGGAGAGAACTCCTACGTCCACGGGGAGATGTGAGTCCACACACCTCAGTCCAAGTTCTTCTGGACAGTTCCACACAGCTTCTGTGGGATGTGCAACCGTTGCAATAAGTTTACGGGTACTTATCAACCTTTACAATTAAGTTTACGAGTACTTAACAACCTATGTCAAGTTTGTGGGTACTTGACAACCTATGCTAAGTTTACGGGTACTCAGCAACCTATCTACTCAGTTACAGGAAGAGTAGGATCCTAACAAACACTTTTTAGGGTGTGTGTGGGTGGGTTTTCCAACTACAGCTCGAACACGAATGTGAGTTGGATCTATGGCTTGAACGAATGAACACTCAAACTAAGATCTAAGACAGATTATAATTCTATGAACCCTCAGCTACTAATGTTCTACCACTCGGAACTCTCAGTTGCTGATGCTCTTAGAAAATGATTTTGCAGATTTTCTTTGCTCTTGTTTCTCTCGTGGGTGCACTTCAATTTTTTTCTATCTCGTCCAATCTGTCGAATGAATGAATGCCTCTATTTATAGGCGGAGAGAATCAACTAGCCGTTGGAGGAGCCGTTGATCTCTGTTCTTTGATAGCGATGGCTTGTCTCTCATCTCTGCAGACTTTCCCGATATGACATCTGTGCTCTTCTGCTTTCCATCTAAGACAACCTTGTGTTAGGCCAAATGGGGTAATGACTGAACGGTCAAACCCTCACGTGATTTCCTTTTTAAATTTCAAATTCAAACCTTTCTGACAGTCAACCTTGGTTAGTCGGTTGAAAATCTTGATCTTCATCTGAGTTGTCTTCAGCTGATGTTCTATCTGACTGAACCGTTGAACTCTCAGCTGACTTTCAACTGCATCCTTTTTGTAACCACTCTGTTATACCTTCCCCCTTTGGTCGGATGGCTTTTTGTAACTGATGCTTAACCGTTGGCTTGAACTCTCAGTTGTATATAAGTCTTCCTTCTTTTTGGCATAACTCTATCATCAGTCAGAGTCTTGTTACTAATGTTCCATCTGAACGGTTTGACTTGAACTCTCAGTTTCAACTGATGTTCCTCATCCGATCTTCCATCCTGGGTTGTATCCGAGTGTTGCTATGTTGTCGTCTTCAGCTGGAGACCTGTAAAGATAAAATCTTAATATTGCTCAAACAGCGAGCCTAACTGCTAATATTAAGAGCTGACAACATCTACTCGGTTGGGGTCAGTTGGTTTTGGAATTTATCAAAACTCATACTAATAAATTTCCCAACAATAGATTTACATTTTCATTACTAATAGATTGCCATTAAATAAATTAAATGAATGCAATTCTTCTGAAGTATCCTACATATAGTGTTAGGATTTGGCTCTAAAATAAATTCATATCAACAGAATTGAAATGAATTCAATATTTCTTCTTATTTCCTTCCTTAAACTTTTGAGTTTGTGAGACAAAGAACAATAGGGAAGAACCCACATGAATGAATGCGTACGAAAAAGGGACTGCATTTTGTTCAATTAAAAATTTAATTTGGGATGATTAAATTAGAATTTCGATTTGGGAGTTAGCTATACGGTTTATTTAGTAAATTAATTATTTATTATTTTTAAATATAAAGGCTATGAAGAGCATAAAGGGCTAAGAATTACCAAAAATATATTGCATTTGATGAAAAATGTTAATCTTGATTTTTGTTTTGGTAATTTGAAATGTAGCCCCCAAATATTTTTTTATAGCCTCCTATTTAAAATATAAATAAATGTACAATTATACCCTTTTAGCCTTTTAATAAAAGAATACCAAAAATAACACCTAGAAATATATTTGTAGGGTCACAACACCCCTACGGTAGGGTTGTAAATGAATCAAATCGGATCAAATATATAGGTATTCGATTCGATTCGAAAAAAATGTTGCATATTCGATTCAGTATTCGATTCGATTTCGAATAAATTTTTTTATTCGTATTCGATTCGATAAGATATTCGCAAATATTCGGTTCGATTCGAATATTCGATTCGAAATTTCCCTAATTTTACACTATTCAATTCGATTCGAATATATTCGATTCGCAATATTTAAACCAATATTTTACCTAATAAACAATTAAATACACAACTCAATAATAAATTATAGATCTAAATAATAATAAATCAACTCAAAGCTCACAAATCATAATAAATATACTCACTAGTCACAAATTTAATTTATATATATATATATATATTAAATCGAATATTTTTGAATATCGAATTGAATCATGATTTTGAGTTTGTATTTGAAAACAAATCGAATCGGAAAAAAATATTTGTATTCTTATTCGAATCACAAATTTTCGAATTCGAATATCAAATAATCGAAACGAATATCGACCCAAACTAAAAATATTTTATTTGTTTACAACCCTACCCTATGGAAGAACACAAAAAACTCCATAAGATTGAAGGTTTGAATCAGGTTTTAAATTTCTCGTGAGTGTACGATGATTTGATATTTTTATTTCAATATTGTTTTATTTTATTTCAATCTCTCTGAAAATTGTATTATTGGGATACATTGAAATTTTATCTTAATACCGTAATCTCTATTTGGAGTTTTACTGAGTTCAAAATTTCATCTTCTTTTCGTTTTCTTTTCATTTGAGATACCAAAATTTTCATCTTGGATTCATATGTATTGATTTTTTGTGTTTTCTCATTGATTATTGATGTGGTCTTTTTAAGGGCTTTGTTTTGTGTTTGATGTCTTTAGTTTCCAGAAAATTCAATTGTATCTTATTTGTATTTCATCTATTATCATTTGTAATTCAAGGTTTAGGCTTATGCACCTTCGGAATTTTTTTTTTCTTTTTTCGATTTCTAAGTATTTAGCGTGTTTGTTTTTTTAGATGTTTTGATGCTATGTTAATTGAATTTGTTTATCGGAATTTTTAATTGGGGCTAGAAGGGTATAATTGTACATTTATTTTATTTATTTATTTTATTTTAAATGAAGTATATTTAAAATTACCCCTTTGTTTTATGAGTAAAGTTTTTTTCAAAAAAAAGCTATTTTAGCAAAAGCCGGGTTTTTCAACGATCTGGACGATTTCTAAACAAGCATAGTTACGTGCTTATATGAGCCTAGTGATTACCCAATTAGGCAAGTGGGTTCTACTGACCCAAACTAAAAATCCCATTAATGGGGCAACATTAAACTGTTGGGCCAATTGTCCAAAGTCTCGAAGCCCAAGTACCTCTGTGCGACGTCGTTCTGCAGTTCATATTCAAATCGTCTCATCATCCCCATTCCCGCGGTTTCCATTTGTATACCTCGCCACCATCAGAATCTGTAGGGCAGATCCAAGCAGAAAAGAGTCAAACTCCTCGTTTGATTCCATGAACTCTACCACCGCCTACTCCCTCGACGATAAGGATCTAGACGACGCAGCTTTATGGGCGGTCATAGACTCCGCCGCCGCCGCCTCGCTTTCCTCCGCCGCCGCCCCCCGCGGACCTCGCGCCAAACCTCTCACCCCGATTCCCTTCCCCATCAACTCTCCGCCACCGCAATTGGAGAACTGTAATCGAAACCACAGCCATTATCACAACCACAACCCCGACGGCGAGGTGGTGCAGAATCACCGCCCTCACAAAATTCCGAGAACAACTAGCACGCCGCGATCCAGTCCTCAGCAGCTGATGGTGGTGAAGCACGCGAACCGAACGCCGACCACTCTTTCGGCGTATACTTCTGACACGACGGAGATGAGAAATGTCGCGGTTACGGATTATTGCAGTCCGAATGTGAGCTGTGAGAAGGTGGAGGCAAGGCATAGTTTGTCCGGTCCATTTCCGACTGTTTCTCTGTTCAAGGAGTACCAAAACGCAGCTATGTCGGTGAGTTGTTAATCAATTTTACGTTGGTCTGTAATATTACGCGTAGTTCAATTTTAGGCCTTCTGTTTTAAGTTTCTAGACTCGACTGTTTTAATGAAGAATTTAGTGATGATTTATTATTTTTTCCCAATTTTGGTGGTCGATTCGGAAATAGATGGAGGAACATCTGGTGTTAAATCTGGTTCATGAACTCTAGTAAAAGGCAATGGGAGAAAGGAAAAGCAAAGCAAATGACTTGCCATAACTTGCACCTTCGAATTTTATGTCACATGCATCTCGTTTGGACCCCTCTGCACATTCTTCTGTAAAATTATTAATATGTTGTGAATGTGTTTTAGTATGGTCAGTGTTAGTTATGTCTCTTCTTCATTGTAAAACACGTAATGGAGCAAGTGTTGCCTGGAAAAGAAGCTTTGACAATCTATTTAGAATTTGTAGATGCATTGACAGATTTGGAAATACTTAATTGCACATATGACATGGTGAAACTGAAAGATGAAGGTATTTAGTTTGTCTCCAGTATTGTTTTGATTGGGTGTATCTGCGCATTGGTCTTGATTTGATCCTCACTTTGGATATTGGTATTAGTGCCATTGAGTTGATTCATTCCCATTCGGAGTTATTCTCTTGAGCATTATTTTTCCCTTTTCTTCAAAGATGTTGCCTGTAGTTAGGTGGTGTATTCAAATCGCTGTAAACGTAAATCTCCTTGCATGACAAAAAAATAAGAAGAACTTGAAGTTGTTAAAATTTCAAAATTTTGTTTTTCCTCATCATTTAAGCTTTTAAGATGATAATTATCCCCAGTTTGACTTTAACTAGTCAAGGATAGGCTTTGCTGATTTTTGCGAGGGGAGCGTTTAGACACAAAACCTTCTCTGTCTCTTTAGCTGAAAGCAACTTATCGGGTTCCCTCTTTAATTTCTTGATCTCTATAATTCCAGATCTAGGAAATGAATTGTTCAGAAGTTAAACTTTCATCAAATTAGAATTATCTGTTATGTTGGTCACTTGTTGTTTGGCTCACACCTCAGTCACATTAATGGAAGTTTAAATGAATTTAACGTGACCTCAGCCCATTTTCACATGCTATTGAAGAGATTTGACTCTGTTGTTGAAACAGAATGCTACTCTATCTTGATTTTGTTTTCTGGACAGATACTGGAGAAAAGTGACTATACCATGATATCTGGAAATACTTATATTAAAAAGTCAGGTATAATGCAAGCTTGTTGTGCTTGATAAGTAGTTAGCACATTAGGGTGTCGATATTAATGCATATCTGAACTACAGGCTGGAGGAAGATTTCGTTTTACTTCAACCTCTCTTATGAAATTAAAGACAAGACCATTGAGTTTGATGAGAACCGCAATGTTCAGCGTGCTGAGTTTATTGTTCGTGCTTACATGCAGTATGTTCTTCTTACTGTTGGATAAGTTTTTACTCTTAAGACTTCTATCTTATTCATAAGCCTATTAATGTTATTGTTTTTGTTGGCAGAGGGGGAAGATTTTCAGACGGATGGGGTTCTTGTGAGCGGCGGGAGAAAAAGTTCTCGAAACCAAATCATGATATTCCTAGCACAGCAGAAACAAGAGCCAAAAATAGGGCATGCCAGGTGCGTAATTTTTACGCTGCATCTTGAGAACTTTAAGGTCCATCTGCTCTTCACTGTAAACATGACTCTGCAAATGCACGCCACTTAATTATGTAGAATATAACAAATAAATTTGTTGTTGTCTTTGGATACAAATTGTATGACCGTCATACAATGGTTGTCACTGATTTTGTACTTTAGTTGAATATTACTCTAGGGCTTCAAGAATAGTTGAGATTGAGAACACTTGATGAATCACTGTGAATAAGTTGGAAATTAAACATTTAGTAACAAATTGTTTGTCCGGGTTCCACTAATACGTTACATACATACGGCATTGCATTTGTCGTTCAACTTCTCAAAACCTCCATTTTTCAGGAACTAGTATTCTCTTACATTTCTGCTGTCATCACTGCCTAAAGTTATATTGAGAAAAAGAACAATAAGTATCAAGTTTATCAATTTTCTTTTCAAATTTCCACAGTTCAAAGAATGATTAACTAGCATTATTTACCATGTGGGCAATCTCTTCTATAAAAAGCAGTTCTTTAATTTCGATCTCAATCCTTGTGTGGTTTTTTACTTTTCCAGTTGGGGAATTAACTGTCAATCTGTCATACTTAAAGAACAAATATCAGCAT
The DNA here is from genome assembly GCA_029490685.1 of Schizonepeta tenuifolia. Lineage (NCBI taxonomy): Eukaryota > Viridiplantae > Streptophyta > Magnoliopsida > Lamiales > Lamiaceae > Schizonepeta > Schizonepeta tenuifolia. The sequence continues at coordinate 35,576,012 of CM055958.1, read as the reverse complement.
CATTGTTTTGTCAGATCCATAATGGTCACTTGTACATGCTTGCAGGATTTGCTTGGAATCGGCGAGTACCGACCTGGTGCCAGGCATGCTCAGGGGTGAAATATTAATTGATTCAACTTACACAAGGTACAAATTTGATCCAAACATACTTTTCCATTTAAAATGTGAGAATTCTCATATGCAACTTAAACTATATATCGTTGTCTCTACTGAAGATCAAGAGCTAAACCATTTATATTGGACTAATCTGGCCTCAGATTTTCTGCATACTTATGTTGCCATTCATTATCTGAGAGTGGTTATGTAATTGCACTTAATGTATCACAACATTTAGCTTTTAGCATACAGAAATATGAAAACAAGAATTGAGTTTGGGTACGGTCTGTGTGTGGGTGAGTAAAACATTCATGTATGTACACGTAGGTACCGATTCATTCATCGTACAATACGTAGAAAAACTTATGAAATTAACTGTCACTTGTCACATGTCGCATAATGAATATAAGTTCGTGCACACGTAAATCGAGAATTTTTCGGATGTGATGATGAACAGCCGGACCCACCCAATATATGCTTTATTGGCAGTTATGGACCCTTAATCTTAATATTAGCTGCCTCTTTTCTTTTGCCATATATTATCAATCACACCGACACTATCGAGTGGGTACGTTAAACTTCGATCTTTGTGTATAGAAGTTATGATGTCTCTTTCAAGTTTCACTCTCCTTTTTCTTTTAGTAATTCTTTTTTACTCTCCTTCTGATTTAATTCTCGTTCTTGTTATTCCCATGTAATACACATGTGGATGCTCTCTGCTTAATAAATCTGTTACATGCAATTGTTTAAGCTTATAGGGTTCGACAAGATGAAAACTAGCCCTTAATTTCCACCATTCCCGGACTAGTTTTCAAAGGATCACATTCCTATATAATTTTACTTCAAAAAATCCTGTATTTCTTTCAACGAATTTTAACGCATGTGAGTGGTAGTATGTTTCTGGAATTAGGCTACGGTATGTTCATCGACAGATAATGTAACAAATTCGGGTGCTCGTTCAAACTTTTACAATGGAAATAATAGGAAAAACTGGATTAGAAATAAAGTAATTAGAATAACAAAATAATAAATCGAAATTACACGAAATAAGAAACAAACTCAAAGATTTGTAGCCGAGTCGAGATAGAATCTCTGCCCGCAGGAAGAAATTCGCCCCGGTAGTGCTCTCGGTTTAGCGATCCTTCCCCAAAGGTGAAACGGCTTCGTCTCAGCGGATGTAGCATCACAATTCCAACGAGCTCCGGCGAACTAAACGAGAGTCAAGAACTTGAGCTTTACTATATGAACTTCTAGAATGCAAAGAAAAGAGTGCAGATTTTTTTCAAGTGTCACAAAACAATAGAATTGCAATCCTATTTATAGGCATTCCACTCGTGGGAAATTTATCACAACTTTATGAGCCATAACAACAATTTTATTGAATCGTCAGTTTCTCCTCTAAGAGGCGTTATCCAATTCAATTTCCACGATCAACATAATTGTGGTTATAACACAATAAAGATTGGCAGTTTCACTCCCTTGTAAAACCAATTAAGGAATTTCAACGTAGATGACATTTCATCTATAATAGATTGTGTTGAAATTGGGCCAAATTCACATAGACAATTTGGGCCGACAACTTTAATTAATTAAACATTATAAATGGTTTAATTAATTTATAACAAATCACTTAGCCCAATTCCAAATCCAAGAATCAAGCCCACGACTCGAATCCGAGCTCGTTTATTCAATATACGAATTTGCCTACAACAAATTCTTCAACACAAAATTCAAATATATCACTTCTTACTCACCAAAAAATGGTTTTAAGAACATGAATATATTCTGATTATTTACTTGACAAGTAAAATAATCCTTCATTATTTAATTCTTAATAATTAAATAATAAACCGCCATAAATAATGATTTACAAACCATTATTTTCAACAATCCCCCACATGAGTAAGAAAGCCATATGCAAATGTATGCAGACGCTTAGCTCAGTCCTTCTAAGAGACACTATTGCATTTGGAAATGTGGCTTGTGGCTTTGAACCTACCATAGTCAATATCATCGAGTATACCGGCGGCCTAGTGGACTTATTACACCTTGAACTAGTCCTCCTTGGTGTATACTGAGATAACAATATTGACACAATATTATCTCAACCCCCATTCATTCTCACATTTGTGTCCATTACAGGCCCTGGAACACCCCTTTGGATTCATAAGTGCATCTTTTGAAGCGGCCACACTTCACACTTACATAGGTGATTCTTATTCTCAAGTATCCTACTATACTTGTTCTTTTCGAGGTATCCAAGAATCATTAAAAGTCAAAGACTTATCCTCACCACGTGCAGGTTTCCAAACACTCACTGTTCTACAGAGAATAGGTAAGTTCGAGTGTTTACCTCTCGGATTCTTATAGCTTAGTTTTCCCATTGAACCAAGTTCTTGGGATCCTCCAGTCATCATGGTTGGGTTACCACTATAATCATCCTTAAGTCGTGGATTTTAAACCCATTCCCTCTAACAGTTTATACATTTGATCTCGATTAATACTCTTAGTCAGTGGATCTACTAAATTATCTATTGACTTTACATAATCAACTGAGATAACTCCACTAGTGATCAAATGTCTCACGGTATTGTGTCGTCGACGAATATGTCGAGATTTACCGTTATACACATGATTTTGTGCTCGTCCGATAGCTGACTGACTATCGCAGTGTATTAACACTGAAGACACAGGTTTCGTCCAACAAGGAATATCCTCGAGGAAATTTTTAAGCCACTCGGCTTCTTCACCAGCTTTATCCAAAGCTATGAACTCAGATTCCATTGTGGACCTAGCAATACAACTTTGTTTCTTGGATTTCCAAGATACAGCACCACCCCCCACAGTGAATACATACCGCTCGTTGAAAACGAGTCTTTTGAGTCGGATATCCAATTTGCATCACAGTACCCTTCAAGTACAGGGGGTTCTCTAGTATAGTGGATTGCAAAATTTTGAGTATATTTTAAATATCTTAAAACTCGTTCAAGGGCTTTCCAATGTTCCACACTTGGATTAGCCGTAAAGCTACTCAATTTGTTCACCGAGCATGCTATATCAGGACGGGTACAGTTTGTTAAATACATCAAACTTCCAATGATCTTAGCATATTCTGTTGCATCAACAGGCTCTCCCTTATGTACACTCAAATGTACACCGGGTTCCCAAGGCGTCTTAGCTATTGGTTTGTCATACGCGTTAAATTTCTTGAATACTTTCTCTACATAGTGAGATTGCGTTATAGAAATTCCATTAGGTGTTCTTAGAATCTTAATTCCAAGAATCACATCAGCTAAGCCCATATCTTTCATGCTAAAGTTTCTATTTAGCATCTGTTTCGTTTCTTGAATCACACGAGAATTACTCCCCATGATCAACATGTCATCAACATAAAGACAGACTATAACATAATCGTTATCCGACTCCTTAATGTAGACACATTTGTCACACTCATTGATTCTAAAACCATTTGACAACATTACTTCGTCAAATTTCAAATGCCATTGAAGCGGCGCTTGCTTCAACCCATATAAAGACTGTTGTAGTTTGCAGACCTTGTGTTCTTGACCAGGTACTACAAACCCTTCCGGCTGTTTCATATAGATCTCCTCCTCTAACTCACCATTAAGAAACGCGGTCTTAACATCCATTTGATGAATCTCAAGATTGTGCAAAGCAGCAATCGCGAGAAGCAACCTAATGGATGTAAGCCTAGTCACTGGTGAGTAGGTGTCGAAGTAATCATATCCTTCTCTTTGTCTAAAACCTTGAACTACAAGTCGGGCTTTATATTTGTCAATAGTGCCGTCAGACTTGTATTTCTTCTTTAGGATCCACTTACATCCTAAAGCTCTGCACCCAGGTGGAAGATCCACTAACACCCAAGTGTGCATCTGCATAATAGAATCAATCTCAATATCAATTGCTTCTTTCCAAAGAGTCGCATTCGAACTAGATAAGGCTTCTTTGATTGTCACCGGTTCGCCGTCTAACATTAAGACAACGTAATCCGATCCATAGATTTTAACTTTTCTAACTCGGTTTCCACGTCTTGGTTTTACATCCACAGGTTTAGACCTCGGTCTTTTCCTATTCGGTGGTCCATAAAATATCGGATTAGAACTCGTGGTTTCATCTACAGTTTTAGAACTTGTAGATTCGTCTTCAACTCTTTTACTCGAGTTAGACTCAACCTTATCCTTATTAGGATAGATATTCTCAAAGAATATAGCATTCCTTGACTCAATCGTTGTTCCCACATGTATATCGGGTATTTCCGATTTGTGCACTAGGAAACGATATGCACTGCTATTAAGTGCATAACCAATAAAGATACAATCTACCGTTTTAGGTCCAATTGTAACTTGTTTTGGTAAAGGCACTTCAACCTTAGCTAAACACCCCCACACTTTGAGGTATTTGTACGAAGGTTTCCTTCCTTTCCATAACTCATAGGGAGTCACATCTCTTTCTTTGAGTGGAATCTTGTTCAAGATATAGTTAGCTGTTAAAACAGCTCCCCCCCACATATTTTGGGGTAATCCTGAACTAATCAACAAGGCATTCATCATCTCCTTAAGTGTTCGATTTTTCCTTTCGGCAACGCCGTTTGATTGTGGTGAATAAGGTGTTGTCGTTTGATGAATTATACCACTTTCGTTGCATAATTCGGCAAACGGAGCTACATATTCTCCACCTCTATCACTTCGAACAATCTTAATTCGACAACCAAGTTAATTCTCGGCTTCATTCTTGAAATTTCTAAAAGCTTCAATAGCCTCGTCTTTACTTCTCAACAAGTAAAGATAACAATATCTGGTGCAATCATCAATAAAAGTAATAAAATACTTTTTACCACCTCTAGTTTGCACAAATTTTAAGTCACATAAATCGGTGTGAATTAACTCTAGAGGTGTAGTGCTCCGTTCTACCGACTTAAACGGCAACTTTGTCATTTTAGCTTCAACACAAACTTCACACTTATCTTGTGAATTGTATTCGCTTATGTTTAGTAAATTCATATTTACTAATCTTTTTATAGCATTTAGATTCACATGTCCAAGTCTACAATGCCATAAATCGGAGCACTCAAGCAAGTAAGCAGAAGTAGAAGCATTCTTATTAGCAACTGCCTTAGAAGGCTTACAAGTTCTAACACTAAGTTTGAAAAGATCCTCACAGGCATAACCCCTGCCAAGAGTCTTTCCCCACTTACGAATTACAACATGATCACCATGAAAGCTCAAATCAAAATCTTTTCTAGTCAACCTAATGCCAGAAATTAGATTCTTTCGGACTGTTGGGACATGTAACACATCCTTCAAGGTGATCTCCACGCCCGAGGTTAGTTGAAGAACCACAGTGCCAATTCCAACCACTTGTGAAGTTCGATCACTAGCCTCGGTGATTGATTTGTTATCAACCTCTTTATAAGTGTAGAACAAGTCTCGGTCGACACAGATGTGAACAGTAGCACCGGTGTCCACGAACCAAGCTTTCGGGGTAGCCACAAGATTCACTTCGGTGATCATAGCCACGAAGTCCTCTTTGTCCCACTTGTCGAAGTCCTTCTCGATGTTGTTGACATTGCTCTTAGCCCTCTTCCTCTTCGGCTTCTTACAATCCTTAGCCATGTGGCCAGGTTTGTCACAGTTGTAGCAATTGCCATTGAACTTTGACGGTTGAGCAACTTGTTTTCCCTTGCCTTTGTAATTAGCATTTGGGCGAGGGCGCTTGTGAGACTGACCACCACCTTGTTCGGTCAAATTGGCCTTCCCCTCCATAGGAGCTTTCGCCTTTTGATCACGACTCCTCACAAGAGCCTCCACTTGGAGCTTTGACACCAAGGTCTCCACAGACATTTCTGAGCGCTTGTGCTTCAAGTGACTTTGAAAATCCCTCCAACTTGGAGGCAACTTCTCAATCATCACCGCTACGGAGAGGGCATCGGCCAAGGGCATCCCTTCGGCTTGAACATCGTGTGCAAGAGCTTGAAACTCTTCCACTTGCTCCATCACAGGTCGAGAATCGACCATCTTGTAGTCCAACCATTTGGCTACGACGAACTTTTTAGTGCTCGCCTCATCAACTTGGTACTTCTTACCAAGAGCCTCCCACAACTCTTTAGAAGTTGTGTGAATTCGGAACACCTTGTAGAGACCACCATCCAAGTACGTTAGGACAGTGTTACGACAAAGGTAATCTCCTTGGCACCAATTATCAAAGCCGGAACGAACTTCAAAGTTCGTCTCCTCTTCGCTTGGTGTCACCGGCTTATCTTGAGACAAGAAGCCAGCAAACCCCACCGTGGTGAGGTAGAACAACATCTTCTCTTGCCAATACTTGAAGCCTTTGCCCGAGAAGATAGGAGGCTTCTCGGCTAGCCCCAATGTCCTTGACATGTGCAGCGGGGCCATGGTAGAGGACTGACCGCCTGTTTGCCCAAACATATGGGTAGATGAGGACCCAATCGTGGAAGACACGGTTGATCCAATCGTTGCAGAGGTGGTAGAGCCAATGGTGGCGGAAGCAGTGGAGCCAATGGTGGCGGAGGCAGTGGAGCCAATGGTGGCGGAAGCGGTGGAGCTGTTGGTGCTAGACATTCTCACAGCAAAGGTATTAAAGTTTCGATAGTTTTAAGTCAATATTAAAATCCAGAATCGGTCTCCAAGCTCGAACGGGCAGCAACTGAATTTCTTCTTGCGATTGTAATAAATCCGGGTGCTCGTTCAAACTTTTACAATGGAAATAATAGGAAAAACTGGACTAAAAATAAAGTAATTAGAATAACAAAATAATAAATCGAAATTACACGAAATAAGAAACAAACTCAAAGATTTGTAGCCGAGTCGAGATAGAATCTCTGCCCGCAAGAAGAAATTCGCCCCGGTAGTGCTCTTGGTTTGGCGATCTTTCCCCAAAGGTGAAACGGCTTCGTCTCGGCAGATGTAGCACCACAATTCCAATGAGCTCCGACGAACTAAACGAGAGTCAAGAACTTGAGCTTTACTATATGAACTTCTAGAATGCAAAGAAAAGAGTGCAGATTTTTTTCAAGTGTCACAAAACAATAGAATTGCAATCCTATTTATAGGCATTCCACTCGTGGGAAATTTATCACAACTTTATGAGCCATAACAACAATTTTATTGAATCGTCAGTTTCTCCTCTAAGAGGCGTTATCCAATTCAATTTCCACGATCAACATAATTGTGGTTATAACACAATAAAGATTAGCAGTTTCACTCCCTTGTAAAACCAATTAAGGAATTTCAACGTAGATGACATTTCATCTATAATAGATTATGTTGAAATTGGGCCAAATTCACATAGCCAATTTGGGCCGACAACTTTAATTAATTAAACATTATAAATGGTTTAATTAATTTATAACAAATCACTTAGCTCAATTCCAAATCCAAGAATCAAGCCCAATTTGAAAGCCCACAACTCGAATCCGAGCTCGTTTATTCAATATACGAATTTGCCTACAACAAATTCTTCAACACAAAATTCAAATATATTACTTCTTACTCACCAAACAATGGTTTTAAGAACATGAATATATTCCGATTATTTACTTGACAAGTAAAATAATCCTTCATTATTTAATTCTTAATAATTAAATAATAAACCGCCATAAATAATGATTTACAAACCATTATTTTCAACAAATAACAGATCCTAGAACTAAATTAATAACGTTTCTTATCCCATTCAATAAAAACAATATTGCATTTGTCGGTATTGAATGAAGTTATATGTTTAACGCTCTCTCTTTCGCTAAGGATTTTTGTTGGTACATTGAGAAAACAGGTGATTTAGTTAGTAGTTTGATTTTGGGGAAGGTAATCCCTTCATCCCAGTTTTTGAGTCAGACACAAACAATTGGCAATGGGCAGATTATCTGCCATATCCTTGATGTGCATTTTTGTCATATACCCCTTGACATTTGCTTTTGTGTTTGGCGTTTGTTTATTTATTTCAGGAAATTTGCCTTTCATTTTGTTACAGTTTTGAGAATAGTTTATTTTAATTCTCAAAAAAAAAAAAAAAAAAGTTAATTGTAAATATGCTACATGAATCATGATATATATCACTCCTATAGGACAGTCTTATTTGTAAGGACCCGATTTAGGACTTGACATTTTGATTCATTAAGACTAATACTTTGCTGACTGATTACAATTATGTTTTCATTCATAACAACTGCCACTTCCATCCATTAATATTGACACTTTGATTCATAAAGACTTACACTTTTATAGATCACTTTCATCCCTTAAGACTTGACACTTAATTCATTAAAATTAATGATTTTACTAACGATAATCTGATCTTACAGGTAAGACCGTCATCCTAGAGGAGTTTTTTTGTGTTATACATATTCCGCTCTGCCATGGATCGCCTTCAGATGACTCGATGAGTAAAATTTATTTGTTGAAGTACAAATATTTTGTACCTTGTAAATTTTATATAATTGACATACTTACTACTTTGAGTTTGCGTAATCTACTAGGAAAAAAAAAGCGTATTGCATGTATTACGTATAATACACCAACAAAGCAAGTTTAAATGCTCATACGATGACTTAGTTTTGAGTAGCAATGATATGGGATATATCAACATGACCCAAAAAGGCACAATTACTAATGGGCTAGTCAGGCTGGCCCAAACAGTCCAGATGTCACTCTTATCCATCGAGTACAGGGCCCAAGTAACAAGCTCGTTAGGGTGATTTCTCATTTTTGCCCCTTGCCACACGACCCCGTATAAAAGAAAGGTTTTAACGAGCGGAAGGTAGATTTTTCCCCAAGCTTTCTATATTTTCTTGTAGAGCAAATATTTTTGAGGGAGAGAGTTTTTCTTTTTCGACAACCACTGACTTGAGCGTCGGAGGGTTTTCTCCGGAAAATCCTTCCGGTGTGGGACGTTGTTTTGCAGGAGAGCAGCGGTTTAGTGACATCCGAAGAAGGAGTAGAAGGTAGATTCCTGGAACGAGCCTCCGATTTACACTTTCGACTTATATTTCTTAGTCGTATCTATCTTTGTTAGTAGAGTGTTAACCCGACTCTACCAACTGGCGCCGTCTGTGGGAAAACAAGCTAAGGCGTTGATTTACTTTCTGGATCTGCTTTAGTTTTGTGTTTTCTGTTCGTTTCTTTACGTTTCTCCCTTTTTTACCTGTTGTTTTCGCTAAGAAATGAGGGGATTGTAATTCTGCTCTTTGTGGGCAACTTTGTAAACGCCCTGATCTGGTTAAAGCGAAGGCTGAGGTAGATTGGAATTTTGTCCAGTAATGTGTATTTTATTGGTTTCGAGTTTTTGTTTGTTTCAATTGGGGACCTAAGTGTATAAATTACAATAAGGAAATTGTAAACTGTGATTAATGATGTTGGTCTATTATAAATGATTGCCTCCATTTAATTTTGCTGATAATAAGAAGGATTTTCTGGTGGAATTTTGAATCATATTTATAAAGTAAAATACATACAAAGTGTTTGACCTTAAAAGATAAAGGAGGAAATGTAAAAGTAAACTGGTCACTTGAGAAATTTTAAAAAATGACCCAGAGAATAAGAGAATAAGCCGTGAAACCCCTGCCAGCCTAAAGAGCTGCGGGAAGGTCACACATGTCTGCCAGCCTAAAGAGCTGATGAATAAGCCGTGAAACCCCTGCCAGCCTAAAGAGCTGCGGGAGGGTCACGCATGTCTGTCAGCCTAATGCGTTGGTGAATATGCCGTGAAACCCCTGCCGACCTAAAGAGTTGCGGGAAGGTCACGCATGTCTGCCAACCTAAAACGCTGATGAATAAGCTGTGAACCCCTACCAGCCTAAAGAGCTGCAGGAAGGCCACGCACATCTGCCAGCCTAAAGCACTGATGAATAAGCCGTGAACCCCTGCCAGCCTAAAGAGCCGTGAACCCCTGCTAGCCTAAAGAGCTGCAGGAAGGCCACGCACATCTGCCAGCCTAAAGCGCTGATGAATAAGCCGTGAACCCCTGCCAGCCTAAAGAGCTGCGGGAAGGTCACGCATGTCTGCCAGCCTAAAGCGCTGATTAATAAGATATGAATCCCTGCCAGCCTAAGGAGCTGCGGAAAGGTCACGCATACCAGTTAACTTAAAGTGTGGCCGAGCAAAACAAAAATCGCTTATGGGCTTAAAGAGATGCATGAAAGTACACTAATTCTGATAACTCAAGATGATAATATGTCATACCCATTAAGACTAAAGTTGGAAACTCTCCATTAAGTGCGTTTTTCAAGCAATAATTGTGTTCTAATTGTAATGATTTACCTGAGAATATGTTCTCTAATCGGGGTAGCATTATTCCACTGATATGCAGAAATATGACAGACATCAGAGAAGAGCTCGACCCTTGGGATGGGGAGGAAGCCAGCGCTGACAGCGCTCAAGTCGAAGGAGAAACTCCCACTAAATCCAAAGACAAGGAAAAAATAGAGCAAGAGGAGGAAGAAAAGCTGTCAATATCCTCAAAGCAAATGCAGGACATGATGGAAAAAGCAGCAAAGGAGGCGGTAGCCCAGTACATTATTACCCAACAATAACACCTTAAGAGCAAAACATCGGCAAAACCTCCTAAAGGAAATCGAGAAGGAGAGAATCTTGAAGGTAGACAAGAATCCTTATATGATGAGGATTATGAACTAGGTGGCCGTAGGAGATGGCAGGAGATTAGGACTTGAGAAGAGTACGCTACAACCCATGAAAAAGATTGGCAATTCAAAATGGCTCGTGACTTAGCAGCCATGAAAGAGAAGTTAGAAGGTCGTCCTGCAGGATCACGTAGGAGCAGAGCTTCCCCGTTCAGCAATGATATCATGACTGAAACCCTGCCCGTAAATTTCAGATTCCCGGGATATCTGACATACGACGGAACAACTGATCCTCAAGATCATCTCGACAAGTTGAAAATATCGCAATACTAAAGGGCTATTTGGATGGAATCAAATGTCGGGTGTTGTTGTCTACCCTTAAGGGCTTAGCTCAGAGGTGGTTTAACCAATTGAAATCAGGAAGTATAGAAACTTACGACGACTTTGCATCGCAGCTGGAAAATCAATTTGCTAGTGCTTGGCGGCAAAGTTATTCTGTAATGACTTTGATGAATTTCCGGTAGCAAGAGAAGGAGAGTCTAAGAAGTTATGTAGCCAGATATAATGTTGCTGCTCTGCAAGTCCCTCGTGCTACAGATGAGGTTAAAGTACATGCTCTGATCAAAGGATTGAGAGATAAGGATATATTTCACGCTTTGGGCGAACGTAGTAAACAGGGGTATGATAAGGTCATGGAATGGATGGACACTAGAATAATCAGCGAAGAAATATGGGACTCCACCTGTGCGGAAGACAAAGCTAAAAAAGCAGACCTCGAGGGGAGGAAACTACTTGCAGAGAAAGGGACACGGATTCCACACGCAGGGGTGATTCAAGAAGTAGATTACCTGATAACAGACGACCATCCCACGCAGAGAGAGGCTCAGATCTTACCGGGAGCCACTGGCTCCCCTTCCTAGAAGCAGCTACCCAGGAAAAACATGGGATAAGGGATCTCAGCCTTGTACTGAACTGACCGTATCTCCATCTGAAATTCTGAGCATTGCTCCAAAGCTTTTCAACCCACCCTTCTCGGCGGAGAACGGGCCTAGAAACCCACCATCAAACCTCTATTGCCGCTTCCATAAAGATTACGGCCATGATACATATGAGTGCAGACATCTCAAAAATGCAATAGAAAAGATCATAAAGGCAGGGAACTTCCAGAATTACATCAGACAAGCAAGAGGAGGTCGGGAAGTTCCTTGGAAAAGGCAAAATAGAAGGGAATACACCCCTGAAAGAAGAAGAGAGGCTCCCGATATACCAGAACATGAAACTCCGCAACTAGCAATTGAAGGGCCTCAAGTTGAAGAAGAAAAAGTGCAATATCCAAAGAAACAGAAGTCCATTATGATGATAGTGGGAGGTCTAGTCAATGAGACCTCCGGACAAGCACAAAAGAGAGCCCAAAGGGCTGTCAGACCTCCAAATATCTGGAATGTAAATGCTATCTATCCAAAGTCGAGCTCACCTGACCTAAACTTCAGCAATCGAGATTTGCAAGGCTTGATCATGCCTCAAAATGATGCTCTGGTAATCACAGCAGAGGTAGCAGGCATGATGTATAGCCAGGATCTTAATCGACACGAGAAGTTCAGCTGACATCATTTTCTTGGGATGTTTCCAACTGATGGATATAAATGAGAAGTTAACTCCAGTCCTCGCTATGCTGGCCGAATTCTCAAGAAGAGTAGTAGCCCCAGTAGGAATGATTCGTCTGCCTGTGGTTCTAGCAGATGGAGAGTTGAGGAAGATGAAGATGGTACAGTTCTTAGTGGTGGATGCACCAAGTTCTTACAATATAATACTTGGAAGACCCTCGCTAAATGCTTTCCAGGCAGTAGCGTCAACATATCATATGAATGTGAAATTCTCGGTAGGGAGATTCGTGGCAGAAATCAGGGGAGATCAGATTAAATCCAGATCTTGTTACGCAAGCGAGCTAAAGAGAACCAAAAGTCAAAAGGGTAAAAGAGCCCGGGAAGACGAAGAGGAAGAAGAGGGTAAACCTCGAGTATCATCTGAGCACAATGTAGGGCCTAGCACAAGACCCGCTGTTAAATTGGAATAAGGAGAATTGGAGGATGTTGAGATGGACGAGGAACCCAAGCCTACCATAAGGCCCATAGAAAAAACAATGACAGTAGAACTATTTGAGGATCGCATAGGTTTCACTACTCGAGTAGGCATGAAAATGAAGCCAGAGGAGCAAGAGATGATAATAGCGTGCCTGTGTTGAAACGCTGATGTGTTCACCTTTGATTCAGACAAAATGCTAGGTGTGCACCCCCATATAGCCACGCATAGACTGAACATAAATCCCAAAGTCAGGCCAGTAAAACAGAAATTGCGACAATTCGATGAGGAAAAAGATCAGGCTATCAGAGAACAAGTGCAAAAGCTTTTGCAGGCAGGATACATAATCCGAGTTCGGTTCCCAAGTTGGTTGTGTAATGCAGTGATGATTAAAAAACCAGGAGGAAAGTGGCGAATGTGCAATGATTTTCGAGACCTGACCAAAGCCTGCCCCAAGGATCACTATCCATTACCTCGAATCGACCAGCTGGTGGATGCTACAGCGGGCATAGAGTTATTATCTATAATGGATGCTTATCAAGGATATTACCAGATTCAAATGGATCGAGATAATGTGGTGAATGTAAGCTTCATAACTTCCATTGGAACCTTTGGCTTTGTCAGAATGCCTTTTAGGCTAAAAAACGCAGGAGCCACTTACCAGCGAATGATGGATACTATCTTCGCAAACCTGCTGCATTCTCACACCAAAGTATATGTGGATGACATACTGGTGCACAGCGCCAAATCCCTATCCCATGCCAAAGACCTGGAAGAGCGTTTGCTATAGCTAGGGCAAGCAGACTTAGGCTTAATCCAGCAAAATACGTTTTTGGGGTAACTCAAGGAAAGTTTCTCGGATATGTAATTACTCTATAGGGAATTCGGGTTAACGAAGCAAAAGTGCAAGCTATCATGGAAATGAAACCACCCTGGAACATCAAAGAAGTGCAAAGTTTAAATGGCAAAGTCACATCGCTGAGTCGCTTTATATTTAGGTCGGCAGACAAAAGCTATCATTTTTTCCAGATATTAAGGAAAGGCACTAAGTTTGAATGGACATCGGAATGCCAACAAGCCTTCGAAGATTTGAAGAAACATACAGCTGCCAATGTTAGCTAAACCAAATCCAAAGGAGATATTATACTTATACATCGCTGTGGGAAAACAGGCTGTAAGTTCCATTTTGATCAGGGAAGAAGGCCCAAAGCAGCAACCCATTTATTATATTAGTAGAATGCTCCAAGTAAGCATTTAATAAATTCCCATATATGAGAATGCATATACGACAAACATGTCTAATATATAAACAATGATTGCATTAATGAAAAAGGTCCTGGACTAACTATTTAATTAATAATACAGGGATTAGAGGAGAGGTACTCAGAAATTGAGAAGGCGGTATTAGCCGTTATGTTCGCAGTAAGGCGATTGAGGTATATTTATATATGTGCTTATGAAAGAATTATAAGAGGAAATACGAACATGGTTCCGAAAGAATAGCAATATAGCTTAATGTATAAGCCTATGATGAAGTAAAATGTCTAACATGAAAAATGTAATGATACAGATATTATTTTTTATCGCACAAAGTGGTCGTCAGAAGTAATTGGCCCTTTAACCAACATCTGACTTGACCGGATCTGTCTGGAAGAATGGTAAAATGGGCAGTGGAATTAGGAGAATATGAAGTTGAATTTGAGCCGAGGACGGCTATAAAGGCATAAGCTTTGGTGAACTTCATACAAGAATCAATAAGAACTGAGGAAGCAGAGAAAGAATGGATAGCGGAGGTGGATGGAGCAGCAAATATCGAAGGATATGGAGTAGGCATCATAATCATTAAGCCTGATGGTGAAGAGCTACGTTTTGCCATATCTTTTCAATTCCGAACATCTAACAACGAGGCAGAGTACGAGGCCTTCATCAGAGGAATGCAAATGTTGTGGGAAATGGGAGCATAGGATATCCTAATAAGATCTAACTCACAATTGGTAGCTCAACAGCTAGAAGGAGCTTTTGAGATCAAAGATGACAAAATGGGGAGATACATGGAAACAACAAAGGAGCTCAGGAAAAGATTCAAAAGTGTTCGCATCGAGAAAATCCCCCGGGAGCAGAATTCTAGAGCTGACCAGCTAGCGAAACTAGCTAGTGCAGCTAGCACCCCTGAGGAAGGGAGCATCACCATGATGACTGCAGAAAGGAAGGTGCATGCGGTAGAGGTTCTAATTAATGAGAGAAGTGAGGATTGGAGGGATCCCATTATACACTTTTTGAAAACAACAAAAAAGTTGGAAGGTATAGAAAAACATGTTAAGATCAATTATAGACAATACTGCTTGGTGGGAGATTGTCTTATGAGGAGATCTTTCACTCACCCATATTTAAAATGTGTTGGGAAAGAGGAGGCCCAATATATTATCATAGAAGTACACGAAGGAGGCACTGGAAACCATTCAGGATATAGAGATACAATCAGGAAAGTAATCAAGGCAGGATTTTACTGGCCAACCATGGCAAAAGATGCTAAAGATTACGTGCAGAGATGTGTCAGGTGTCAGAAGAACACCAATGCCATACATATGCCGGCAGAGAAATTAGGAGGCCTGTATGCTACTTGCCCATTTGACAAATGGGGCATAGACATAGTAGGCCCTTTTCCTAAAGTTGACAGGGGAAAGAGATTCGTCATAGTAGCAGTAGACTACTTTAGTAAATGGGCTGAGGCTAAAGCAGTTACAGCTATAACCACTCAAGCAGTCTTAACGTTCATATGGAAGGATATCGTATGCAGATATGGGGTTCCGCGAATCCTCGTCTCTGATAACGGGTCGCAGTTTAATGGGCAGAAGATGAGAGACTGGTGTAAAAGTTTGGGTATCATTCGAAGGTTCGCAACTGTAAAGCATCCAGAAACAAACGGGCAAGTGGAAGTGACAAATCGTACTATTGTGAGCGGCATAAAAGCAAGATTATTGAGCCATGAGAACGACTGGGTAGATGCATTAGATTCAGTACTATGGTCGTATAGAACTGGTGTCAGAGCTGCTACGGGGGAGTCGCCAAGCCAGCTCATTTATGGTACTACGCTGGTCACCCCTGTCGAGATTGGAGTAGGGTCTTGGCGAATTTTAAACTATAATGAGGCTGAAAATAATCAGGCTAAGAGAGAAGAGCTGGATCTCCTCGAAGAAATCAGAATGATGGCAAAAATGAAGTCTGAAGTATACAAGGAAGCAGTCAAGGTTAGGCACAACCTCAAAGTGCGAGAAAGGTAGTTCAAAGAAGGAGATTTGGTGTTAAGGAGAGCTGATGCTTTGTAGCCGATTAGGAAATTAGACATGTCCTGGGAGGGACCTTACAAAGTGGTGAAAGTGCTAAAAGGAGAAGCTTATGAACTGACAGGGCCTAGTGAAAAGAAGTTACCCAGGCCATAGAACGTAAACAATCTGAAGAAGTTTTATGTCTTAAAGGGCAGAGCTAGTTGTTTGTTGATTCACTAAGCAAGGTTCATACTTGCAAGTTAGTTTCCGTGTTTTTCCTAAGCAAAATTGTTTTTGCAAAGTTTTCTAGTTTCTCTAAAATGGGGCAGCTATTTCCGCCTTAGTCATCTAAACAGCAGGAATAGATGGGTCGTTTAGTTCTTTGATCCACTGACCCCTATTCTGAATTGTATCCTTTCTTTAATTCTTCATTTTAGAGATTAGACCTGTAAACAAGAGAACTCCAATAGGAGAGCTCGAGCCTAAACCCAAAGAAAACAAGGTTGTTCTTTTGGTTTCAAGACTAGGAAACAGAAGAATCGGGCTAGCAGATTCCTCAGAGAGTCTTCCTTTGGAGTGGTGGAATTACTTAGGACTTGGTTTACCAAAAAGTAGTTGTTTAAGTTCAGTAATCTAGATCGCTATTGTAAAAGTGTTTGTTTTCAATTACTATGGTCATTCCCAATTGAAAGCAGGATAAAGATTAGAGTGTTTCAAATTACAGTGAGTAAGTGTGCCTCTTCAATAACAACAAAAGAGTATATATACATAATAAGTGTAAAAGACCACGATACAAGTACAAAGATACCAAAAAAAAAAGAGACATAAATGGATAAGATAATTGAATTAAATGACAAAACAAAATACATTCATAAGGACCAAGCCGGTTGAGTGAAATTAGCAAAATTTTGAAAAGTCGACAAATGGTGAAAGACGCTACGAGTAACAGATTAGGAAGAATTGCCCTGGTAGACCAGATTTTCCGCGCAGCTATTAAAGCTGACATCATGGCAGAAATAGCCCTGGCAGGTCTCATTGATAAAAGCTGTCCGATCTGGTCCCACTGGAATCCGGCAGAGAAGAGCGCTGGAGGCCTAATAGAGTCGGCTGCAAGGAAGCGCAAAATAAGTTCCATCCTCAAACAAAGACAAGAGTACGAACTGGCAAGACTTTGCCTTTCTTTCTGATAAGATCTGCCCTATAGGACAGATCTGCTCGTGCCAATCTGCAAGGAAGCGCTGCCGCAACGAGGGCCCAAGACTAGTCCATTAAAGGCATTCAGATCTGAATGCTTAGCTCGAAAGAAGGCCAGGGAAATCCCAGGATCTTAGCTTTGCTCCAATCCCCAACCACCATAACCATCAATGAGGAAGGGGATGTCTGCAAGAGCATATTTTAGAGATAAGTTGACCTGAAGGTAGAGGCAACCGCATCAGAGATGGCGCAAGTTGGCATATACCTTCCATGAGACATTCTGATTTTGCTGCGGTTCCCACTAGGTCCATGGCGAACCCAAAAAGAGGGATCGAAGACTCATGATGATAAATGGTAGACATCGACTAGTGGATGTCAGATGTCTGACCATTACAAAGGTCACGATTCATATGTCTGATCATTAGAAAGGAAAGATGGATAAAAGGTCAACCAGGTTTTTTGGGAGATGGAATAAAAAGAAAAAACAATGATACCCAGATAGACATGGCAAGTAGAAAAACAAAAAATACGAAGAAGAAAAGTATTAAATGAAACGAATAGGCAGTAAGTAACTGAATGTACAATAGGAACTAAACGGAGGTATTTATAGAGGGAAAAGTAATATCAGCAGTTATGATGAGACGTATCACCAGGAATAATAAGGCTAAAAAGAAGCTGACAAATTCAGTAATAGCATTAACGGCGCTTTGACCAATATCCTAATTTAGAAACAAGCCAAAAAAAGCTCGAGGTCCAAAGCAAGTATGGTGGCAGAGACAGAAAGCGTGCGAATCTTGACCACATTAGGTCAAGAAAGCAAAATTATTACGAATATTAAAAAATATAATAAAGTAAGCGATGAAGAAAAGCAAGAAGTATGATTATGTAATACAAGCAAGGAGGATTAAACGCATGCCGACGGCAGCAGACAAGTACAAAGTGAAAATTTACAGCGATAAATCAGGTATACTTAATATCTCTTGTTCTAATTCCATTAGAACAAAAGAAAAAGGGAGGGGGGGGGGAAGGTAAGCTATACCCTATACCCCTGACAAGTTATTGTTTTAACAAAAATTAGCAAAACATTAATAATGACAAAGGGTCAATAGTTGAAGCTATTATAGTAAAAACAAATATAAACATTAAAGAGTTTGAAAAGCAAAGTATTAACACCGAGGAAAGCTGTCACAGCCCCAAATTCCGAGGGACGGTAAAGCCGGGGTGCGACTAGGGGTTGGATTAAAGAAGCGGGGAAGAAGGGGGAATAAATAAATAAACAGACATTTAAATAGAAATAATTACTATGAACCTGACTTCATTATATAAAAAGAGTCGACCTTGAAGGATCGCTTGACAGAGTTGTTCTCTAAGTTAACTAAGTTCAAAGTTCGGAACTTAGACCAAAAGTTTATACATTGACACAAAAATAGTTTGGCAGCGGAAAAAGTAGATCTAGAACACTATTGTTCTTCTCTATTAACAACCTTTTACTCAACCTCCTCCGCTCCCGTCACTCAACCTGCACATTTTATAAAACATATGCAGGGCTAAGTATAAACATACTTAGTGGGCACATTGCCGAAAACATACCATAAAGTATAGATTAATCAGGCATCTCATTAAGTAGCGCATCGGGGTTTTTCATCAAATGCCCGTGCCTACTAAACATTTTCTTTTCTCTTTTCACAATATAGTTTGGCCAAGCCTTTACAGATGTTACGTTCAACTTGCCCAACTTCTGTTTCAACGCCGGGGAAGAGTTAACTTCTTCCGCGAACGTTCTACTCACCGTGGCTGGCTACCCCTCAACAGAGTACCACACACAACGGCTACCGTGTACACTAAACCCTGGAAAATCCTTCCGGTTAACTCAGCGGTCCGATCGATTAGTTAGACCCTTGGCTAACTCAGAAAGGCACAAGAGAACTCACATAAAACAAAGTATTTCATGATAATCACTTTAAAACACAGTTATAAAGCGATAAGTAAACATTTTCGAGCATCGCTCATTTGATTTGATATATAGAAAAGCCCACCTTAGGCGATTACAGAACTTAACACGAGCTTCCGTCTTTGATCTTCCGTCCTATCTTTAACCTCGACTTCCTCCTTTTATTCACAAATAATCACACTTTAGCAAACGGTCACAATGATAAAAGAACAAGAAATTGAATTCCGTTAAGGTCCTTTAGGCCTTTGCACTTTAACTAAACTCTTTTGATTAACAAAGAAACGAGACTCGAACATATCTCATTAGAACTAACTCGGTTCCTTACTCGACACTTAGATTAATTATTAACGGAAGTCGATAACTCATAACGACTTAGAAGTTCTCAAAGAATTAAGTTAAAAAGAATTCAACTTGAGAAAAAGAGTTTCCGAAAGTTTCTGCACAAGGCAGTAACTCTGGAGCATCTATAGAACATAATTCTGCGAAACAGGGGATTTGATCAGTACCAAAAGAAAGTTACGGATGTCTAGTTTACTTTTCAATTTATGGATCTCGATTTCGTTAAACGAGTAGAGAGTTATGACAGTTTCCGTAAAGGGTCGCAAAACAGTCCGCGATTAACCCTAATGCTCGATAAAACTTGACGCACAATTCCCTAGGTTCGATCAATGCTATACAACCTTTATGCTCACGAAATTACTATCAATTTACATTTAAGACATACGATCATCTATCGTGAATACTTCCTCCTTCTTCGATTAATAATACGACGAGCACTTTCTCGTCTTTTCACTAACCATTTACTAAACCAATTTCATTTCAAACTCACTTTAATCTTCTAACTTCTATATTCAAAATCTATATGAAATTATCATCAACTACATTCTTGTTCATTAATCGACAACAAACACTAATATCCGATTAGTTTCCTCGTTCGACTTTTTTATTGACGATTAAGCTCGACTACTCGCCTCTTACCAAAAATTCAATATTCTTAGAATTCGTTCAAACTTTCCAATTATGTTCATTAACTACTAAGATTAACTAGTATGAAAACCATAAACTTATATCATAATCGAATCTTAACTTATCGATGATTCTTCGTCTCTTACGATTCCATTTTTATTTTTAGAAAAATCTAACTTAAATCTATGTTGAACTACAAGCTTACCTCTCCTCATAAATTATATCCCATCCTCAATATCACAAGATTTACTTAATCATAACCCTACTTCTTTGTCTCTTACCATTTTATTTTTATTTTTAGAAAATTCCCAATTAATTTCCACATCAATCTATTAATACATAGAGTGATAAACTACAAACCAATTATCTAAATTCAAATTTAAACTTCACCTACATGATCTCATAATTTTCGAAAATTATCCCATAATTTCTACAATGATTTCTACTTGATTTCTATCCATAGAAATTTATTCCTAGGCATTAATAACATGAAATAAACTTAGAACTTGATCTCCTACATCTCTTGAATATTTTGAAATTTACAAGAATTGAAGGAAATGAATTTTGATTGGTTGGAATTGATGAGGGAGTTCTTACCTTCACGATTATGTAATCGGAAACGAAATCGATCGATAAATAAGAAAGCTTTGAGGATCGAAAGCTTAAGAAAATGAAGAACACACTTGAAGATGGTGAAGAACTTGAAGAACAAGAGAGAGAAGAGAGAAAAGAGAGAGAGAGAGATGGCAATGAGGGGAGAGAGAAGAGAGAAATGAGGTGTTATGTTGGATATTATGCATAAAGTAGGATAAAGATCTAACATGGTGACTCACACACACATATGGCGGTTTGGAGGTGATATTTTCACCAAAATATCGCGTTTTACGGGTCTAACACTGCGTATATAAATCGAGAAATTAATTTCCTAGACGGTTACGTTTTTGACGAAATCTAATTCGACCATTAGATTGGAAATAATTTACTTAGTCGGAAAGCATAATTTGATTTCCGAAATTCAAAGAAAAGTTGGGACATGACAGTTCAAATTTTGCCCGGAAAAATAATAAAAACTGACTTTCTCCAGTAGACTCGTCTCATAAAATAAGTGAATGTAAAGTCAGACGGTTTTTCGATTTGAACTCTCGAACGAAAATTCTATCGGACGCAAAAACCCTAATACAGTAGTCTGTTGAACGACTTCTGGAATTTATTTTCAGAAACGAATTTCACCGTTAGTCTTAGAATTGAAAATCATTAACTTAGGCGTGCAAAGCCTTAATAAATTAATTACTTTTTATTTTAGCGACAGAAGAAAATATCTGGGGTATTACAAAAGCAAAATGAGCTCGGCCAACGATGAAAGAGAGCAAAGATTATACAAATAATAAAAGTACTTAGGCAAATATCTGTAAAGCATAAACATCTAAGAATGGCTAGCATTGTGGATAGTGTCGGGGGTCTTGGCAGGATGAGAGTCTTGAGTTTCCAAAGCAGAGGTGTTAGTCTCAGCAGGGGCAGACTCAGAAGGGTTAACAACAGTAACCCCGACACCAGCAGTGGTAGGACTAGTTACATTAACAACAGCTATCTCTTCATAAACGGAAGCAAGTTCCTGGCAAATAGCAACCCCCGCATCCACAGAGCTGGAACCTGGAACAGACGAGGCTGAAATACCCAGAAGCTCGGAAGGAAAAGGAACAAATGGATTCTCAGCAGGAGAAAGGTCAGACATAACATCAGGGTCGGATAAGAAACTACGCACAACGTTAATAATGCCCTCTTGTCACCAGGGAAAGCGAAGATTTTCAGGGTCATTGAGAGCATCGGTATTTTGAAAAGGCCAGTGAGTGGGAAAATCAGGCAGTGGAGCGGTCACTGTCACATTGGTAGAAGAGCTGCCCTTGTGAGTAAAACCTGCGCGGAAACCTTGGGCAAATCCAGCAGGACCAGCACTATGAAAATGTTGAACATCCGGAAAAATGCTGGCATAATATTGAGCACTACCGCGGTATCCTTCTATCAATTTGTCCTTTAAATCAGCTAGCAACGCTTGACCTGCGGAAGTAGCTAGCAGGCGATGAAAGCAATCGCTAAGCCTGGCGGAATACTCGGCATCGTAGCTCTCTTTCTTCAAGATTGAATCTCGTTCCTTGCCAGCCCTTCTTTCTCTAAGAATCTGAGCTTCCGGATCTTTAATGCGAGTACACAAGTTCCCTATGGTATTTTCAAAACAGCCTTTCTCTATGGAATAAGCCCTATAAGATGATTGCAAAGCTTCGAAACGAGTAGACAGTTCGGCATTAGCTTGAGTTAAGCTTTGAATTTGTTGATCTGTCTTTTCTGCATTAGCTTTGGAAAGAGCTCGTAGCCTAAGTATCTCCTGCTCACAACTTGCCACGCGTTGAATAAGAGCTGCTTTGCCTACCCACTCTTCTTGGCCGTAAAAAAAAAGGAAAAGAGCATAAAGTACCTGAACTAGATAATAGTTCCAGTCATGATGGCTCTCAAAAGGGTCTTCAGTTTCTCTGATTAGTCGATCTTCCACTGTACTCAGACAACCTTTTATAAAGGCAGAACAACAATATTTGGAAAGCTTTCGAAGACTGGCGTTCTTCTCGATAAAGGGAGGGATAAATTGCCCCAAGGAACCTGTTCGCCGTGCACCACTTTCAGATGCATTACTTTGCACCATCTTATGAAGGGCTGAAGCTGGGGTCAAGGAAACTGGGGTAGGAGGCGATTGAGACAGAGAACGGTCAACAACCATGGGCTCAGATTCCTTTCCAATAGAAGGATTAGCTATATTGGATTTCCCTGAGGAAAGCGACCGGTGTTTCTTTTTACTGGTCTCGTCAGAAGCCTGGCGAAAAGAGGAGCGGGGCTGAGAAGAGTCTCGTTTCCTTTTTTCTGGCACTTCCAGTGAAGGCTCGGGAGACGTCTTCTTGCTAGAAGACTTCAACTTAATAGATACAGCTCACGCAGAAGAGTCCTGCAAAGTCAGACTTACGTTAGGAGACTGGATAGTTCTGTCGTTCTTCTTTTTCTTCTTATCTTTATCACCTTTGGAGGGCACAGTGGTCTCATCTCTTATGTTGGGCGGAACAGTCTGACTTGTTTTTTCTTGACCGCTAGAGGCAACTATATCCATTTTTTCTTTATCCCCTTTTGAAGGAACAGCCGCCTCGACTGCTTGGAAGATCTCGTCCATTATGGGGGGTTCACTCTCCCTAGTAGATTGGTCTTCCCCATCCTTGTTCATCGACTGAGCAAATAAGTCTGCTATGTCCAAGTTTAGGCTGTAGTCTTGAACCCATTTAGCATCAGCCATCTCTGAGTTATTAAAATTAAAATAATGGTTAAATATGAGTAAAAGAATCAAGACTGTGCCATTAATAAGAAATAAAAAGATAAGTAAACAATACAACAAATCAAGTAAGAGAAATGGGATCTACCAGACATGTCTAGCATAGATGTGAGTAACATTCCCCCTTCAATACCATAGAAGGAAAGAACTGTCAGATTACGCAACATCTGAACAATGTTAAAACAGTTGTTTTTCTTGGATTTCTTCTCAACCTTCTCATCAGTGCTATTGGCATACGCGCTAAGGGCTTTCATTACATTAATATCCTTAGGAGAAAGCTGTTTCACAGCATCTCCGCCCTTCATACATCTAGGAGAATATTTCCAGCTACGAGTAGAAAAAATCCAATGGCCATTGAGGGGCATAACCGCAAAATATTTCCGACCCCATTGTTTATCAATGGAATTCGGAGAGATAGCGAAGTGAGCGGGACTCCCAGGACGGTTACGAAAACAATAATAGGCTTGGGAGCGCTGAATAGAAAAGTAGCTTAGGAAAAGAGCAGGGCTGGGAACACACAGGTAGGTGGACACTAAAATATAAAATCCAAATACTGTATGGATAGCAGAGGGAGTTAATTGATTAGGTAAAATATCCAGATCTGAGCATATATCAGCCAGGAAAGGATGAATAGGAAAACGAAGTTCGACCCTAACTTGTTTTTCCCAATAAATCATAGCGGGAAAGGAGACCTGATTAGCACTATTCATGGGAAGAACGGAGGTGAAGGCAAAATCCTCTGACCAGAGTACACGCTTGAGATTATCTAATTCATGATCAAATAACAGTGAATAGTCTGCTATACGTTTAGATTCGGTGTTAATAGGGTTTTCTAGAATACGGCGCAACTGTTTCTCTCCTTCTAAAATTTGAGCCCTAATTTCCACCGTGCCTAATTTTGGAAGGGGGGGGGGAGATGGCGGAGAAGCAAAAGTAACCGGAGGAAGAGATTGATTCCCCATCAAATAATTGACCGTACCTGAATCTACGTGCTCGGAAGAACTTATTGCAGAAGAGCTAGACATATCGCAAAAAAATTTTAAACCAACGAAAGACAAAGTAATCTACGAAACCGATAGCGAAAAAACTAAAAGCAAATGAACACCAGAGAATCAATACCCAATAAGTGCAGAAGAATAACTTCAGAAAATACCTGATTCGAGCGATGGAGAGATTAAAGGAGGAAGACGAAGAGAAATCGAAAGACAAGCGCAGAAAGGAAGAAGAGACGATGAAGTGAAGAGAAAGACGTCGAGCGGAATGAAATGATTACGGAAAAGAGTTATTATTTTTCAAAACTCGAGGCAGTAGAAATCTGACGGTCAGAAGACGAGCGGTATTCGTATCAATGGTTCAGATGTGGCTAGTATTTTATTATAGCCCGCCAAAAATCCTCTCCGCGTTTGTGGCCTCAAGTGACGTGTCACTTGAGAATAAAGGGGGGTGTGGTTGATATGGGATATATCAACATGACCCAAAAAGGCACAATTACTAATGGGCTAGTTAAGGCCGGCCCAAACATCCCAGATGTCACTCTTATCAATCGAGTCCACGACCCAAGTAACAAGCTCGTTAGGGTGATTTCCCATTTTTGCCCCTTGTCACACTACCCCGTATAAAAGAAAGGTTTTCACGAGCGGAAGGTAGATTTTTCCCTAAGCTTTCTATATTTTCTTGTAGAGCAGATATTCTTTAGGGAGAAAGTTTTTCTTTTTCGACAACCATTGACTTGAGCGTCGGAGGATCTTCTCCGGAAAACCCTTCCAGTGTGGGACGTTGTTTTGCAGGAGAGCAGGGATTTAGAGATATCCGAAGAGGGAGTAGAAGGTAGTTCCTGGAACGAGCCTCCGATTTACACTTTCGACTTATATTTCTTAGTCGTATTTATCTTTGTTAGTAGAGTGTTAACCCGACTCTACCAAGCAACATTTTAATTGAGGATTTTTTTAGAGAAATTACAAATATATATATATATATGACAATAACTTGTATGCGACCGCGCGTGGCGCGTGTAATACACGCTCTAGTCACTCACACGCGGCGTGTGTATAAAACGCGCCTGTATTTTTTTTTCCAATTTTTTTTTTAATTTCAATTTTCTTTAATTTCATTTTTTTGAAATTCAGTTTTTTTTTATTTAATTTTCAGTTTTTTTCCATTTTTATAAAATTCTACATGTTTTCCACCTTCTTTTATTTGCCTCTTCGTTTTTTTGTCGCTTCTTCTTTGGTCAAAATTGGAGCGAGGGGAGCTGAAGGCTTTGGAGTGAGCCGAAAAAGTCTAAATTGTTGTCCGACGATTATCCTTATATTAGTAATCGAAGCGAAGGCGGAGTCGAAAAAATCTAAAAATTAAAAAAAAATTGGAAAAAAATTAATTTTGACCAGTCAACGGGTCAACCCGCATTGACCGGGTCAAACCCGACTCAGTTCTAATCACTTAGGAAGAGACCGATTGCACCCAAGTCTTTCTCTCTCTCTCTCTCTCTCTCTCTATATATATATATATATATATATATTGTTGAATAAAGCAATACACTATCATATAGGTATAATTTCTTTACCACACGCAGACGGCACTGGTACACCAACATATAAAATAACATGCATATGAAATTGAATCTAAGATCTCTTGTCAAAGAGAAATTTGTAATACCTCAGTTAAATATGAGCTAAATTTTATCGGCAATCGAGAAATAAGTGGTAATGAATGTAGTAGACCCTGGATGATGAAGTTAATAAAATGTATGTTGACCCTTATTTCGTCCATTTAAGTGGAAAAAGAAACTCTTCCTTCCATATGTTACAACTTGATTAATGATTACACTCCAGCCCATATTCCACATCTGACATCTTGCCTAATCTTAAGGAAATTACTAACTACAATCATTTGCATTTCAAAATTAGGTGGCACCTTAACATAATTAATTACCTCCTATTTTTTAATTTTTTATTCTATTCTTTTCCATTCTAAGTGCTTGATTTTTTTCTATTCTCTTTTCATTCCAAGCCTTTTCTGTTATTGTTGGGGAAATTGAGAAGTTAAGTCCTTGTAGAAAAAATCCAATTCAAAGAATTTCTATAGCAAGGTTCATTAGATATTTAATCAATCTCGTTTAGATTAAAACGTAGTAACTGTGAAAAATCAACTAGTTTCGATATAAACTGCACTTTTTTCTTGTAAAAAAATTCATATGATAAAATTGTACATTAGAGAATTTATTTTAGAGAATTGTGCCTTTAGATTTCTTTCTTCTGTAATAAGGATATAAATTCTAAGAGATATTTTGTTCATTTCTTTACTTGTACCGTTAATGAACATTTAAATGGCATCCTATTAAATAGACAATTTTTTTTTCTCTCTAAAAGTTCAAGTTACCTATAAATCCCAAAAATGCTTCAAAGCGTTTAGGTTAACTTTACTATTAAACAATTAGCATGTATGAGATCATGTGTTATTGTGTTGCATATTTATGTATCCATGTATGCTAAGCAGGAATGTAATCTAGGCCCCAGCGAAAATTTAGATGTCTTCGATCTTGACTTTATTTTTTTTTTTGGGAGGAGAGGAATGGAAATCGGAAAACCTACTAGTCTTGAGTTAAGTTTTACTTAGCATACATGTTTAGTTTAGTCAAGCTCGAATTGACCCTTGAGCTGTCTAGGGTTAAGACTGACTTGCCTTAAGATTTTATTTTCCCCTTTTTATAGTATGTTATATAAATTGTCACACAACTTATGCTTACAATTTAAGAATGTATATTTGTATATGTCAATGGGGCATCGCTTAAGTGACTAGCTGATCATGCACTACAAGTTTCTTCTTAATGAGGTTTTGAGTTCAATCTTTCCTGCGTGTGATATAGTTTATTTCACCTTGTTTGGTAGTGTAGTGTTCCCACCCTTTATGGTGGTGTAGTGTTTTCTTTGATATATATATTCCTCGTATAATTTCCTAGTGTAGTTTCCTCCAAAAAAAAATAACTTTATATATTATTGGGGTTAATTGAATATTAATTCACAATGTTTAACCCCGGCCCCATTGCAAATTTAACACCATTTTTTATTTTTTATTTTATCATGGACATATTAAGCACAATTAACCTTTGTCTGATTGCAAATTGAACACCCCACAAATTTTTGGTGACAACTTTATCTGCGTACACACTTCAATAGTTGCACCCTCAAATGAGAAGTATGAGAAGATCCAATTTGCAATGCACGTTGATTTCATGAAGCAAAAATTTTTGAGAGATGATCGATTCAATTTGCAATCCAATCAAAAGATTATGTCTAAATATGTCAATAACAAAAAAAAAGTTTAAATTTGCAAGGAGAATCAAACATTTTAGCTTAATATACAAATAACCCTAAATTATCTCAACAATAGTACAGGCGCGGCCAATGTGTAGTACCAAAATTAAAAGGAAATATATATAGTACTTATATGATAGCAATTTAATGGTACATGCATACCGAGGAAAGAAATAATTTAATATTTTTTTTTTTCTTTTTTGATATAAGAGATACCATTGATTCCCCCTCAACAAAAAGATATATACTACCATTAATTTAGTATTTGGAGGAAAGAGAATGATAATTCATCCTCAACTCAAATCAAATGTGTTGTGTCTGAAATGAATTCCCACTTCCTTCTTAAAACCTTCACTACTTCTGTCTCCTCTCCTCATCACTTCACAATTGCAGTTACAGCAGCCACCCTCTTCTAAACTTCAATCCACCATTAATGGCTCAAGCGCAGGTATATCTCTCATTCTCATTCTCATTCTCATTCTTGGATTGGTGTATGTGTGTATGTGAGTGTGTGACTGTGTGTGTGCAGGAAGAAGGGTGGCCACTGGGACTGCAGCCGGTGAACGTAAGAGTTGGTGGGCTGAGAAATCGTAATGCTTCTCTCTCCTCCAACACTTTGCTCACCGCCTCCTCCGTCTCCTCCGACGACTTCTCTTCGGATCTTGATACTCAGGTTTCTAACTACTATTATTATTTATTTGTTATCATAATTAAGTAAAATGGGATAGTTGTCACTCCATTATGTAAATTTTGTTCATCTTTGGAAATGAGATGAGCATCTAGCTAGAAATCACTCTTGGTCAAAAAATTCATGAGGATTATGATGATGGTGATTATGAGAAGTTGTTAGTTCCCAAACAATTCTACTTTATTTTTTGTTGTTTGGTGGTGAGAGTTACAATAGAAGGAACATTTTTCTGAAAAAGTGGGCAAATATTTTATAAGTTGTCAGAGTGAGCAAGGCTTGGGCTTTGTGTTTGCTACTAACTACTTTACTCCTTTCACATGCCTTTGCCTTGTTAATCATCTTCTTTGACTAATCTATTCTTCCTTCTTTACTTTGTTATTTTAACTAAAGATGGCCCCTCTCCACAAATTTCATTATACTCATCAACAACTAAAAAGCAAAATATGTAAGCCCTACTTTAATGTTTTTGCATCATGATGCTTCATAGTAAGTATACTCCCCCTGTCCAGTCCTACTCATAAAAAACATGTGTAATATTTTATGCAAATTCAGAATGAAAAGTATACTCATTAATGTTATATTGGTACACACTCCCTTACATTTTTATTAATTAGACTTGTTTTACAGCTTGTTGCTGAATAAATGTTATTTTTTGGACTTTAGCCCTAGTATTTTTCTCACTTATAATATGCTTCTACTGTGGCTCATCATTTTCTTCACATAAAATCTTTTTTATCTTTGTCATTATTTTGAGTGTTTAACTAATACCTTAGTAAAGTAAGTGTGCTAACATTTACATGTAGTATTGCATGTGAATAAATATCGCACTAGGTCAGTTTTCTTGTTGTTAACAATACAATATGAGTGTAGTATAATATTTTATGAATATAATATTTCCAACTTGAAGATGAATTTCTAATCATGAAATAATATAATCTCTCCATCATGTCCATTTTGAATTTTTACTGTTCGGCACGAAAATTAAAAAAATGGTAAAAAGATAGAAAGTGAGTACATTGAAGAGTTAATTACTCCTATATCCTATAATATGGAAAGAGGCTCAAGATGAGCAAGACCGAAAGAGTAATATATACGGTGTGTTTGATTAATTGAATAGTTGTGATCATGTATGGCAGTCGACAGGTTCGTTTTTTCAAGACAAGAGCATCACTCTAGGGAGCCTTATTGGCATTTCGAGCATTCTAGAACTTTCTAGAAGATCAAGACGGGGACGAGTACTTCCTGATGAGGCTGCAAGGAACAAGAGGAATTACAAGACCAAGACATGGTTCCTATCTCTGTGCTCCAGGCTTAGCACCGATGCAGTGAGCCTCAACAACAATGCTAACGAGGCCCCGTCCCTCGCTCACTTGCTCGAAGCAGAAAGGAGGGGTGCTTCAACTCCCTCCTCCGATACTAATTACGGACCAGATGATTTCTCAGATCACGTCGTCTCAAATTCGAATTCGTTGTTCGTTGGAGGGAATGTTGCTCCACCTCAATCATCATCAACCTTCGCTAGGGACTTACTCTCTCATCACAATGCTGATGCTCCTCCATTACTTCTCTCATGCTTATGCGGAAATCTTGCTCATTCATAATAATTATCAAACTAGTCTCTCTCTCTCTCTTTTTTGTTATAAGTTATAATTTGAATATTAATTATTTTTCTTGAATAGTCGGAGATGGATCTGAACGTAGTAGCGTTGAGATTGCTTCTTCAATTCAATATTTCAATTAATTAAACTACGATTTTAAAGTGTAAACCACGTCTCCCTCATTTATGGTCATGTCTGCTTTAAGATAGATTACTAATACCTTCACGTGAGAGTATGTGAGAACTTGTTTTTTAAGGATTAATTGCTTTTTTTTTTAAGTTTAAGCCATCATTTGTATTTAATTTACTTTATACTTAGATTTAATTTGCGTTATGTTCACGCTGAGAGAAAAGTATATACTCCCTCCATCCCGTTATTCTTGTCCTGTTTTCCTTTTCGGGTTGTCCCGTTATTCTTGTCTTGTTTCATTTTTTGAAAATAATTAGGAGATAATTAATTTGTTAAACAATCCACTTTACACCTCTCATCATACTTTTTCACCTCATTTTCTGTGTCATTCACTATTCTACTTCTCTCTACTCACTTTATTCCACTTTATTTTACTATTCACTCTCTCTCTACCCACTTTATTTTACTTTACCACTTTATTTCATTATTCACTCTCTATCTACCCACTTTATTTTACTTTAAAAACTCCACTAAATATATTTTATATTCTTAATTATTTTCTCCTTAAACCTCGTGCTCAAAAGAAACAAGACAAGTCTGGTGGGACGGATGGAGTATTATTGTTGTTCACAATTGCCTTATATGCCTAATTTAGAACCCTGCTTAAATTATTTGAGGTAATCTATCCATATAGTCACTTTGACTAGATGGAATACAATGTTTGTCAATGAATTTAATATTGTCAAATTCTAGCCAAAGTTATTTTTTTGGACAAAAATGCTCTTGTTTTTCATTTTTTTTCCTTTTCTCTCTCATCCTTTTCTCCTTTTGCTCTTCTTTTCCTTTTTTTCTCTTTTCCTGTATCTCCCCTCTTTCTCTTTCGTCTTTTTTCCTTCTTTCTTCTGTTTCTGAATTTCTTCTTCTTTCTTTTTTTTCCAATCTTTTTTTCTTCTCTTTTCTTCCTGCTCAAGCTCATCGCCCTCTCTATCTCTCGCTCGTCTTCCTCTTTTCTCTTTTCTTCTAGTTGTCGCTCATCTTTCTCGTCGTCGTCGTTCTTCTCTCTCTCGCTCCTCTTTCTCTTTTCTATTTTCTTCCTATTGTCGCTCATCGTCCTTGTCGCATCAGTCGATTTTCCTTCTCCGATTTCACGACTTGAAGTCGATATTGAGGTATTATTTTGTAGTTTGTAGCTTTTTAAGTTTGATTGATGGATTGGTTACTGAAGTTTTTCACTTCTGTGTTTCGCTGTGTTTTCTCTGTGTTTTACAATTTTTTAAGATTTTGTACTGTTTTGTGATTTGTTAAGATTTGTTGTTTTCGTAACTGCGTCATCATGTAGTGTATTGTTACGATTTTGTAGTTGTTACGATCTTATTACTTTCATTACGAATTTACACTATTGTAGTTGTTACGATTTTTGAATTTCGTAACTTTGTTACGATATAGTGTCGTGTTACGATTTTGTAGTTGTTACGATTTTAATATTTCGTGACTGCATTACGATGGTGTGTCCTGTGTGCAGTGAGAATTTAATATTTCGTAACTGTGTTACGATATTTTATGAAATTTAATATTTCGTAACTGTATTATCATATTTTATGGGATAACATTATATGAATTTAAAATCTTACTCTTTTATGCATATGAGTCCATCTTGTTTAATTATTGTGCATGGAGGACAATGGGATGACAATATATGTGGGTGGGAGAAAGAAGTATATTTCTATGCATGGAGAGCAGTTGGATGACAGTGGGATTTTCGTTGCGCCGTGTCACAAAATGTTTTTATTTATTAGCTGATTTACCACATGTTATGAAATAGTGATTTCGTAATTAAGTAACAGAGTTAGAAAATTATAGCCTTATTACGTAATGACATTTTTGTAACATTTGTACCATATTCATAACGAAATTATAATTCTTAAGAAAAATTTTATGACGCACACTCATGTTACGAAATACGAACTTCGTAACAAAGTAACATTTACTGAAATGTAATTACGAAATTTAATAATTCGTAACGGATTCTAATTACAAATATTTGGTACACTATTATAATTTTGTTATTGGGATATTGCAAAATATAAACAATTGCATATTTATCTACAATAATTGCGATGTTAGATTACAAATAGGAATTGTTTTCAACAAAATATGCGCAGCTTGCTACTAAGCAAAAGACAAAACAAATGGTTGTTTTGTCAATCTTGGGCTCCGATGTCACCTATCGAGCAATGATGTAATGGAATGTCTTCCCCATGTCAATTGAAGATATCCTTGATTGTACACGCTCCACTAATTAACATAATCCGGTGGTGTTCTGATACCAGATTCTTTCATTTGAAAGTCTATATGTTCTACAATAAACAAAACAATGAAACTAAATCAATAATTCGGAACATGCAACTTACATTATGAAATAGCAAACTATGTTACGAATTTACAAACAGCTGAATTAGTTACAAATTTACGACAATCGTAACAGAGTATACAACCCACATATTGTTACGAAATTAGAAAATCGTAATCAAGCTACGAAATTAGAAATCGTAACCAAGCTACAAATTACAATCTATTACGATTTTATAATTTCGTAACAGTGATACCACATATCAAATATCAGAATTAATTACGGCGTAACAAAAGTTCACAACAAAAGTGAAAAGAATGTTACAAAATTTGAAATTCGTATCACCAATCTGTGTCACGAAATTATATTTCTTAACAGGTTTATAACAAGACATACATATATATAGAATACAGATATGTTACGAAATATCCTTTGAGGCCGGTAATCAAAGCAAACTCGATCCATGAGAAGCGTAAGACTCTCCCTTTCACCTTGAACCAAAGGGTTATTTCATCAATCTCGGGTTCTGTTGTCACTTGTCGAGCTATGATGTAATGTAGAGCCTTGTCGGATCTTGAGACGATGTCGGGGAGCTTCATGAAGGCTCCAAGTGCTGATTGCCTTAACTGTTTGATGGATTTCTTCTCAAATGATTCCAAGACACAACGGATATCCTTGACTGTGTTCTCACCACCAGTTAGCATAATTCGGTGGTGTTCTGATGCCAGATTCTTTCGTTTGAAAACTCAGTTGTTCTACAATAAACAAACAATAAAACCAAATCAATAAATTGGAACATGTAAATTATGTTACGAAATAGCAAACTATGTTATGAAATTATAATTCTTAACAGGAATTACAACACATATAAAAGGTATACAACCCACAAAATGTTATAAGACTAGAAATTGTAATGAGTTTACAAAACACAATCTGTTACGATTTTATAATTTCGTAACTTTGGTACCACAACTGAATTAGCTAGGAATTACGAAATTTGAAAATTCGTAACTTAATATGTACAGCGCACAAATATGTTACGAAATTCAAATTGCGTAACTTCATAATCACATCTCACACAACAGAATTAGTTACGAATTACGAAATTCGTAATTTCTGTTACGAAATTTGTAACAGTAGACTAAACGATGCTACTAAATCTCACAAAAAATGCAGGAAGAATCAAATGACGATACGAATTATGAAATTCGTAACATGGATACAAAATCTCCAATACAAAAATCTAAAATCATGACAAATGTGTTACGATATTCACAATTCGTAACTTCATACCCACATCTCACACAGCAAAATTAGTTACGAATTACAAAATTCGTAATATGTGTGACGAAATTCGTGACAAATGTTACGAATTACAAAATTTGTAACAGCAAAATAAACGGTGTTACTAAATCTCATAAAAGAATGCAAGAAGCATCAAATGATGGTACAAGTTACGAAATTCGTAACATGGATACAAAATCGCCAATACAAAAATCTAAAATCGTAACAAACGGATTACGAAATTCACAATTCGTAACTTCATATCCACATCTCACACAACAGAATTAGTTACGAATTACAAAATTCGTAACATCTGTTATGAAATTCATGACAAATGTTACGAATTACAAAATTCGTAACAGCAGAATAAACAGTGTTACTAAATGACGATACGAATTACGAAATTCGTAACATGGATAGAAAAACTCCAATACGAAAATTTAAAATCGTAACATAGTTATAACCTTATTATGAAAATCACATTACGAATATAGGAAATCGTAACAGAATATTCAATACGAAATTCCTATTTTCGTAACATGGGGAACGAATCTGAGAAAAAATCAGGCGACAATAACAAGATTCGTTTTAATTCACCTATCAATTCAACCACAAATCATATCAATTCGCCAATTCAAGATACAAAATTAGCGGATTATGAAATTCGTATCAACGGAATCAAGGCATACTGATACGAAATGATAAAATTGTAACAGGGAATAAAGGCATACTGATACGAAATGACAACATCTTAACAGAAAATCAAGGCGTAGTGATACGAAATGACTAAATCGTAATAGAGATCAAGACATACTGAAATGAAATGTCAAAATCTTAACAAGAAGACAAGGCATAGTTATACGAAATGCCAAAATCGTATCAGGGAATCGTAACCAGGCTACAAATCACAATATGTTATGATTTTATAATTTCGTAACAGTGATACCACATCTCAAAGAGCAGAATTAGTTACGGCGTAACAAAAATTCACAACAAAAGCAAAACGAGCATAATGTTACGAAATTTGAAATTCGTTTCAGCAATCTGTGTCATGAAATTATAATTCTTAACAGGTTTACAACAGGACAAAAATATATATAGAACACAAATTTGTTACGAAATACAAATTTCGTAATTTAATAGCCACATCTCAAACAGTTGAATTAGTAACGAATTTACAATTATTGATGGTGTTACGAAAAATTCACAAAAAAACACAAGAAGCATAAGAAAGACGATATGAATTACGAAATTCATAATAGGGATACAATATCTCCAATACGAAAATCTAAAATCGTAACAGACTATTCATTTAGTCTTGAGTTACCCCAATACGAAAATCTAAAATCGTAATAGAGTATTCATATCTTAACGTGATAACTCCAATACGAAATACCAATTTGGTAACATGGGTGACAGATCTGAGAAAAATTTCAGGCGATAATAACAAGAATCAAATTAATTCACGTATTCATCCACCATTCAACCACAAAATCGTATCAATTCACGCATTCAAAATTTTGAAATCGAAAACACATACCCGTCAGATGCGTCGGCGTCCGTGGTCCTGCTATCATCAGACTCACCGGCGGGCTCTTCTTC
This sequence comes from Schizonepeta tenuifolia, assembly GCA_029490685.1. Lineage (NCBI taxonomy): Eukaryota > Viridiplantae > Streptophyta > Magnoliopsida > Lamiales > Lamiaceae > Schizonepeta > Schizonepeta tenuifolia. Next base: position 35,540,514 of record CM055958.1, on the reverse strand, counting down.
TCTTGCTTTCTCTTCTTTCTTCTTTCTCTGTGGGGTTGCTCGTCGTTGTCGCTGTCAGAAGCCATGGAGGAGATGAGGCGGAGATTTGAGTCGCGGTGAAGAATCGAGGGGGCGAGGGTTGCAGAGAGAATTTTGTAGAGAGAGAATGTCGTGCACGATGTTGAGAGAGAATGTGGTGAATTGGGGGTGAATTTTTGTTTTGGTAGGTGAATAAAACTTCCACGCTTTAGTAAGGGTTAATTTGTCCAAAAGTCATCAAAAATTGGCTAGAATTTTACTATATTAAGTTGCATGACAAATATTGTAATCTAAAGGGTCCATATGGCTACATTCCTACTCCTCTCAAATTATTTAGTAAGCTAAGACTTTTATATGTATAATTTTTACATTGCAAATTAATATGTAAATCACCGATGTAACGTTTCATACTGATTTCGAAAAAACAATGACACTAAATAATTATAACATAATAAATAGGGAATTGTAGGATAATAGAATTTTTAGAGATAAAAATACTAATTATAGCACCAATTTTATAACATATAAAAAGCATACCAATTTTTAACTTTTTCACCCCTAATTATTTTATTCAGTGACCACCATATCCTATAGTTTTCACATTTTCAGAATATAAATTCACGTATTATTGTATGTATGATTTTCACACGATTGTAATTTCACAATTTTTTTCCTGTGAAAACACACGTACGAACCAACTTTTCCAATCGTTTTCACATTTGCAAGAATATGAATTCACATATTATTATCGTTTTTACATTTAAAAAAAATGTAAATCATATTATTAACGTGTGATTTTACAATTTTTTTATGTGAAAACACAATTGTCTACAAGTGATTTCATATTATAGAAATGTGATTCACATAGTATACTGATGTAATTTCACATATGTTAATAATATGATCCTCGTCGGAATTGTTAGGAATCAACGCAAGATCAGCCCAGAATCGAACGAACACGGACCGATGAATTGTTAATACCCTTGAATTGGATTCTCAGAGAACTGTTGGCAAGAATTAATGTCTACGACCCAAAGAGCAATCATTCAACAACACTAGTCTAGATAGACACCATAAACGAGGATGATAAATCGTTTCACAAGCCAAGATTGAATTAACGGCGCAACCGATTAATTCGAAGGATAACTCTCGAGAGAGAATAAAACTCACAATAATATTAATGAACAAAGGCATGTGATAGTTTTCGTTCATCTCATGTGCCCTGTATATAGAATATGAGAAAACCTAATCCTACAAGAAATAAACAAAGAAAATAACTCCTAATCTAATAAAGAAACAAATTCTAATTCAAATCAAAGTATGAAACTAACTTATTGACTCAACTAAGGCCCAAACTTGACCAACCTAATAAAAATACGAAAATAATAAAAATAAAATAAATAAATATCTTGATTAAATCAGCCCATATATACGACTTAACTTGGGCCTCTATGGATTGCATCAGTTAAATTCCAGGAATAAGGGCAAAAAGTTATAAAGTGTTATTTTTTGTATGTTTCAAAATCGGTGCTATAATTAATATTTTTATCTTTAAAAGTGTTATTTTCCCATTTATCCCTAATACTCTCTTCGTCCACGAAAAAATGTTTGTTTTACCATTTTAGTCTGTCCACGAAAAAAATGTTTGTTTTATTTTTAGAAATATAGCTCACACAATCTACTTTAATTCAATCTTCCACTCAACCAATTAATATTAATTTAATGCTCAACTCAACCAATTTACTTTAATTTAATCCTCTACTCAACTAATTTATATTAATTTAATCATCAATTCAACCAATTTATTTTAATTTAATCCTCCACTGAATCTAAGTGAGACCTTTATTCCACTTACTGAATTTAAAACTATATAATATGTGAGACCCTTATTCCATTTACAACACACTCCACCAATTTTATTAAACCCCTGTCATTCTAAATTAAGTATTTTTTCGTGGACGGGAGGAGTATGTCATTGAATATGAATTATAATCCTGACTTTTACATGTTTCACTAATTATCAATAAGATGATGAAGTCATTATATAACTCATTCATATAAATTTGACAACCAAAAACAGTTCAATTTGATAAAACACTTCCCCACCAATCTTATTTCGTAAAAACTTGATATATTTAGCCTAAAATTTAGGCGGGTTGGTGTCCCCAAATTTAATATGTGAGATTATGTCCCAACCTGCTCCAAATCCAATGAAATGCACTACTATAAATAAAAAAAATAAAAAAGTCAGATCTTACGGATCTACTCCTCCCCTTGGGCCCCACCTCTCTTCATTATTCGTGTTTAGTATCTCATTTTAACATCAGTAATCATTAATGCAGGTTAATTATGTGTTTGAAATGACATCATTAACATGCCTCTTTCACTTGGTAGTGTCTGGGAAGAAGATGAAATACCATTTATAATGAGGATGTATTTGTCCATCACATTTCCAAATCTTGTCATCAGATATTTAGTACAAATGAACTGAGCTTTCACTCACTTCATATCATCATATAATTATTAAGCAACTAATTGAAGTGATCAGCTAAATAAGCCCTCAATAATTTTACTCAAATTCTATTCCGGTTAAGAATACCTCATTTCAGATCTTTTTAAGTTTGTGCTTTGTTTAACTTCTCAACTGACCTTCGAGTCAATGGAAGACGAATGTTGAAATCTTGCAACGGGGAACGTCTCGTCTCATCACAGCTTATCAATCTCCTCGTTGCATTCTGCAGCAACCTTCCCGGAGCTGCGCCCCAATCTCCCAAACGTACTCAGCGATGACAAGCTCATGAAGCTGCTGCTTCCCTCACCAAGATTAAATGATTTTCTTGTTCTTGCCTTTGCAGGGCTCGACTCCAACTCAATTTTAGCATCCGTTTTGGTCTGGGCAACGGCTAACTGAGTGATGCTGCTTCGGCAGAAGGGGCAGACAGGAATCTTGGAATAATTGTTAGAGGAATTGGATTTGCTGTGACAGCAGAGAGCTAGAACGCAGTGAGCACACATCTGATGGCTGCAATTTTGCACCTCAATCGTACACACTTGCTCGAAGCAAATGCAGCATAGCTCCGCTTCTCCAGCCTGTACACCAAAACATTCCAACAATTTTTTTTTATCAAACTAAAAAAACTCCCCATCTATCAGTCTCAAGCCTTACTTGAACATTCATGAAAATGATATTAAAGTGGAAAACCATAATAAAATAGCTTCTGCATATCAACTCTCTGTATAATACATTAACCCTTAAAAAGTCAAATACTTTTCTTGGCTCACAAAAACTATGAAATTCTATTCATTCTCAAGTATATTTTAAGTGTATGATGTATTTTTTATTAATTTTTCTTTCAAACTTTATAGGCCTTCCCTTTCTCAAATTAATTAATTAGAGTTGATTTTTCTCGTGCACACCGCATTATCTAAAGGTGTTCATAGCAATATTATACAGAGCTAACATTCTCATTTCTGTAGTCTTTACCTCAGATTCATCATCAATTCCAGCGGAATCGGGGAGTGGTTGAACAGAAGAAGGTGTTTCCATCAAGATTGCCTTTTCTCTCTTTTTGTTGGCTTCGATCAGCGCTTTCTCAAGCAAGGATTTTGCATCAGAATTGAGCTCACTAATGAACTTTAAAGGTGATGGCCAAGTCAGAGGCTCTGGGGCCAAAGGGTTCAACAAAGCAGCACATGCATCATGCTTATGCTTCACAGCAACCATATAAGGTATTCTCCTGCAGAGATGCCATAACATTTAGTCGAGCTTTCACTTACGCAAAATCAGCAAGATATATAGAGAACCAGCACGTGTCTATCAATAAAGGCAGGAAATGGGAAGGAGCTGTTCAAGGTTGAACTACATGTTTCAGTTTGCAACCATTCTATTCAATCAGCAGTATCAACTCCAATATAAATCTTGTAAGAAATGGACCAAGGTTCACAGAAATGAGCTTCCAAACGAGTGGTCTCAAATTTCGTTTAAACCACGGGTCTAGAACTCCATAACATTCAATTTCAAGAAAATTATGCATTTCATAGTGAAGGATTTGCATTACTCACCCAGAAGAATCTCTTAGGAGTCTATCAGCACCGCGGGCAAGCAATTCACGGACACAGTCCAATGAGCCTCCTCGAGCAGCCAGATGCAGAGGTGTGCTACCAGGATAGCTGTGATTATAAAACAGTTACTTCAAGTCTTCAACCGAAAAACTCACAAAAAGCAAGTGGAAATGAAACTAAGTGATACCTATATCCACCGGTAGAAGCACAGACGAGGGCCCCACTGCTTAATAGAACATGAACACAGTCTGAGCGTCTTTGGCGGGCAGCCAAGTGCAATGGGGTTGCACCACCGCCATCTCTTATGTTAACAAATCTCGAAAATCCCCTGATTGCCAAAGTAATCCAAAGAATAAGCTGAAATCGTGTTGTTTCTAAACTTTTCACATAAAACAGACAAACAACAACTGAAAAGAGAGACAATTCATAAAAAAGGAAAAGAAAAAAAGAGAGACGGTTAGTTACCAAGATTGAGCGACGGGAGAAGAATTCGCGGCGGAGAGGATCAATTGAAGGCAATCTGAATGGCCATAATAAGCTGCATAGTGCAAACAGGTTCTCCCATATAATGTATCAAACAATAAAACCTGGAAATAGAAACATCATCACCAAACCATTATCAAATTACACAAAGAATTGAAATAAGAAATGCACATTTTCAAAATGAAGAGATCAAAGAAAGAAATCATACATTAGCTCCTGCTTGAACAAGCCTTTCCACACAGGAAAACTTTCCATGAATTGCAGCTAACATCAATGGAGTCTAATCCAACAACAACACACAAACAACAGTTTCCATATTTAATAAAACAGACGAAGACAACTCATCAAACTTAACTAATTAATTAATGGCAAAACAAAAAAGAGCGAATTTTTTTTTGTAAGAATAAGATTGACAGTTAGTACATCTTACCTGTTTGTTCCGATTCAAGATATCTGGATTTCCAAACCGATCCAAAAGCAAGGAAAGAACCTTACACAAGAAAAACGCAAGCTTTAGACAAATCAAACTACTTTCCCAAAGCACAATCAACAAACAAAGATGAGATGAGAGAGAAGAATCACAACACAGCCCACCTCGAGCCTCCCATTCGCAGCTGCCACATGGAGCGCGGAGAGCCTCCCGTGAGCAGTCTTCAGCGTCAACAAATTCGGGTGTTCCGCCGCCAGTGCTGCGACGGCGTCGACCTCTCCATTCTGAACTGCGTTGAACAGCTCAGTCTCTTCGAGCTCTCTGCAGCTGAGGCCCTGCCCCATTTTGAGAGACGCGCATTCACGATCGGCCACCCACCACGGCGGAGGAACGGCGGCGTGGTGGTGGTGGGAGTGAAGATGATGTGATGATAGTGGGAGTGGAGGGAGGAGACAAGCGATGAAAAGTAGGAGAGGTATTGAAGTTTGGACTGCCCGCTGGATTCCGGGCAGCCACTGTCTGCGTGTTAGGTGCGTTTTCGGGCAGATTTGGGATTCAATTATCGGGCAGTTGTGGAAATGCTCGAGAAAAAATATTGGCCTTTCCAATTAGGCTAATCAAACTATGTATTCATCTTTTTGACTTAATGCTCAATCTTGGTTTCTTTTTTATTTTAGTGAAATCAGATTGCGCTCCTCTTCTCTTTCAAATTTTAAAAAGTTAAGACTGCTATTTATTTCTTATGATATATGGACCGAATTAAGCGGTAAATCGTGTTTCCACATCCTAATTTTTTAGATTCGAATGGTATGTTAAAACTGTGGGCAGCGGCGTGCATGTGAACGCATTCGCTGCCCTTGCGAGCTTAAAGCCCGCGCTTGCTACTCATTGCCGAACTCGGTGCTCATGCGAGCACGCTCGCTTCATTGATCGTCGAAGCCCGCACTCGCTGGAACCACTGTGTCGTCGCAGGGGGCACGTGACGATCGCTCAGTGGTCGGCGGACAAACGTTGGCAATCGCAACGTTCAAAATTCAAAATTTTAATTTTGTTTTTATTTTTATTTTTATTTGCATTTTTCATCTTATAAAACCCCCCTCAAATTATTCACACCTCAACTCTCTCTCCCTCTCAGCTATTTTTTTTTTTTCCGGCGGCGAACTCAAGCGATCCCTCTATTGCTCCTCACGCTTATTCGGACGCCGAAATTCTGGAATTAGTGCGGGCTTGGATCTACGTCAACAACGGCGGCGGCGGCAACGGGGCCGTTTGGAGGCGGTGGTGCCTCGCTACAACGAGAATCAACCCCAGTACCCGTCGGAGCGCAATGAGACACAATTGCGTCACCATTGGTCCCGGGTTAAGAATTCTTGCAGTTTCTTTAACTCCATGTACGAGCGTACAAGGAACTAAGCTCCGACCGACACCACTGCCAAGATACTACTTAACTCGACGCTCAATGAATGGGCGTCCCTCCAGGAAAAGCAGTTCAAGCATTTGGCCGTTCGGATGCTCATCAAGGATGTGCCTGGCATTTTTAGATCTTAGATTTTAATTTATTTTTAATTATTTCGTTGTAGTTCTAAGTAATTTTTAGTAATGAAATTAGTTTTTATTAGATATTAATTAATTTAACTAAATGTTAATTATTTTAATTAAAAATGTGGAGAGGAGGGCTCGCCGCTGCCACCGCCACGAGGTTGCGTGCTCGTTGTGACGTGGAGGGCTTGCGAGCGCGAGCGGCGAGCCCTCCGCAGCCCATAGTCTAATCACCTTTGCTTGGTTTTTTCATTTATTATATGTACAATATTTTGTTTAATGACAATAGAAGTAGAAAATATATATTTATATAGTCACAATGAGCATTAAAATATAATATTCGGCTCACTCTTTTCGTAATTACAAATTCGGTAATTATTTGTAATTTGGGACGGATTAACTCTTGATGAAACGCAGAGCTGGTTTGGGTACTATACACACGGGTCAGACTTCGGGTATACACGCGGGTCGGGTCACTTTGGCTGGTTTGGCACATTTGGCACTTTTTAGGTTCCGTTCGTGTCATTTGTACCAAATTACGAAAAATTTCAGATTTATTAAATTTTTCAAAAAAAAAATGATTTTTTTATTTAATGATATTTAGGTTGGTTTTGTGATGATATTTTTTATGTTTACGAATTTTATTATTTTTATTTTTGGTACAATCGGGACGAATAGTCTAATTAGTTTGAATTGTATCAAACTATGATTGCGCTGTGGTACTTTTGGCACGAATTAGTTCCAAATTTTCAATTGCGCTAAGATGTTGGTACATTTGGCACAAACGGAATCCATTTTTGTGCCAAATGTGCCAAATCCAATAGAAAACCCCAAATTTTATCGATTTAAACATCCTCCTTCTCTCTCAACCCAACGTCGTCGTCGTCATGGGAGGCAGCCGCCTCATATCTGAGCTGTTGTTGTTCATGGTCAGGAGATTGAGCAGATCCAAGAACAACGACGGACAATTTCTGAGCAGAAGGCGCCACTGCCGTTGGGTGCCTCTACGCCTCCATCTGCACACCACCATAGCCAGCCTACCACTTCCTTCGTCACCGGAAATGCAAGGAAGAAGAGGCAGCCGTTGTCAGTGTAGAAACCATCAGCCACCGCACCAGATTCGGTGCTGAACCGTGTGCTACCACGCACCTCAGCCTATGGCCGCCACCTGTTCTAGCGACACGACTGCCTCTCTTATCTGATATCACTGCTACAGAAGATGGCGAGAAGAAGAAGAAGAAGAAGAAGAAGAAGAAGAAGAAGAAGAGAGAGAGAGAGAGAAATGGGGGTTGGCCGATGGGAAAGGGGCTAGATTTAAGTTAGGTTTTTTTTTTTTTTTTAAATTATAGTAAGTGGGATGGTGATACCGTTCATACCAAATGTACCAATATGAACTGCACCCGTGCCTTGACCCTCGATCCGCGCCTTCATTAAGGATAATTTATTTCCAAAATACAAATATGGTTATAATTTATAATTATAAAGAGAGTGAGTCAAATATTGTGTTTTAATGATCATTATGACTATTTCAAAGTTGTCTTATAAAAGAAACCCCATAAATTAGAATAAATAATATTTATACAATTTATAATTATTATTGTGTTCCGATTTTGGCTTGTTCATAGCAGATTTTTTAGACATAAAAATAAATATTGAACCGATATTCTCGATTTTTTAAAATTTGAAACATAAATTTATCCGACCAATTAATTCAATTAATCATGTTCTGGAACGATTTTGGTTCACTTTGTAGGTTATTTAGATTTTTCAATTATTTTATTTTCTTCGGTCATACTCTTACGCAAAAAATATCAAATTCTATAAGAAGAAATTGTGAATCATAATTAATAGAGCTAGAGGCATTTTCACGACACTTAAATAGGGGGTAGTGCACATTTAGAACACCTCATTGTGGGCCTTCGATTTAAGGACAGTAAACAATTAGGAAGCCCTCCCTAGGACAATTTTTGGCCCGAAATGGCTAAATCGCACGTGATGGCCCGAATGCCACATATCTGCCACATGTATGCCACCTCACCCTCCAGTCACCCTCCACTAACCCCTCTCTCACCCCTCTCTCTCTGTCGCATGTCCAAAACACTCCCCCACCCCCTAATCGACGTCGTTTCATTCCCCACCGGCTTTGACTCCGGCCGCTACACCACCGACCAAGTCCCCGACTTCACGCAAGCTCTCGCCGACCACGGCTCCAAGGCCGTCGTCTTCACCTCTTCAAATCCAGATAACACCTCACCGCCTCATGAAATAAACCACTCTGCACATACGTCATCACCATCGTCTTCCAACTCACGAAATCTCTCACGGGCATTTTGTCGAACAACTTCCTCACAACCTTCAAACTCATCAGAAAATCGATAATTGATGAGACATTGTATTATCTCGGAGTTGAGAAATTGAGCCTAACCAGATGCAAAAAATGGATTGGAACGTTCTGGAGCAGAAAATTAGGAACTGGTTGCACGCCGTGAAAGTTGCGGTAAAAACCCTATTTTGCGGCGAGAGAATCCTCTGCGACATCGTCTTCTCCTCGTCAGAGAATATCGCGGAATTGTGCTTCGCCGAGATCTCGAAAGATGCGGCGTTGAGGCAGTTTAGTTTCCTCGAAGTCTTCGGGAGAAGTAAGAAGATCCTGTCGCCGAAGAAAATGTTCTGCGCTCTCGATCTATTCGAGGAGATTTCCGATTTATGGCTAAAGATTGAGTCGATTTTCTCTCACGATTCGGCGGCGGCGGTGAGGGCTGAGGCAGAGGCAGCGTTGGTGAAGCTCGGCGAAGGGATGAGAACTATACTGACGCAATTTGAGGCGGCGATTCAAAAGGACTCATCGAAGACGCCACCCGGCGGCGGCGTCCACCCCCTTACGCGCTACGTGATGAACTACCTCGTTTTCCTCAGCGATTACAGAGGCCCGGTCTCCGTCATCGTGTCGGACTGGTCTGTGGCGGCGGAGACGCCTCTGCCGTAAGCTTACTTCTCCAGCCCCATCCCCGCCTTGGCGGATGACCCCTGCACGGCGGATTTAGCTGCCCTGAAGCTGTTGTATGGGTTGATCCCATAGTGATAGAGAGAGAGGGGCGTTGGGGGAGAGTTAGTGGAGGGTGACTGGATGGTGAGATGGAAGACATGTGGCAGACAAGTGGCATTCGGGCCGGAGCACGTGCGATTTAGTCCGTTCTGGCAAAAAATTGTCCTACAAAAAGCTTATTAATTCTTTACTGTACTCAAATTAAGGGCCCGCAATAAGGTGTCGTGACGATTTACATTTTTAAATGGGCAAGCGAGCATTCTTCTTGCATTCAGCAGAAACCTTTATTTGCATTGCATGGAATCTTCCCCGTGCGTTAAAGCAAAATTTAATGAAAACCAACAAATCAGTGTATTTCAGAAAAAATAGCTCGTCAACTTAATAGTATTAAATATGATACGTCTGTCCACAAGAAAAATATGCTAAGAATTTAATTTAAACGAATGATGTGATCAACATTTTCCAGTCTAATAAAGTTGTTTGAGATGTTTGTTTGGTCGCACTTGGCTAACTCTATATATTAGGTTTAGATACTCGTGTTAACTAAATTAAATCAACAAGGCGGAGAACAACTGAAAAAAGAAGTGAAAACAAGGAGGAGGGATAAAAATATCAACAAGTATTGGAATTTTGAAGAATTAAAAAAGTGCGAAAATTTAAAGTTGTTACATGAAAAATGCTATAAATCGAGAATTTCTCTTTTATTTGTATAGGGAGTACGTTTAACAATTAATTCAATGCATGATTTTTTAATAAGTGACACTTAGGTATAGAAGTCAGTATAATTATTAGGAGGTATTGAGGAATCACCTCACAGAATAAGAGTAGTTGAGCTTTTTACTTCACGACATTTATATACTCCATCCAATAAAAGGCAAAGTCATGTTGGAAATTAATTTTCTAGAGGCTGAATCGTTATTCTGCCCTTTTTGTCTGTTTCTTTCTGGAAGGATTTTTCTCTTGTCAAAATTTATTACTGTATCAAACTTCATAACCAACTTCGTTGCAATTAATTTAAACTTACTTTTATTCTTTTATTTTGCCTGAATGAAATCAATTCTATACCATCAAAGTAAATCCTATATTATCATTTCAAGAAGATCCATTGTTTTTTCCTTTTCTCTAATCACAAATTGAGAACCGTTAAAAAAAAAAAAAAGAAAATCTCAAATTGAGAATCAATATTTAATTGTCATGTTGATTGGGCCCACCACATCCATCCATATTTTTAGATGAAATTTTTAGAATTTTTCTTTATCAATTATCTAAAATTTTCAATACATTCTCATCATCCACTTTCAATATATGGTATTTTAATTTTAAACAAACTAATTGTCATCCCATCCAATAATTAAAAGTCGATTTTACTATAGCTTAATCACATGTCAATCCCTTAATTTGAGCCATTAATATAACGTAAAAATTTCCATACAACAATGCAACCGGTCAGAATTAATGTACATATAATTTGAGCCCAGTGGTTGAACACTCCGTTTTTGTCCTTCACGTCGCGGGTTCGAGCTCAAGCAACAACATATTTTTAATATAAGGCGTGTGACTTACATGCGGCATACATATATAATATTATTTAATTAACTCTTAATATTAAGTTCCTAATCTTCCTTTTTCCTTTTTTTAAATATTTTCACTTTTTTTGTTTTTTTCAATTTTTCTTTTTGATTAATCAATTTCCTAGGGTTTATTAATATCTCCAATTAGGATTTATTTTCATTTGAAGATGAATTATATTTCTGAAAAATTATATTAGTGAAGATTTTTTTTTTAAAATATACAAAACATTAATTACTTGACCAAATTATTAAAAATACATGTTTTAGAGAACAAAAATAAATATTTTTGCTAAAAATGTAATAATTTTGAAATGTTACCTTTCTTAATATCAATAATTACGTTTCATCATAATAATAATTAGTTGACCAAATCACTAAAAGTACATATTGTCGTATAGAAAAGTAAATATTGTCGTGAAGAAAAGTAATATTTGTAAAACATTACCTCTCTTCATATCAATGAAAACTTATCATAACGGCAATAATTACTTAACAAAATAGTAAAGTAAATGTTGTCATGAATAAAAGTAACAATCGTTGTGAGAAAAAGTAATATTTGTGAAACATTACTTTTCTTTATATCAATAAATACTTTTGGTCACGACAATATTTACTTAATCAAATAACTAAAAGTACATATTATCGTAATAAAAGTAAATATTGTCATTAAGCAAAGTAATATTTGTGAACATTACCTCTCTTTATATCAATGATTACTCTTCATAACGTCAATAATTACTTAACAAAATAAATAAAAGTACACGTTGTCGTGAATAAAAGTAACAATCGTTGTGAAAAAAGTAATATTTTTGAAACATAACTTTTAGGGTTTATTAATTCATAATTAGGATTTATTTAATTCCCATGTAGAATTTATTTTTAATTTTGTAGATCAATTATTTTTTTTAAAACTAATAATGAAGAAAAACGAAAAATTTATAATATAAAAAAAAATTAAGACACATAAAAGTGTCCTAATAAGGTGACAAATTTGAAATAAAAAAATATCAGTATACTATTACATATGTCTAGCGCATGATATAACGCGCCTTATTCTAATTATACCGCAGCTAAGAGCATTTACAGCAAGGGTCTAGTAAGACCTAGGTCTAAACACTGGGAAGCGTGATTTTAATGATTGGTGGTGTTGAGTTAGACATAGGTTGATTTCTCCACATCAATGGGGTTGAGTAAGACCTAGGTCTAAGCACTGGGAAACGTGATTTTAATGATTGAATAAATTTTATTTTGTTGTTTTTTTTATTTGTAATAAATATTATAAAAACTAACTTAATTAAATTCAGAAATTAATAACTGACAATTTTATTGAATTAAAAAAAAAAAGACAATAACTAAAAAAAAATACAATAATTAGGAAATAAATAAAAACACAATAATTATTCGCGGAGTGGACCAAAACGTGCCCAAATTTCTTCAATCATATCCTCCATAAAGGCGGTCGTGGGCACGTGCATCCTGAATTTGAGCTTGTCTCTCAATAACTTGGCGGAGTGGCACTGGCGCCCCTTGATGGACGGGTGCCCTGTTCACGTTTGCATCGCCCCTTGCGCTCGATTCAGCATGGAATTCAGTTGTCCTCGGTCCTTCATCTTCAATTATCATGTTATGCAGAATGATGCAGGCATACATGACATCACATAAATGCTCCCGAAAGAACATGCGAGCAGGGCCCTTTATGATTGCCCAACGAGCTTGCAAGACGCCGAAAGCCCTTTCAACGTCTTTACGCGCAGCTTCTTGCATCCGAGCGAATCGCTGTCTCTTCGGATCTGTTGGCGCATTGAGCGTCTTCACGAAAGAGGCCCACTTCGGATAGATGCCGTCGGCGAGATAATATCCCATACGGTGCGGGCGGCCGTTTGCAGTGAAAGCGGTTGACGGCGCTCTACCATTGATGACGTCGGCGAAGACAGAGGACTGATTGAGCACGTTGATGTCGTTCAGAGAACCGGCAACACCAAAAAAAGCATGTCAAATCCACAAATCTTGAGAGGCGACAGCTTCAAGGACGAGGGTTGGAGATTTATTTCGTCCAGTGTACATTCCTCTCCAAGCAGTTGGACAATTCTTCCATTGCCAGTGCATACAGTCGATGCTTCCAAGCAGTCCGGGAAAGCCGTGCGTCCTCTCGTGCAATGCAGTGATCCGGGCGATGTCAGCCTCATTTGGCCGCCTCAAATATACGTCGCCGAAAGCAGATCGGATGGCCCGACAGAAATTCTTGAGGATGACATTGCCCGTGGAATTGCCACAGTGCAGATATTCGTCGTACTGATCGGCTACTCCACCATTGGCTAGTTGCCTTAGAGCAACGGTGCACTTGACCCAGGGGTGGAACCCCAATCTTCCAGTGGCATCCGGGTGTTGCTGAAAATAATGCTCCCGATCCTCAAGAGTTTGAGCAATTCTCAAGAATAGGCGCTTGCTCATTCGAAACCACCGGCGGAAGACAACATCACCCCATATAGGGTGGTCGACAAAATAATCCCGTCGGAGGCGTTGTTCGGCCTCCTCACGATTCCGGTGGAGGTACGTCCTCGTATCCTGGTCGTCGTCGTCTGACGAATCAGACTCGGCCACTATTTGGTAAAGCTCCCTGGCTCGCTGCAAACGTTGGCGGCGTCGCGCCTCCGCCTTTTCAGGATTGTAGCTCGCACCCGGCCAACTCATAATTTTTTTTTGAACCAACAAGTGAATTTGTATGATGAGGAATGAATTAGATGAATTGATGTGGTGGTGTGGTATGGATAAATTGATGTGGTGGTGTGGTGGGATATATATAGTGAAAAAATGGGAATTTGTATGATGTGAAAGAGTAATTTTGTTTGTAGGGAAGATTGGATGAAGAAAGAAATTTTTTGGTGTGTAGAATGAATGAGATGAAGAGATATATATAGTGAAAAAATGGGATGTAGCCGTTGGGGTGTATTTAATTTTGTTAATATTATTTTTTTTTTATTCAGAAAAAAAAAAAGACGGACCAATGGGGACACGCCACGTGTCCCCATTTTTTGACGTGGCGGAGTCGAGGGAGGGATCGAAGGATCGACCTCGCGCTCGACTCAGCTATCGACACAGGGGGTGTCGATCCCCCCACAATGGTGATCGACACAGGGTGTGTCGATGTGGGGGTGTGTCGAGCGCCATCGACACAAGATCGACACCCCCCTATGGAACTCCGCTGTAAGTGCTCTAAAGAGTATCGAACCCGTTACGTTCTGGAAGCCAAGCGGAGCTTCCACCACTAGGCAAACAAGGGAGTTGTTAACTTTTCCGAACATTATTACTTTATACACAAAACGTTCAGGAAAAAAAAAGACACAGATCTTGGATTCGGGTCGAGTCGAACCGGTTATATTGTATACAACCAGGTGTGCCCAAGTCCAGCTCTTAATATAATTGAATTTATGATCAATATAATTTTATTTCCATTTTCAGCCTATATTTTTGTGCTTATATATTGCGAAAGTTTGCACCCAAAACAATCTCACTTTTCATTGCATCTTCAAATCATTAGACATTTCTTATGTTGTTTCTAATTGGTCGATGTTAGGATCGGGTTACAAGACTCGTGCAGATTACAAAGAAATGAAGATAAAATCTGAACTAACAAGAACAATAATTAGAAATACAAGGAAATATCGAAACGACAAGAAACTAAATAAAACCAGGTTTTGTAGAAGTCGCCCGAAGATGCCTTCTGCCCGCAAGACGAGAAACGCCCCGGTAGTGCTCTCGGATTGGCGGTTCATCCCCAAAGGTAAACGACTTCACGTCTCGTAGATAGTAGCACCACAAATCTACAAGCTCCGGCGAACTGAACGAGAAGGAGAACTGAGCTATACTATGAACTAGAATGCTAATTGAAATCAAGTACAATGCAGAATGATTTTCATCTCCATTTGCTATGCTTTTACTACCACTATTTATAGCTATCACACACACATGGGAAATTTAAGCACAATCAAGTGCCTTTAGACGGTTTCAAATGTTACGCTTTATCAACCAACAAAACCGGCAGTTTTGTCTTTCAATAGCCATTAAAAGGCTGTTACAAAATCAAACAAATTGAATTAACATCAATTTGATTTAACTCTTCTAATGGCGGTGGTTTCAGCCATGGAAAGATACGCACACACTTTCCATTCAATTAAACAAATGAAGTGTTCAATTTCATTATTATATGTTAAAATAAATTGGGCCAAATAATTCTTTTGCAATTAAACAATAATAATGTTTAATTGGTTTATGAATGGGACGATTGAACCGATGCGTCCAATTCCTAATCCTTGTTATTGGATAACAAACACATGCCCAATTTAAAGATCCGAGTCCGAGCTCGTTTCTTTAACCACAATCCAAATATATCATTTCTCACTCACCAAATAATGGTTTTTTGAGAAAATAAATATATAACGATTATTTACTCGCCAAGTAAAATAATCCTCTATTATTTAATTCTCAAAAATTAAATAATTAACCGCCACAAATAATAATTTTCAAACCATTATTTCCAACAGTCGAGTTTGCAAATATATGAATGGCACTCAGCAACAATCGTTGAGCAACCCGCGGCTGCTAATATAGCTCATCATCTAATATAGTCAATGAATCATTCAATGCATGAGCAATAGTGAAGAAACAAGATGGTTCTTATTTGTTTACGATGTTTTAGTTTATCATGGAATTATATTGTACGCAAGAAATATTATTATATTTATTATTTGTCATTAGTTTATTCTGTGGTTAATATCATTATTCACAGTCACTTTTATTTGTGGTAGAATGTGTCAATTTGTTGCGACTAATGAAAATAATGATCATTACAAAAATTTCATCGATGCTTTTAAATAATGGAAAAATGCATTTGGTCCGTTCTTTATTTGTGAGAAAGAGAGAGAGATGTATTTGAATTTGTTTATCTGATTGTTGCATGAGAACAGATAGATGTCGCCGATGAAGATGTTGATAGATGAGAGGGGTTTGCAGCCATGAAGAGAGAGAAAGAGAAAGTGAAACAAAAGAAAAAGAGAGAGAGATAATGCAAGGTGGGTTTTCTTATTTTAATTTTATTTTTAAATAAATTTAAGAGAGGATTTTAGAAGTAGCACTTTTTTAATAGTTTTTTTAAATTTAGCACTTTTTGATGATTTTTTTAAATTTTAGCACTTTTTGACATTTTTGTCCTTTCACCATCTCTCTGGTAACAAAAAATAATTGTGACTGAATAAAAAAAAAATTCACCACCACTTTCCTGCCGCCGCCGCTGTTGTGCCACTGGCGGTCACAAAAATAAATTTGTGACTGAACAAAAAAATTCAACCACCACTTTTCCGCCGTCGTCGTGCCATCGCCTCTGTCACCAGCGGTTACAAAAAAAAAATTTGAGACTCAATAAAAAAAAAATTCCACTACCACTTTTTTACCGTCGCCGCCGTCGTGCCGCCGCCACTATCGCCGGCGGCCAAAAATTTTTTTACACAATTTTTGTGAAGTCACAAAATAAAATTGAAAACTTTGTGAAGTTAAAAAAAAAATGAAAAATTTTGTGAAGTCACAAAAAAAAATGGAAAAATTTTTTGACGTCACAAAAAAGAAATAGAAAAATTTGTGAAGTCACAAAAAAAATAAAAATTTTTGTGAAGTCACCAAGATCATTCATAAACATAAAAAAATCTAATATTATGAAACATACACACATACCACTGAGATTTCAATTCAATCCCCAATATATATAAATATATACTCTTATTTTCTTTAACTGAAGCTAAGAAAACGAAGCTCCAATCTCTTGCACAAATGGAGGATTTCAAATCCAAATCATACAGAAATGAAAGATCAATGCAGGCACACACAACTCTTATGGCTATTACAGCACCAATTTCAGCGATAATAATGGAGTGTACCCCAATCACAAGCCCAACGCAAACCCTACCGGAATGCAGGATCTCAGGTGCTAGAGCACGTCCTATGCTTCCTCCTCCGTGCAGAACAACGGGCAGCTAGACATCGTGGTGGCGGGCAGCGGCGGAGGTGGAGGCGGTGGAGAGTATTGGAAGTTCAAAAATGGGAAGTCAACGAATGCGCTGGATCCGAAAAGCTGGGCTCAAACTGATCCGAAGAAGAGTAGATAGGAAACGTAGACGCCGAATTCGCGAAAGAAAAAGGAGATTTGCAGCCGCCATTACCAGATCGGAGCTGCTCCAACTTCGTCGTCGACAGCGAAGGCCCAACCGTCTTCCATTGCCGTCGACAGTGAAGGCCCAACCACCGCCGTCTGCCCCCTCTCACCACCATCCATTTCTTGCCAGATCGGAGCTGCTCCAACTTCGGCGTCGGCAACGAAGGCCCAACTGCCTTCCATCACCGTCGACAGTGAAGGCCCACAACCGCCGTCTACCGTCTCTCACCGCCTCCGACATCATGCTTTCCCAGTCCTCCATGGCGGCAGTGAGACGGCGATGAGGTTGCGACGGCTGGAGAGAGAGAGAGAGAGAGAGAGAGAGAGAGAGAGAGAGCTGGAGGTGGCGGTGGCGGTGATGAATGAGAAGAGATAGAGAGAAAAAATAAAGAGGAAGGGAAGAGAGAGAAATTAGGATATGATGGGAAATACAAAATGTATTTGAGGGTAAAAAAGAGAGGAAGTACTAAAATTTAAAAGAATTATAAAGACTGCTAAATTTTAAAAAACCTATAAGAAAAGTGCTAGTTTAGGGGAATTTCTCTAAATTTAATATTATATGTGGACTTATAAGTAGAATTTTATTTATTTTTTTATTGTCACGTCAGTTTCAATTTCATCAAAACTAGAAATTGGTGATTTATAGATGAAAAAGAGAATAATAATCGTGCACAAAATGAAAGATGGATTAAAATTCGTGTATTGATATGAATATTTGCTCTTTCTTTCTTTTCCTTTTCTTTGATGTATAGGAACACACATCCATTACCTTTAGGGTGCATAAGTTCAGATTAATTTTTTCCTTTATTTCCAAGGATCATATATGTAGGCTTTGTTTTTTTTTCTCTTCATAGCAGCAATATTTTATCATATTTACTCTGAAATATTAGTATGATTCATAGAAAATCTCTCATAAGTATTCGTCCATGCATATTATTCAAAAGTTTAGCTTAATTGTATTTATTGAATAACATATATAAAATTGAAAAGGATAGTCTCACACCTATATTGATGGGTTGATAATTAATATTGTAGCAATCGTAATTATTATTAATCTTTAAGTAAATTAATTAATTAATAAGGCTGAGTGTATTTCGATATACTCACCCCTTTATAGATTTTCTCTTTCAGTGTTTGGAGCCGAAGCAGACGTAGAGGCCAAAAATGACTAGGGAGAATTCAAGAATTTAACTATTAAATGGTTTATTCAAGTAATAGGATTCCAAATACTGTATTTGTTTCTTTGAGGTTATTTGTTCAAGCTTAGCTATTTACGTACGTTATTTCGCTTAGTTCATTAGAAATTTGCTTTATTGCCTAAGTTGAATTTTATGCCAAGGACATGACAATTGTTTTCGCAAACTTAAGTATGGAAATCTTGTTGGTTGACTGTTTTATTTGCTTACTTTTTGATATGATTATGGATAATTAGGAATTAAATTTTGTCTTCCAGATTTTATGTTTGATTAATGAATAAACTGGAGTTGAATTTGATTAAGGAGATAACGTGTAAAGCATGTTATGTTATAGTTGTATAGTTTGGTTATAATTTGTTTATGAGAGTCAGTAATACATTTTGTTAAATTAGTTGGATGATTGCATGGTTTTAGCCTTCCAATATGGGAATAGAAATTAGTTGTAATTATATATATATATATATATATATATATATTAAAAATTTATATGGTTTCGCTTTTATGTTGGTAAAAAAAAATATGTTATAGTTAATTCAGAAAATTATATGGTTCCCGTCCAACAGCTATATCTTCAATTGTGCACCTACAATAATTATTATGCGCCTGCAATAGTTCTCGGAACTCACTGATATGATTATCACATTTGCGCCTGCAATAGTTCTCGGAACTCACTGATACGATTATCACATTTGTAACGTCTAATTTAATTGGTACATAGATTTATTGCATCCGAATGATGCTATTTAGCCACAATATGACTAGCCATAATTCGGCAATTATGTGAAAATAAATCGATTTAGATAAATTTTTGGTTTATTTAAAGAAGTATAAACATATATTTTATGTTATTATCATATTCTTGACTTAAATTTTGTCATCATTGGTGTAAATATATAATTCTTTCATTCTTTCGACAAAAAGCTTTGTATTCACTCTATTATCTATATCGAGATTTTTGTTGTCTCCAAATTCAAATACTATCAGTATAAATTTGAATAAACTGAATATTTAAACTATTAGAAGTCATTTAGAATTTAAAATTATAAATAAATCAATTTTTCTCTTATTTGAACTAAATTATAGCTAGCCATAATATGACTACATAGATTTATTGCATCCTCAATACTTATGCAATCAACAATTCGACATCATGGTGTAGTCTGTTTTGGACATCTTAAATTTGCATTTAGGTTCTCGAACTTTCGGTCCAACACATATGTTTAATTGTGCACCTACAATAATCATTATGCGCATGCGACAGTTCTCGTGGAACTCATTAATATGAATTTCAAGCTTGCACAATTTGAATCCCACAATTATTAGTTACTTAATGAATAATTATTGTTGCTCGACGATTATCCTTATATTAGTAATCGGAGCGAAGGCGGAGCCGTAAAATAGGAGCTGAAGGCGGAGCCGCAAAATAGGAGCAGTATAACTTGGAATAATTGGAATATTCGTTCCAAGAGTACCATATCATAACTTAGAACATCTGGATCTAATTCGACAATTCGTCCCAATTATACCAAATCTAGAACAATTGGCACTAATAAGGCTAAACTTGTACGAGATGTACTAGATCAGTTGGTACGAATAAGACTAAATTTGTATCAGATGTACCAGACGCCTTATACCCGACCTGAACAGACCCGCGCCCGCCCGCGTCAAGCCTGACTCGCTTTGCGTTTCATTAAGGGCATTTTTGTTCCAAATTGAAAAAAAATGCCAAAATTTAAATTTTTGAAGAAGGTGGGCTAAAATTTATATTTTAATGGTCATATGGTTATTTCAAAATATGTCTCTTCATAAATTATAATATTAAGTAATCCTGTAGATTAATTGACGGGTTACACACTAGTGATTAGTATAATAGAAGTAACATTAATCAACAAACACTTCTATATATATTAAACTTGAAAACACTTTATTCACCCATATTATCGTTAGTGTCATTACGATACTCCTGAAAAAGCTTATAGTATCGTACACTCCACTAAAATAAATTGAAAAGAGAAAATACTAGCATTGGTATCGGTTAGAGCCGGTATAAGAACGAGCCAACCCGATAACAAGTCAATCTTGATGAATCGCGTCTCATCCCGTTGCGATGGGCTCATTAGTCTTTTATGGCTGGTGCATGCAATGCATGCGGGCATATAAAAAGAATTTGAATTCAGTCGTTGTTGCAATGACCCATCGAAAGCCGACAACAACTATTCTTTTCTTTATTTCTTTAGTTTCAAATATAAATTCCCTTTACAACTTACCATTTCTATTCAATTCCTCTCAACTTCTATCTTCAATCCTATCAAGTTTTCATCTTAAGTTATCTTCAAATTCTTTTTAAATGGATCCCAACAACCCAGATTACTTCAACTTTCCATCTTCAATTATTCATCCTCATATTCTCTCCAAATGGATCCCAACAATTCCAAATTGGTGCAACGATCTATCGGAACCGTATTATCAACCGGGCTCAAGCAAATCAACTTGAACGAGCAATTCTTCGAAGATGCTGGTGGTGATGTTGCATTCTCCCGATGATGTCGGTGATGTTGCATCTCAACTGAAAGTGGCGCGAGAGAAGAGGAAAGCGAAGGTGAGAAAATAGGTCAAAATGGAGTCGGGGGAGCAACAAAAGCACCATTCTTACACACCCGAAGAAACCAAACTCTTCGTCAAAATTTAGCTCGAGGAAACGAATGGCCCATTCCATGGTGTAGACTAAAAAGATGATGCGCATTGACGGAGGGCGATGGATAGGATCAATGCCCTGATGCCATAACTGTTCACTCTTCGATAGGTGATGCCGTAGCTGTTCACTCCTCGATAGGTCAAAAATAATTAGGGGATGGTCACCGACGAAGTGAAGATCTAGGAGGCTTCATGGATTGAAGCTTTTAGGAAATGAAAAAGCGGTAATAATGAGGACATGATGAGGGAGAAAGCATATGCCTTGTTCAACCCAAGAAACAAAGGCGTTTTATTCAAGTACATCTCCACGTGGGAGCTTCTACGAACCAATCACAAGTTCAAATCACTACATTTTGGAGAGCGACATCCAATCATCCAAGAGGACCAAGAAGTAGGCCAGCGGTGATTTCATGACATCAGTGTCGGGCAAAGAAAGTATATTCACCTGACCAATTGGCAACAAGGTGGCGAAGGCAGTGGCGAGGGCGGCCAAGGGAAAATGAAAGGAAGCAGCGGCCCCCTCCTCCGACGTCTTGAGCTTCTGGGAATCGGTGAACACCAATCTGTCTCTCTTGCCCAGTCGAAGTAAGAGTAGATCTGTTTGAAGCGTGACGCTCTCGACATGAAAATTCTCTACGTGGACATGTCAAGAATGACACCAGAGCAGCTCGTTATATACGAGCAAAACGTCACAGAAGTCCTCTCACAGAGAAGAGGATCAATTTAATTTTTTTATTTAAACTATGTATTTTTATTTAAATTGTGTATTTTTTAATTAAAATTATGCAATTTTTTTGTTTTAATTAAGTATTTTCTTATTTTTAGTAGTGTGATTTTCATATTTTAAATTAAATAAAAATTCAACAACTCAAAATTAATTCATACCATGAATCAGTTGATGTGCGAAACCAATGCAGGTTCATAAGAAATGTTACTATCGAGCCAAATATTAGATCAACCAACAACTAAAATAAAGTGAAAAAAGAAAACACTAATTAAAAACTAAACAAAGATTTCTCCAAACTTTGGTAATGTTAATATTTGTTTCGAAACATTATGGTTTATTTCAAGATCGATGATCTCTGCATTAGTAATTTATTTATTAATTTTTATTTTGAATTACAACGAGATATGTATATGTTATTTAATAAATAATTATACCATCACAAAGATGAGATCTCTACACTATATAAATGTGAAACCATTGCATCACCATATGATATGAACCTCGACGCTAACGAAAGACTTGAATTGATTAACTAAAAGATAGAGATCCCAAAACCTCTGGATGAATTTCGCGAAGTGAATTAAGTGAACGAAAGTTTCCTAAAAACCCAACGATACGATGACACAGCAACTCGGGGACGATGATGGACACACAACGAGGGATGGTCGATTCGTTGATTTGCCGGTAGATGAACTCGTCTTCAATAACCAAGAAGAAATTCAAAACTCAAGAGAGAATAAACTCACGTTATAATATTGATAAAAGCTACTGAAATTCGTTCATCACATAGCCTTTATATAGGCGAAATTCTAACCCTAATCTAAAAAGGAAACAACTGATAAATAAAAGCCCAACTAACTAGTCGGCCAACAAAGCCCAATAACTAATAAGACACGAAATTAAATAAATAAGGTCTATTAAAATGAATAAAGTCTTCTTCAAACTTGGGCCCACTTACACATAATAAGATTAACAAAACATGGGCCGTTCAACTCGCCAACTCCATTGGGATTCTTCATCAAATCTTGATCTCGGACTTCTTGGATTAAGCCCATCAAGCTTTTCTTGAACTTCTTGGAGTATTGTCATCATATGGTTCTGGCGGAGGAGTGCCATAAGACATGAAACGGGCTGAAATTGCGGAGATGAACGCATTCACATCGCCATATAGGGTTCGATCGAAGTAGCGGTAGCCTAAAAATCGTGGAACAAGACAAGCTGCCCATTCCTTCCATTCCTGCGGTAGAGCTTGGATTAAATGCGTCATGCCTTCCAACGGTCCTACGTCCATATACTAGACCTTTCCCCATATCGAGTGGTAACGCGCTAGAAATTCCGCTAGCGATTCGGTGCTCATCTTTCTCATGTGCAAGTACTCTTGCACCCAATCATTGTCGTCCATCCTATACGAATTTTTAAACGCATAAGCATACTTAATAATTAATCGGGCATACTACAAATTCCACTACATACTCATTTCTGCATTCCAAAGAAAGATTTTCGATCATGAATTCGGGCAATTCCAAATCACGTAACCAATCGCGCACGCGTTTCATCCTTTCCGATTTTTCCACACGAACACGCATTGGGAAGGGCATTCTAAAGCAATCTAGTTATTAATCAACTTAACAACTTCATCATAACTCATAAATAACTTAAAAGAAATTCTCAACATTTTGATAACTCAAACATCACTTTAACTTGAAAAACTTTTAGAAAATAAGACATACCTGGTTGCCGGATGAGATGGAGGATAGCTTGGTGTAGCTTACTAACTCAAATAAGTCTAGGAATTAAATCTAGACTCAACTTATCAAAGAAATAACAGACTTCAGAGCAAATCAAAGCCTTGCTCTGATACCAACCTGTCACGCCCCGACTCTCGAGGTGCGACTTACGAACAACAACACAACCTAATTAACTAACAATCAACTCAAACATAGGGAACATGCTCGGGGAAACATTAATGAAAAGCAATGCAATCGAATAAGACTTTCAAAGACATAATGAAATAATAACCGAGCATTTCAAAATCACATATACACAAGAATATGATAAGAAATTCATGTTGACAGGGGGTAAGATTTCAACAAAAACGAGAGTGCATAATATACCAAGTCAAGAGAACCAGATTCAACAAAATATTTAAAGTCAACGAGCCCATCGCTTGGAAGCACAAGTCAAGAAGTTAAGAATTCAACAAGTATTCAAAATCATCGAGCACAACACTCGGAATAAAAAACATGAGTATCAGAGTATAAGTATCAACAAACATCAATTCAAAAGAGTTGCAGCAGAAACTTGCATCAAAACCCAACATTTGCACGTATGAAGACGTACAATTGTCAGTCTGATATTCGACTCGACTCAACCAAAAGAACCACACCACACCACCAAGTATCCATGCCATCGCCATCCAGTCAACCTGCACGTTTAGAAATACACGCAGGGCTGAGTACTTCGTACTCAGTGAACACAAGCCAAAACATTTGGATAAAGATGCTTATAAAAGCTATATCAATTGAACTTGCCTTGCCGAACACCACAACTACTTAAACAACTTAAAACAGTTTACTTGTGCATGTTAAAAACATTTTCGTTTAAACAGACCGCGCAGTCAAACATAACATATAATAATTGTATGCATCATCTGTCACAATTAATCTTACTGTGCCAAGAAGTAGGCCTCCTTCTCGAACACTGTGACCGGCCTAACCGAAGCAAGGCTCACAGTCACCTCAATCATTCAACATACCTCACGTGGGTTTCCTGCCTTTCATAGGATAATAACATCTTAACTAAACAGATGATAACATATACCAAACTTCAATAAAAACGGCAAGTCAATCGCATTTAAAAATCAACCATAATAATAATACTCCATAGCATAAATATATTCCATCGGCAGTTTTGGTTCAGAAAAGCCCACCTGACTTCCGAAGATTCTAGCTAGGCGGTTTAAGGGCAATTTGTTCTCGCTTAACGATCCGTCCGGCTCGATCCTTCACAGTTCGACATTGATAAAGAAATTAAGATACGTAAAGACGGACAAAAAGGCGTTGAACTCAACTGAAGGACTCCTATTTGAGTCGTTTCTCTATTCGCTTTTATCTTTTCTAAAAGATCTCGCGCTCTCGTCTTTAAACTATTAACTCTACTTGATGATTGGTTAATATTACAAACCAATGTCTTACACTTCTCGCTTTAATTATGAAACGTCGTCTATCTATATTCCAATACTCGAGCTTTCTTTTAAAAACTTAGTTATTTCCCGATTTAACAACTTATTAATTTAATCATCTTGCATACAAAATAATTTAGTAATTCTTTATATCACTATTAATATCATGCATTTAAGTACTTATTCAATCACATAATAAATCCAAACAAATCAATCACACTTCAAGACACATTAACATTTATTCAAGTTAAACATTAGAACTTAACTCGATTATGCAATTCCTTTTCATAAAGACTCAAACAATATGCTTTATTTCTTCTTAATTTATAGACATCGTTTTGTTCTAAATTCGTCATCTTATGAAGTATTTTATAAACTTTTTATTCATTTAGTAGAAATTCTCTTAATTTATTATTAATCTCTTATGAAATTGGAATTTCTTTTCCATTTCTAACTCAATTTTTATTTCTTAACTCAATTACTACTTTTCCAATTATTAACTCGATAATTCTTCTTGTTTATTTTTAATTCGCACAGTTTGAAAACAACCTATTCAAATAATTAACTTTAATTATTTTCTTTCAAAACCATTACTCGAACTTTATTCCATTATTATTTTCTTAATTAACTATACGAGTATTTAATTTAACTCGTCTAGCATCTTTTCCTCGATTCGATTAAGACTTCTTTTAATTTCTTATTAATTAATTCTTTTTAACTTGATTTTCTCAATTCTTGTTTACTTATTTAGTAAATCTTTCTTCTTTGTTCTTAACTTAAAATTATTTTCTTACTTAACAATTTCCTTTATTTTTCAATAAATATTTTTATAAAAACTAGTTTATTTTATTAGTTAAATTATAAAATTTCTTGTTGACTTAATTTATAAAGAAAAATTCAAATCTTTAAGTTTTAATACAAGAATATTTATTAGAAATATTTTTCTATATACTTTTCAATTTTTAACATCTTAAAAGCTTTTAAACTTCATTCTTTTATTAGAAAAATTGCTCTTTTCATCTATGATTTCAACTAATATTTATACACACATTATAACATCAAAACATTCAATCTTCTATATCATCATAAATTGTTTTCTTCAAAAACTTAACATGCAATTCTATTTTCTTAAACTTAACAACATGTATGATTTCATCAACATCTCACATAATAATTTCATGATCAAAACATCACTCAAATCATCAATAAAATCAACAAAATAATTCCTTCTTTTTTCTTAAAATACACGGCATTTACTCTCTTTTTAGGGCATTTTATTTCTCAATTTTTCATGCATATAATCTCATTCTAAACATGATAAAAATCATAAATCAAGCATCAAAATAACAATAACTCAAGAGATTCACATTTTCCTATTTTTCTCTATTAATTTCGGCTTTCATCAAATTTTTAGGGATTTAAATTCTTTTTCTTCTCTTAATTCACCGATTAAATCCTAGTGTTCAATTCTCCTAACGATTTCTTCTCACTTAATTCTCACATTAACAACCTAAGTTTGCCTAAACATAAATAAATACCATGCATGCATGTTTTCTTTCTTTTAGGGCTTAGAGATATACATATATACAACTAATCAAATAGAATATCATACTTTATAAATTAAAATCGGATCTCTTCTCTTGGCTTCTTGGGATCGAAAGATGGGGAGAATGAGCTTCAAACTTGAGCTTGAATGAAAGGAAGAACTCTTCTTGAATCCTCAAAGAAAAGAATAACATAATAATTAATCATCCATCTCTTTAGGGCTTAAGAGCCAAAATGAAAGAAAAATGGGGATGATTATTTGATTTTTGAATCAAGAACTTTGATGAATTTTTACCTTTTTCTTGAAGATAAGGATGAACTAGGTGGAGGATGATGTTCTTCACTTCATTTCCATGGATGTTAAGCTTGAATTCAAGGTTTGCATGGAAGAAAATCAAATGTGTGTGTGTAGTGTGTGTGTTTGCCGTGAGTGAGGGAGAGAGTAGAGAGGGAGAGTTTTGTTTTCTTGATGGAGAGTAGTGTGTTAGATGAATGAAATAAAATCATCTCTTGGCATAAGAGAGAGAGACCGAAAGAGAGAGAGAGAGAGAGGAGTGCATGCACTTGTTTTCTTATTTTTCCAACACATGGAATAAACATCATTGCAATTAGTGTTGGAAATTGGTTTGATGGGATGATTTTTGCATACAATCTTTGTTAAGATTGTGGTGAGACATAATCATGAGTTGCATGGGAAATTGGAGAGAGAGATGGGAGAGAGGTGATGAGGTGGCGTGAGAGGGAGAGGGGTGACGACACTTGTCCTCGTCGTGTCGTTACGGGTATTAATTACCCGATCGTAAAGGTTTTCCGGATAAAACGATTCGTATTAATTCATTTATGCTATAAACCAGTCTAATCTCTCCTTGTCTCATTTCCGACACTAAAACATCTCAATCCTATTTCACATTTCAATTAAAAGATTAACGGTTTCGATCATTTTAGTCTTTTAAAACTTAAAAGAATTTAGTCGGCTTATCAATCCGTTATTAATCCTTTAAAGATTAAATCTTCGTAACTCTTCTCAATTTATCTCGGATAAGCTCTCACCTTATCTCAATGACCTTAGAAGAAATTCTAGGTTCAAAGATCTTAATTCAATTCTATTCTAAGTTCATTGGCGCATAGAATTTTATCGGCGATTAACATTATTCTTTTTCAATCAAACAAACTCTTCGGGATTTTTCTAGAAATTAATCTCATACTCATTTTCATATAAACAAACTCAACAAATATTTCACATCATCATCTCAAGAAATAAAACAGATAAATTCACGCTAAACACACAAAGCATTCTAGACGTTTTACTCACTTCTCTTCAATTAGAAAGAAAATTTTTATTCCTCAAATCTTAACATTTAACTCACTCGGTTAGTTGTAACGCTCTCAAAAGGTATAAAAGCTCGGGGTATCACACACATGATGGAGTGTCTACTTTCTTCCCAGAAAGGGGGAGATAGATTTTGAGAGGAAGTTGATTTGTTTGGTTATTGGTTTATATCTAAAGATCCTCAAAGTTCTACAGGTTGTTGGTCTTGAAGTTTTGTTGACTGTCGTCAAGACATTGATCATATGTGCAGGGGGAGATTTGTTTATTGACAGATCTATTTTGTTGTGTATTTTGGCAGTGGGAATTATGATACGTGTTTTGAGAATTTTGATAATATTTTGACAGGGGGAGTATATTTGATAGGAGAGGTTGAAGCTTGTTTTTGAGAATTGTTCCACATGAAGTGATCTGCATTGTTTATATCACTTTGCACATGTTTTGGGAAGAAAGATAAAAAAGGGGGAGTTTGTTGGTGTTTTATGCTGATGAATATAATAATTAATTAACTTAATTATTATAATTATTTTGTCTTTCTTCTATTTTATTGGTATTAATTTCAGATAATTAAATGTGGAAGAGAGTAATTAAATGGATAAACGTGTGGAGACCAAGTCCAAGGGAGATGAGTCAGCATATTGGTTGCAACAAGAGTGGAAGTGTTAGCCAAAAACGTGCATGGAAGCTGTTGGAGTTGTTGGAGTTTTTTGAGAGAAATCTCGGGAGTGGTTCACACAGTCATGAGGACTGTAGTTAGAGATCATGGGCTTCAATGTGGATCATGCACATATTGAGGAGTGCAACCCAAGTTTCAGTGATAATATAAATAGATAGCATATCTCATTAGTTTAGATACAGATTTTGCAGAGCACAATACTCGTAGTATAGATTTTATATTTGTTCTTTGTTTTCTTCGAGTGATAGTTGAGGCAACTTCAATCATAACCATTTGTGAAGGGAATGTTGAATTGTCTTTCTTTTAGTAACCATTGTTTACTCGAAGTATTTTCGTTGTTCACCCATATATAGTGAATATTTTTCCTTGAGGCACTTGACAAGATTATTAATTGATAATATTGTGAAAATTTATCCATGGTGTTCGTTTTATTTCCGCTGCCTTCTGTTCGAAGTTGTCAGCACTTCAGTCACAACTTTGGTCGCCACTCTGGGTGTAAATCTGGTATCTTCAGCTCTATTGCCGTCTTTATGCCAGCTTCCTTGTCCTCATCTTCGTACTCAGTATCCTCTACATAGTTCTTATAATCAGCACGGCCTCCTCTATCACCACGTCCTCTACCACCTCGTTCTTCTCTACTGCCTCGGCCTCGATTGGAATTGGTCTCTCTGGTCTGAGACTTCTTGAGCTAGTAGATCCTATCATACACCACCTCTATCTCTGATTTTAATATCTTGCCCAATTCTGACCTGATCGCATCCATCATGAACTTCGCCTTTGGATCACCAACAGACTGATCCTCCTCACCTACAACCTATTTACCGTCTTTCGACATATTAACTTAGAAAAAGAAAACGTGATCACTAAATTACTTAGCAATTATATCCGTACTTTAAACGGATAATTGTAGCAAATACCAAACGAGTATCGTATCCTCAAGGACTATAGAGTAAAATTACAGTGCAAGCAAAATTCATACACTTTCAAACTATTCAAGCTTTAAATTTATCATGATTGAGGACAATGCAACTTAAGAAATAAGAAACAATAATCAATGATCAAACTAAAAGGAATTGACAAATAAACGAACTAAGGAAATAATATTAAAAGGGTTGACTCTATGAATCTTGCTCAACTCGAAATGACGGGGACCCAAGCTATTGATTTATTAAACTATTTTAATCCAAATCTAGTGAAGGAATCACAAGAATAAGTACTCTCTCTCTCTCTCTCGATAAAAGAGCACTCGTTGATCAATTTCCCGTCTCTCTCGACTAAGACTCAAAATGGAACATTGACTCCTAAAAGCATCCTAGATTCATAAACTTCTTTGATTAGATTAACTTCTTCTAGAATTCTTAACCAATCAAATCAAGCAAACTTGAATTCAATGATCATAAAAACCGGCTAGGAATTTTGACAAACACTTAGTATGCCAAAATAGAGGCCACTTATTTCAACATAAAAACAAGCACCAAGTTGCAAGAACTAAGAGTTTGAAAGGCATAATAATATCAATATAAGAAATCCACCATCAAATGAGCATCACAAGCTTCCTAGAATCAACTAAGAACTTTAGCTAGACATCAATGAAGAAATTGCACAAGAAATGAGAATTAAATGCATAATTAGAGATACTAAGAACCCAAATAGAGAAATCTTCAAATAAATCTTCAAATCCAACCTTCAATTGTAATACAATGATTAAAGACTAATTCAAACCTTAAGAGGTAACTTTGGGAAGAAGAAACTAAGCTAGGATGAGAGTTCTCCCATTTTTTGGGCTGATTTCCTCTTTAAATAGGGTACAAGAAGTGCTAAAGGGTAAAAAGGGAAAATTGGAATTTCTGATGGATAAACCGCCAAATCGGCGATCTGAGGCTCCAAACCGGTGACCTGGGTAGCCAAATCGGCGGTCTGAGCCCCAGGCACCGAGTGGACCGCCGGTTTTGATTATAACATGATTTCCATTCCAGTGAAAATCGGCGGTCTGACCGGCGGTTCATGGCTGAACCGCCGATTTGGGCAGTCAGACCGCCGGTTCTTCATCTTGGGGCGCCGACTTGTATTTTTGCTCCTTTATGTCCGGTTTTTCACTTCTTCATCCCGATTTTTCGATTCCGCTCTTCTTTGAACCGTTTATTCCAGCTTAACGAACCTCAATTTACATGCACACATGCATAAACTCCACGAAACATAATACAAATCCAAAATAACGAAATCAATGCAAAACACATCACATTTAAAGGCTAAAACTTGGAAAAAAGTGAAGATAAACAAGCTTAGTTGCTAATAAAATAAGTGTTTATCAAAACGTTAGTAAAATAACAGTAACCTCACCACCTCACCAACACTCGTGTATCACTCAATAAGGAATTGCTCAACACTCGTGTATCACTCAATTATGGTTCTTTTCACTCTAATGATCTCACTCTCTCTTGTGAAAAGGCTGGCGTTGATTCCCCTTAGGCACAATAGCAGCAACAGGTAGAGGGCAAACAGCAGCAAGATAAGGCAGTTGCTGCTCGAGTAGAGAAGGATTTGGATGACACTTGTATGAGGGAAAAAGTTGCGGAACATCAGCTTGACAAAATATCGGAGGAGGCTCACGCCTCTACTGATTTTGCTGCTGCAAATGAAAAGATGCAGCGGCTTGGGTCCGATCATGTGGTAGAAGCCACCCCGGAGCAGCATACTAAGAAGACACAAAATAGAAAGCCTCCGGTGCCTCCCAAGACATATGATACTAGAAGTAAGGTTGGGACCTCTCAAAAATTTCAGATTGTGGATGCTTCTGCTTCAGACGTTTTCAAGGCAATGGATGCAGTTATGGATAGCATCTTCCCTTAGTTTCTAAACAAATGGCGTGAACACGGTTATATTTGACGTGCCACTAAATTTCTTCTCAAGTTGATGAGTATCTTCAATACATTAGCAGAATCTTTTCTTTATTTTAGGCTGCTGTTTAGTTGGATATCTAGTCGTCTTAGTGACAGAGAAGGCTAGATTATTTTTCTTTTTCTTTAGTTTCTTTTTATTAATCCCTCCCCTTTTAGATATGTTTCTCTTTTTTGTTTTTTTTTGTTTTCCTTCTTCTTGTAATTTTCTTTTATTCTATTTAATAATAATCTCAAATTAAGATCTCACTCTCTCTTGCTTTTTTCCACTCAAATTCTCTCTCAAGGAATCGAACTTTCTCAATCTACCACTTGAGTTCAACACCAACAAACAACAAAACAACTAAAAGAAACGTCTACTACAAAGAAATAGAAACCGAAGACTAAAAAACGTGTTGTGTAGAAACTGCTCCAAACGGCTCTACACGACCCAAGGAACCCGAAAAATACTACGAGACTCAATCAAAAAGTCGGAAAAAATGCATGCAAAACTGCTCCAAACGACTATACACGACCCAAGGAATTAAAGGAAAAAAATTGCCCATAATGAATTTCAGAAATTTTTGTACTTTTTTATACCCTCACGGAACGTAGATTCCAAAAACGTTAAGAACGAGATAAAATTTCAAAGTATGTGCCTTTGGCGATCACTTTTAGTCTGAAACAGATTTTGGATATGTATGAGCGTGGACAATAAGTATTATGATGTATTAGGGTAAATGATATGGTACGTAAGAGTCGGATGGAAATTTCAAGTAGATATGGAAGATAGCGAAAGATATGGAAAGATATATTGCAAATATATATATATATATATATATATATATATATATATATATATATATATATATATATGGGATATGAAAAGATATATATGGTAAGATATGGTTGACTATATGGCAGATTCTAATCTGGATGCAGTATACGAATCGGAAATAACGAGAGTTTTTTTTGACATAGAGAAGACTAAACAAAAAACTGAAATAGAAAGATGAACAGAAAAAAACGAATAGAAAGAACGATGATACGAAACTAACACAAAGGAACGAAAACTAAAATGCAACCCGTGACATAAGACAAAAACGAAGAAACCTGGATACGAACGTGGCTCTAATACCAAATGATATGAACCTCGACGCTAACGGAAGACTTGAATTGAGTAACCGAAAGATGGAGATCCCAAAACCTCTGGATCAATCTCGCAAAGTGAATTAGGCGAACGAATGTTTCCTAAAACCCAATGATATGATGACACAACAACTCGAGGGCGATGACTGACACACAACGAGGGATGGTCGACTCGTTAATTTGCCGGTAGATGAACTCGTCTTGGAATATCCAAGAAGAAATTTAGAAATCAAGAGAGAATAAACTCATGTTATAATATTGATAATAGCTGCTGAAATTTGTCCATCACATAGCTTTTATATTGGCAAAATTCTAACCCAAATCTAAAAAGGAAACAACTAATAACTAAAAGCCCAACTAACTAGTCGGCCAACAAAGCCCAAAAACTAATAAGACACGAAATTAAATAAACAAGGTCTATTAAAATAAATAAAGACTTCTTCAAACTTGGGTCCACTCGCACATAATAAGATTAACAAAACATGGGTCATTCAACTCACCAACTCCAATGGGCTTCTTCATCAACTCTTGATCCCAGACTTCTTGGATTAAGCCCATCAAGCTTTCCTTGAACTTCTTGGCTCGTGATCTCGTAATTGTCCCAATAGGAACTTGCACCGGATCTTGCACCAACGATGACCCTTCGGCTTCATCACCATAAGGTGTGAAATCTACACCGTACGCTTGTAAGATTGAACCCAAAACCTCTTACTATGTATAGTTTTGGGTGCCTTAACTTTGCCACTTAAGTTTAGCCGCATTAGCGATGATCTCTATAATAGTTTAAATATGCTAATGATTTTGTTATGAAAGATAAAATAAATTGAAATATGAGACATGTGATGTGACAATGTTAAGTGGACCATAAAAAGATTTACACAGATGCTTAGGAGAACTCTTCCTTTCCAACTAAAGTTGGGGGTTCAAGTTATGTACTATATAAACTAAAAAAAATAGTACTATAGTTGGACTTAATAAGCTCCAAATAGTAGTCCTAATATGTTACAAATCGGGTACTCGAGCGTGTGTAACAATAAATATTTGAAACTTTAACAGACTGCAATTATCACACAATTTACTTATAGTTGGACTTATCGGTACTTATCAGCACAACCAAGAATATTGTGTGATCCGTTCCAACTGACCAACTCAGTTGTAGAGCTGCTCTAACTGACTTTCTCAGTTGTTGAGCAAACTGACCTGAGCAGTTACTTAGTGAAAAGATTTTTAAAGAAACGAAAAGTGCTACTTGTGTATTCCCCCCATACACTAGATACTCATTGCCGGGATCATCAAGTGGTATCAGAGCAATGGTTCAAAAGACTGCTGGCTCTGGTTCACAAGGTGTGAGTCGAGTAGATTTTTCAGTGGTCAACTGAACAAATCTTTTCTGAAAACTTTTAGTGGCATTCTGCTACATATTTTCTTGTTTGTCTCTTGTGGTGTGCAGAAAATATGAACCTGACGTTGCTAGGAAGCTTACCAGAGTTCTCCGTGGATGATTATCCCACGTGGAAGTTTCACCTGAAGATGGCACTGACTGCCAGGCATCACAGGATGTGGGAGACCATAGAAAATGGTCCCATCCAAGTGACTCAGTCAGTACTGGGCCCTTCAACCACTACAGGAGAAGGAGAGATGATGAAGGCCGAACCAAAAGGTCAGGAGCGGTACACCAAAGAAGAAAGAGACATCGTGCAGCTAGATGACATAGCAAAGAGTGTCATCTCTTCCACCATCGACAAAGACTACCTGCCGAAGATTATCAATTGCTCCACAATAAAAGATATGTAGGAAGCTTTAGCTGCACTCTGTGAAGGCTCTGATGAGATAAAGGAGAACAAGTTCACCTTAGCTTGTTAGAAGTACGAGAATTTCTCTCAACTAACCGGGGAGTCCATCGACAAGATGGAGCTGAGATTCACAGAGTTCCTAATGGACACTGAGAGTATTAGGAAGGGCAAATACTCTCAGCGTGACATGAACTTGAAAGTTCTCTCCGTGCTAGGCGAAAACTGGGCGGTCTACAGAGTCGTCCATCAAATTCGGAGTGATCTCAGTTTGATGACAACTGAGAAGCTGTTCTCCATGCTCAAGGCAAACGAGTATGATGTCCTTCGACTGAGGCAAAGCAAACTTCAGAAACCAGGAATAGACTAAGCAGAGCTCAGCTGCCAAGCCAGTGGTGCTTCGAGTTGAAACGAACAGATCCAAGTTCGCCAGACCCTCACAATCCGCTGACTCCTCAGCTAGGGATAGCCGAACAGGTCCGAACTTCAGAAGAAGGACGACAAAATGACCAAACAACTTAAGGAGATGAACTCTAGGATCAAGAAGTATAGGAGGATCAACAAGAGCAGGTGGAGCACAACTGAACCCTTCTCAAGGAATCAAAGCGAATAATGCTTTGAATACGGAAAGCCAAGACACTTCAAAGCCAACTGTCCTGATCTCTTCCTGAAGGAGAATGAAGCCCTCCGAGGAAAGGCCAAAAAGAAGACTAAGGCCATGATCGTTGAGGATGATGTCGATGACACCGACGTATTCACGGAGTCAGAAGGAGAAGAAACTGACTCACCATCAAGCTCATCAGGAAAAGACCAGTGCTTTATGGCATTGTCGGAAGAGTCAACTAATGAGGATCAGGATGAACTGAGGAAGAGAAGAGCTGCAAAATCAGTCTGGGTGCTGGACAGCGGATGCTCCAGGCACATGACACACTAGAGTAATCTTCTCACAGACATCAAGTTTCGAGAGGGAGGTATAGTGACCTTTGGTGATGACTCTCAGGGTAACACCAAAGGATCTCGTACATTCTTAACTCATCTAGTGACTATCAAAAATATTTTTTTGGTCGATGAATTGAAGCATAACTTGCTCTCCATAGGCCAATTGTGCGATAATAGTTTTTCGGCGAAGGTTGATACACAGGGTTGCAGAGTGATAGGCGTCAAGACCAAATAGATTCTATTATATGGCAGACGATTTTCATCAGGTGGAGTATACTACACAGACTAGTAGAGTAGCTCACCAGAATGTGCCTCGTATTCAAAAGCAGCTCAGAAACAAGCTGGCTGCGGTACAAGAGACTCAACCACCTCAACTTCAAAACCATGAACAAGTTAGCTCACCAACAACACGCAGTTGGAATACCCGATTTCAAACACAATCCGACGCATCACTGCAGTGCATGTCAACTTGAAAAGTTGGCTAGAGCCTCATTCCGTCTTAAGATGATGCCTTCCACGGATCATGTTCTGCAATTGATCCACATGGATCTTTTCGGTCCGGTCACCCAAGAGAGTGTGAGTGGAAATAAGTACACCCTCGTAGTCACTAATGACTATTCGAGATATATCTGGGTGATCTTCATGGCGCATAAGAATGAGACGAGAGAAGAATTGCCTAAGCTGATAGATAGACATGCTGTCATGGCCCGAATTCTGGCGTATAAGGACAACTAGAAGCCATTGGACAGTAAGGTGAAAGTTATAGATTGAAAGCTATAACAAATAGAACATGCTTTCAATTCTAATCTTAAATAAACGAGCATTGAAATATAATTCAAGTGTCGAAGGCAATTAAAATATCTCAATCCAAGTCAAGTAGAATAATGCAGAAATAGGATATAGTTTCGAGCATCTAGCTCATTATATCGACACAATCATCAGAGTAATAGTTTAAGAATTCAAATAAAGACAGTTGTTTATAGCAGCAAAATAATAATCTCAAGTTCTACAATTACATATATGAAGATATGCAATTTCAAGCTTAAACCAAAAGTGAGACTCGACTTCAAACCAAAAGAGAGACTCGACTTCTGCCACCGTCATCCATGCTAACTTGCACGTTTAGAAATACATGCGGGGCTGAGTACTTCGTACTCGATGAACACATGCCAAAATAATTTAAAACTTTGCTCGATAAAGCTATATAATTGAACTTGCCTTGCCACTGCATCACAAATGTTAGTACAGTTTAAAACGTTTAACTTGTGCATGCAAAAATCATTTTCTTTTCTTGAAATGACTGCGCAGTCAACATATATAATTTGAATAGTAGAGATGAATCAATCTACCACATAATCTCTTGTGTCGAGAAGTAGGCCTCCTTCTCAAACACTGTGACTGGCCTAACCGAAGCAAGGCTCACAGTCACTTCAAACAAATAATCACATGTGTTCCTGTCTCACATAGGATATTAACAACTCAAGTAGATGATTAAACATACCAAACCTCAGATAAAACGGCAAGTCAATAATTTAAAAACTCATATAATATGATAATAATAATCACATTCATCACTTTATTTCGGTTAAAAAGCCCACCTGACTGCAAAAGTGTTCGATCGAGGTATTTTTCTTGTCTTCTTCTTGTCTACTTCTCAGACCCACTCTTCCTTCAAAAATAACATCTAATAAGGACGAGTCGACTTTCTAAAAATGAAAATGAGTTCTAATGCTCGACTGAAGAACTTCTACTTGACTCGAGTTTCTTAACTTATCTTGTCTCTCTAACTCGATCTTTCTCGATTTCTCGATTCTAACCAAGTATTAAACCAACAGACTCTCAGACTCGGGAATATCACTTGACTCAACAACTTCCAATCGATTTATTAATTAAATAATGCACAATATCAAGAATTACTATTCACGTCACACATCTCATTTTTCTCGATTTCTCGAGTCAAACGAACTCAGAAAATTACGAGATTAATTCTCGAGTTCTAATATCACTAAGCATTCACATACAGACTTTCACATCAGAAATCGGACATTCACAGATAGGTAAACGATCAACTTCGATAAATAGATGGAAAAAGAAAATTTTTTCAAATATAATTAAATATTCTAGAAAAATTCAAGAAAATCAAATAAATTCATTTAATCACAATTATTGACTCAAAACTTATTCAAGACTCGGTTATTAACTCATGCTGACTCGACTCTACTCGATTATTTTTTCAAAAAATAAACTTTATTATATTTTGATGAAAATAATTTTATTTTTCTTAAAATTAGTTAAAGACTTCAAATATGAAATCAGATTTAAAATCCGAACTCTTAATAAAATTTTTTCAGAATAAAGTCTACGTCATTTTTCTCGTACACGTGTCACTATTTCTCTTAACACATACACGTTCTCGGAAACTTACCAACTTGGTAAAATCGACTTAAAATAATTTTTATCTATTAATTTAATTTATTTTCCACAAACTCGTCATCGGCTTTGCAATTTTGGAAAATCCTTCTATGAATCTCCGATAGTAACCTGCTAAATCGAGAAAACTACGGATTTCATGAACTGACGTCGGCGATTTCCATTCTTGAACAGCTTTCACCTTTTCCACATCAACTTTAATTCCTTCGAATGAAATAACGTGTCCTAGGAAATTTACTTCTCTCAACCAGAATTCACACTTACTAAACTTGGCGTATAATTTCTCCGACCTTAACTTCTCTAACACTATTCGCAGATGCTTTTCGTGTTCTGCTTCATCTTTTGAATACACCAAGATATCATCTATGAAAACAATCACGAATTTGTCCAAAAAATTGTGAAAAACTCTATTCATTAAATCCATGAAGACGACTGGGGCATTAGTCAATCCAAAAGGTATTACTATGAATTTGTAATGTCCATATCTCGTTCTGAAAGCAGTCTTGGGAACATCTTCTTGTTTGATCTTCAGTTGATGATACCCAGATCTTAAGTCAATCTTGGAGAAAACACCTGCTCCTTTTAACTGATTGAACAAATCGTCTATCCTTGGCAAAGGATACTTGTTCTTGAGTGTAATCTTGTTAAGTTCCCGGTAGTGTATGGACATTCTTAGACTACCGTCATTCTTCTTCACAAACAGAATTGGTGCTCCCCAAGGGGAAATACTTAGCCGAATGAAACTCAAATCTAACAGTTATTGCAACTGAATCTTTAACTCTTGGAGTTCTTTTGGGGCCATTCTGTATGGAGCTTTTGATATTGGGGTTGACCTCGGTTCGAGATCAATCGTAAACTCCAGTTGCCTGTCGGGAGGTAATCCTGGTAATACTTCTGGGAATACGTCTTTAAATTCTCGTACGATGGCTACGTCATCAATACTCAACTCTTGCTCCTCATCTTTGTTCAAATATATCAGGTATGCCTTCGTATCCTTTCTTCTCAATAGCTTCTTTGTTGTCATCGCTGAAATAATTGGCATACTCTTCTTAACTCTCTTCTCAATTCCAAAGACTACGGTCGGCTCTTCTCCAGGGGGTTGAAATGAAATCTGCCTCTGGTCACATCGAATTGTCGCGAAATTCTCAGTTAACCAATCCATTCCTAAGATTATGTCTACGTTCCATATCTGGATTAGATTCAGAGATTTCACAGACAATTTGCAGTTTCCGAAATTGAATTCTAAGTTCGAGCAAACACGTGAAATTAACGCTGATTTGCCTAAAAGGGTTGCTACTCTAACCACCTGGTTCGATTCTTCTACATTCAAACCAAGATTTTCTATGCAAGCGCTAGATATAAACAAATGCGAAGCACCGGTATCAAATAAAATGACAACAGGCATGCCGTTAAGCTTTCCCATACCTGTGAGATTTTCTTGATCCTTAGCTCCAGGTTTTTGCTCAATTGCGAACGCCCTTTGGTAGTGCGGCGACTCCTGCTGAGAGGATTGTTGCTTTTGCCACTGCGGTCTGCGCTGATTTTGAAAATACTTTTGCTGTGGAATTGCTTCAACTGCTCTCATCTGTGAATGCTGAAATTGATTTGGCCTTCCACTGCTCATTCCCTACTATTTACTTGGGCATCTGCTCGAGAAATGACCAGGCTGTCCACAAGTATAACAGACATTAATTCCAGCTTTGTAGATGCCTTGATGCATCCTGTCACACTTCAAACACGGTGGAAGTCCTTGAGGTCCTGCAGGTATGTTGCTTCAATTACCTTGCGGAGCTCTCGCTTTCTAAGATTGTTGAGGTTGTTGATGTCCTCGTCCTTGCCATGGCTTTTTGTTTGGGTGGCCTCCACCACTCCATTTACCTTTTCGTTTTGCATGCTGACCGAACTGAGACTGTTGCGTGGTTACAGTTGTCGTTGTTTAGCTTTGAAATTGAGGATTCACTAAAGAATGCGGTCCTTTTTCTGGCTGTATTACCAACTCCATATCTAGGGCTCAGTTAAGGGCTTCAGCATAAGTCAGACCACTCTGACTGGCGAGGACTACTCAAATATCCTGTCTTAAACCTGTTCGGAAAAGTTCGCACATTTTCTCATCGGTATCCACTTTATCAGATGCAAAACGAGCTAATTTGCAAAATTCACGATCGTACTCGGCCACTATCTTCTTTCCTTGCCTCAGATTGGCAAAATCGTTCGCCTTTTGCTTACGATAACTCCTAGGCACATACTTCTCATACAAAGCTTCCTTAAATTGTTCCCACATCAAATTTTCCTGCTCTTCCAGTGTATATGTCCTCTGTCGTGCTTTCCACCAATAGTCGGCAGTTCTTTTCAGTTGATACGTCATACATTCGAGACGTTCACGATCATTGCATCGGAGAAATCTAAAAATTCGCTCAAGAGAACGAATCCAGTCTTCGGCTTCTGCCGGACTGCCTTTACCATCGAAAGTTGGAGGAATTTGGTGAAGAAAAAGTTCTTCTACTCGTCGTTCATTTGGAGGGGGCGGAGTAGGGTCTCGTTGTTCCTCCTCCTCATTTCTTTCAACTCTTACATTTCTTCATCTTGGCGGCATTCTAAAGAAATGCAAAAGAAAATTTTAAACAACTCAGAAGGAAATTTCTACAGAACGAATTAACTCACTCGAAATCTTTCTCGACTTTGAAAATATTTCCTTTTTGAGAGGAATATGATTCACGATCGGTACTTATCAGCACAACCAAGAATATTTTAATTTAACAGACTGCAATTAATTTAATCATTTCAAACTTACATATCTCAATCAATCCATTTCTCAACTCAAGATAATAAATCATTATTGGCATGCACATCAATACTCACATATTCTCAAGACAAATCTTTCTCAACATTTAAAACAATCATAAACTCTGGTACTATCACGATTGTTATAGATATCACATTTTCTTTACTCGAATTTTATTCTTAATAAAATATTGCCAAGCTAATAACTCATTTGATTAACTCAACTCTTATCTCTTTACTCGTTCTCAATCAAAAATAATTTGGGAACCTCGAATACTCAGAATAATATAAATACTTGGGAGACTCAAAGTTGATTTTAACGGCCTAACAACTTCTCTTTTATATCACCCGAACGATAGCCTCTTTGGAGGACTTATAACAAAATAAGAGATAAATATTTACAACTGAAAATTTCCCTACACGTCTACAAGACATTCTATACATCGAATCGGACAAAACATGACTTACCACTTCTCGTCCGATTCTACTAACTAAACATGCATCAAGTCATATATATACATCACTGCAGAATAGTAAAAGAGTTCAACTCTTGGACAGAAAAGTAAATATTGTTTGGGACTTCCACAACTTCCTTAAACTGAACCTAAGCGCACGAACTGTCGTCGCTAGGGTCATCACCTCCTTCCTGCTCCTCGGGGTCCTCTTCGGGATCCTCCTCTTCTGGATCTTCCTCGGGATCCTCTTCGGGATCCTCTTCGGGATCCTCTTTTTCCTTTACGTTACCCCGCCCCTCCGTTGGAACCAAACTCTCGAGAAAGTCACTGTAAGTATGCCCGGGAAGTTCCCATGAGTTCGTCATGTCACCCGTCCATTCATCCTCAAAATGTGCATTGACATGCTCTA
This sequence comes from Schizonepeta tenuifolia, assembly GCA_029490685.1. Classification (NCBI taxonomy): domain Eukaryota; kingdom Viridiplantae; phylum Streptophyta; class Magnoliopsida; order Lamiales; family Lamiaceae; genus Schizonepeta; species Schizonepeta tenuifolia. Next base: position 35,498,988 of record CM055958.1, on the reverse strand, counting down.
GCTGTGACTTATCCCACGGGGAACCCTCTTGAACACTCTCCTCGCGACGAAGGTACGAGGTCACGTCGACTGTGCCGTCGAGATCCAACTCAAGCTTCTGGTGGGCCTTAAGACCGGGGTCTCAAAGGCTGGAAATGAGAAAGCAAGACGGTCGCGCGAGATCAGCTGAAGGTGACCAGTGCCTACAGTAGCTTCCGCAGGGGGATCCTCAAATGGCTCGTCATCGTCGTCAGAGCGAGTCGGCCTGGAGGGCTCAGCTATAGGCTGAACTGGAGAGGGTGTGCAATCGCGGCTCATGAACTCCTCAAGCTGGTTGTGCGAAGGTGGCAAGACTTTGATAGGGTTGTAAGAACCGTCTGGCTGCGTGGCGATCGAGCTAGACGAAGCAAAGGGGTCATATGAGCGGATAGGGAGCACGTCTCCCAAGTACGGGTAGTGCTAATAGGCAGCTCTGGGCTCTGTGGCTTCCGGCTCGGAATAAGGCGGTAAAGGAACACAAAGCGGGGCTGGTCCATCCTGAGGCAAAGGCGGGGGGATCAAGGGCAAAGTCGTTCGGCTCGGCAGGGAGGTCGACATCGAAAGGTCCTAGAGGCAGGGCACCATACTAGATGAACTGCCTGGAGATAGTGGCAATAAACGCGTTGCAGTCGCCATAGAGGTAGTTGCCTAGGTAACGGTGTCCGAGAAACCTTGGCACAAGCGACTCTGCCCAATCACACCACTCCTGAGGTAGGGCATGAATCAAATGAATCATACCGTCAAACGCACCCACATCCTGATACTTGACTTTCTCCCATATCTTGTGGTAACGAGCTAAAAATTCAGCGATCGTCTCATGATACATCTTCGGACGTGCAGATATTCTTGCACCCACTCTCGATCATCCATCCTATACGAGTATTAAACGAGTTAAGCACACTAAAACAGTTAAATAGTCTTGTTGAAATTCCAACCACCACATACTCGTTCTTGTTTCCCTTAGATGTTTTATTGCTCAGGGTACTCGACAATTCCATTTCACGAAACTTTTGCACAAACGTTCCATCCTTTTCGATTTCCACATAAAACACCAAATTAGGGAAGGCATTCTAAAGCAATCTAGTTATTCAAGCTACTTACCAAGCTTTTATCTCTAGACGAGCGCAAATAATAAACTGAGTAATCTGATGATGGGGACAGTTGCTCAAGAGCCACTTAAATCGAGTCCAATACTCATAGAAGGATTCCAACCCATTTTGTTTGATATTTCTAATTTTCCATCTCATTCTCTCAACTCTAGTTGCTGGAAAAAAAATCCTCCAGGAAGCATTGTTGCATCCCAGCCCAGGAAGTGACACTTTCTTCTGGTAGATTATACAGCTATCTCCTTCCCTATCCACCAATGAGAATGGAAAAAGCACTAGCTTCACATATTCCTGTTGATTCTCATTTGATTGGTACATCACTGTCATTTCGAAATCCTGGAAATGGGTGTGGGGGTCGTCCCCAGCGTATCCATTGAACTTCGGTAAGACCTGTATCAGTGCTGATTTGAGGTCATACCGCTCAGGGTGGAAAGGGTTCTCTGGTAGAGTGATCCCATTCGGCCTATGTCACACCCCGTTTCTTGAGGTGCGAGAAACGATAAGAAACCATCGAATAGACTTAACTCACATAGGTGTTCATGCTCGGGAAACAAGAGAATATTGACTGAAAGCGATAACAAATATAAACATGCTTTCAAGTCACATTTTATCAACAAACGACGTAGATAATTCACAAGAGTTTATCCAAAAGAGAATAAGTTTATCAAGTTCACATCATTCAGTCATTAAGGAAAACAGTAAATTGTTTCGAGCACATTGCTCTTAGTACCAATAGATCATCAGAGTATTATCAAAAGACATATAAAAAAGAAGTATAATGCAGCGGAGACATCGACTCAATCCCAACAACTACATGTATGAAGACATGTAATTGACAGCTTAGACTTTCGACTCAAAAAGGAACACACCATCAAGCCGTCCTCGCAATCCACATCCTTACTAACCTGCACGTTTAGACATACATGTAGGGCTGAGTACTTCGTAATCAGTGAACACATGCCAAAATAATTTAAAAGCTTTGCTCTATTGAGCTATATAGTTGAACTTGTCTTGCCACTACATCACAAGCATTAGTGCAATTTAAAACGTTTTACTTGTGAATGCAAAAACATTTTATTTTCTAAATGGTATGCGCAGTCAAAACTATATTATTTAATACAGGTTTGAATCTCTACCACATCATCTCTATGCCGAGAAGTAGGGCTCCTTCTCAGACACTGTGATCGGCTAAACCAAAGTAAAGCTCACAGTCACCTCAAACAACTCAAATACCACACGTGGGTTTCTGTCTTTCACAGGACAATAATAACTCAAGCAGATGATAAAGCATACCAACTCAAATAAATGGCAAGTCAATTGATTTAAAAACTCACATAATAATTCTCAATAAATAATACTCCCTCCGTCCCACATTAGTATGGTGCGGGGGCTGTGCACAAATTTTAAGAAAATAAATAGATAAATATGTGGTAGGGATAGTTTAAGTGGAGGAAGGGACCCACTTATGATGTGTTGTTAATTTTTTAGTGGATGAAGAAACTTTATTGGAGTAAATATATTGAACTTTTAAGGGTAAAAAGGTAAAAGACATATCTTAAAATGGAAACACCATACTAACCAGAGATGGCTAAAAAAGTAAAGTAACCATACTAACCTGGGACGGAGGGAGTAACATTCATCAATTTTACGGTTTTAGAAAAGCCCACCTGACTTCCGAAGGTCTAGTGGAGGCGGCTCACTCTTTTGTGTCCTCGCTACTTTTCCGTCCTGCTTGGTCCTTCAAAACTAACATCGTATAATGAGATTATTATCTCGTAAAACGTAAAGTAGATTTTGGGCTTGGCTGAAGGACTTCTACTTGACTCGGGTCTTTCCTATTTTATTTTAACTTTTCTACATTGACATCTTTCTCGATTATCGTGTTCTTGGGTTATCGACTTTCACTTGGTTACTAGATAAACCTTAAACTCACATTTTCGCTTCTAGGGATAGTATCGTTTTAGTACTTCCCGCTAAACGAGAGATTACTATCCATCTTGTCTTATACTACTCGAGTTCTTGAATCAATAATTCTTAACTATCGTCATCACAATTCATTCAGATCGTAATCGAGCATCCACAGCAAGTAAACAATTTATTCCATAAATAAGCGAAATAAGAACATTTCACTTAACCGCATAAGTTCAATCAAACACAATAAACTCAAAAATTATTTATATCTCAAACACAGACAACGGCTAACTTAACACTGCTCGACTTTATCCTTAGAAAACGATAACTTCGGATTTAAAAATAATTTCATCAAACTTTTAATAAGTCAAATAATAATAATTTTGAATTTAAAATTCAAACTTCTATTTAATATCTCAAAATTCTAAAATACGTCGTTATTTCTTAAAATACGAACATGTACCGTATGAACTCTCGTCTTAAGAATTTAAGTTCTAAACATATATATATATTTATTCTCTTTTCTCAATTAAATTTTCGTTTTTATTCAAAAGAAATTCAACTTTCTATTTTAAAATTTCGACTCTCGATAACTTCTTCGTCTTAACTCCAATTTAAGGGGTTTGAAAAACAAACTCGTTTATTTTTACTCAAACATCATCATTTAATTACTCAATACTCAATATACCATCAAAAATTGGACATTCAAGCATTCAAAACTTACTAAACTTGTTTCTCAAATTTTAATAAGTAACCATTACTTATTTTCAACTTATAACCTTCTTTCACCCAACTAACACTTCATAGCATCATTTAAACATTCAAGTATACTCAAGAATACAAACATAAATTTCAAAACTTATATCATACAACTTCTTAGGTTTTAAGAAAGTATTTTATTAAATTGGTTATTCTCATTTTATTAGCTCTTTTTAACAATAAAATCCTTTGATTTATTTCTTAATCAAAACGAATAGGCGAACTCAATCTCGAATAACCTATCTCTTAAGCTTTTATGCTCATCTTCTAAATTCATCTTCTTTGTTCAAATTTTCTTTTTATTTCTCAACTATTATTATTATTTTCTTTTAAATGCCAATATTAAACTTAGGCATTTTTCTTCTCTTATTATTTAGATCTTTATATTCTTAACAAAGAAATGCCTTTCTTTGTTTTACTTAATTCATAATTCTTTTATAAATTATTTATTTATTATTATTATTATTTTTTTTCGATTTTTAAAAAAATAAATTTTATAATTATTTTATTACATCTTCAAATCTTCATGTTTTCACCAAGAACACCAAGAACAGACACTCATAACTTCATAATTAGCTCAAGAACATCATTAACACACACACACACACACACACATACTCCTTTTCTTCGATTTTCTTATATATATATTTCTAAAAATTCATTTTACCTCATCTCTTAAATTCTCATGCAAAATCTAACACTTAAAAATCATCAAGATTATCACTATATCATTAACATCAACAATATCATCACAAACCAACAAAATTATTATTTCCTACACATATATATCGATTTTTCTTCAAGAAAAATTAACAAAATAATTCAAACTTTAACTTAATCATATTTCCATGCTCATATATATACTCATATCCTTCATAAACACATTTAAATCCTCAAATAAGAATTAAAACAAATAATCTTCATTTAATCTCCAATTTTTCGGCACATACATAAAATAAATCACAAAAATTTCTTATCTTCACATATGCATATAAATCATTCAATTTATCATCATAAACACATATATGATCAAGAAATCATCAAGAATTCATCAAAATTAATTTCCTCTATTTTTCTTCTTTTTCTTCGGTTTTTATAAAAAAAAAAATTGTAGAAAATTTTTCTTTCCGTTTTTTTCTTATCTTTTAATTCCTATTGATGTGTCTTCGACTTTTGGGTCTTTTTGGCCCCATTTTTCTTTTCTTTTGTGTTTGTATGAGTCGTATAGGGGAGAAAACAGATATTTTGGAGGTGGAAGCTCGGAAATGAGCATATGGACGAAATATGAGCAGAATGGGCATTACTGAGACAAATCAGCCCAAGTTGCATCTGAGCAGCGATGAGTTCCAAAGTGTACCACCTGGTGCGAGGCTAACCGAAGGATACAGTCAATATGACCATGCTGGACAGCAGCAGTCAGCAGCAAGAGCCAAATATGGAAAGAAGCGTGAAGGAGATATTAAGGAGATTCTGGCGAGTCCTAACAATGGAAGGATCTGGAAAAACGTGGAGTCAACTTAATCAATCAATAATTGATGGCCAATCACCAATCAGATCAATCAAGGATCAAGCTAAATATGGAAGGTGATCACTCATGTTGGTAAGGCCATGACAGACTGTCCCAATCAGCACATATGGGCTATTAATGGAAAAACGTGTGAAGGGCCAAGGATGGAAGGTTTCAGCGAATCTGGGATATCAACAACAAGAGAAATATAAAGTCAACTCAATCAATTAAGCCAATCATCCCCAACAATCAAATCAATCACGATCATCTATTTATGAAAAGTCAGTCACAGGGATACTATCACACAGCTGGGTTAGGGTTAGACTGACGTCTGTCAACTATATAAAGCCAGCAATTGTGGCTGACAAAGGTGGCTACTCCCCATCGTATTCTACTTCATTTTCAGTCCCAAGATACACTTTAGTTCAGTATTTTCTTTTACATTTTCGTACCAAACAATTTACTTGCTTTTATTTCAATTCCGTTGTGAAGAACAAGCCCAAGGCGGTTTGCCTTTGGTATTTATTCAAGTATTTCGTATTTTTTTCTATTCATGTGTTCATATTATTTTGTGTTTATGTATTTAATTATGTGTGAGTAATTCCCCTGGTGAGATTTGGGTGGGGAAAATGATTAAGTGTTGATATGTGAAATGTTCGCGAGGCATTTGTGCCATCGGTTGGATCCAGTGGTTCCAGAGAGATCTGAGCAGAATCCATTGGCAGTTCTGATCCAGCGGGTGATCTCCGCTCGGTTAGAGCTGTACTATGACAAGCAAAGGCCAGGGCATCACAGATGGCAACGTTCAGTATGCCTATGACCGAGTAGCTGAACAACACCTTCAATGGTGTTGTAGATCTGGATGGTGAGGAAAGGGCAAGGGGATACTGCGTCCTTCCTCAGTCTTGGGCTTCTCTAACAATCAACCATCAACTGTGATGAGGCATCAAGCCATGGTTATCGACCAAAGGACTCATCTCGCGTATCGTAGATATATCGATGACCGGTTGGATGTAGTACCGGAAATGGATATCCCGCGAGTTATGTCTACTCTATAGGTGTGGACATGGGAAGCTTGGGAGAGAAGGTTGGGGAGGGTCATACTTGGAGAGATCGGGTATGACTACTATCTAAGGAGGAGTGAAGCACGGCCTTGTGACCGGGGTGAAGCGTGACCTTCGGACCAAGACGACAACAAGGGACTCAACCATCCCAAGTGTGGAGTATGAACTCTTGAAACGCCCTAATGTCTTTGGGCCATGCCTTGAGTTTGTATGAAGCATGGACGGATCTTCAGTATGCCCATGACCGAATAAACATATCAACAATGATCATGACCTACCCCAAATCTTACCCCCTTTTTTTATATTTGATTTCCGTTTAGTTTATTGTGCAGATATACAGGTTGAGACCGTGACAACTCAATTTGTGCACCGAAGAGTAAAGTAGTTCCTCACTCTCCGTGGGATCGACCATAGCTTACCACTAAGACTAGCCAGTCCGGTAGTGGGCTCAGGAGCGTTTATTGTCCGTCTGGGGCATACACAGGTATTTTGATTGTACCACACGATGGGTGCGTGTCAAAGTTGGCGCCGTTGCCGGGGAGTGACGCGCAACAATTTTACTCTTCATAATCCATCATCCGCTTACTGCTTGACGTGGTACGGTGAGACGCGGGATGGCAGCTGCTGCCCCGCAGACCATTCGTCAGCTGGCATTCCCGGCTGACCTGAATTTGAAACCCAGCGGTATAACCCTACCGACCATCGAAGGCCGGTATGACCTGAAACCAGACCTAATCCAATTGCTGTCCAAATTCCATGGCATACCTGAAGATGACCCAATCACACATCTCCAAGACTTCGAGATGATATGCTCAATAGAGGAGAACCAAACAACAATGGGAGAATACATTAGGTTGGTGTTGTTTCCTTTCACACTACAAGGAAATGCAAGGAAATGGTACTACAGCTTGTCCGCTGGTTGTGTGACCACATGGGCTGAGATGCAGCAAACATTTTTGGAGCGATATTACTCAGCAGCCAAAGTGTTTAGTATGAGGAGGACCATACAAAACATCGAACAAGGAGAGCTAGAATCACTCTACGAGTATTGGGGCCGATTCAAAGGATTGTTGGAAGAATGCCCACACCATCAAATTCCTGAAAATAATTTGGTGGAATACTTCCCAATAGGACTCAAGAAATACGAGAGAAAACTTGTTATTGCGGCATGTGGAGGTTCGATGTTTGACAAAACACCCAAGGACGTGTTGCAACTATTTGAAAGTATGGCCAGAGAGTCGGGAGCATATGAATGCAACCTTGAAGCACCAAAGAAGATGGAGGATGACAACCTCATTGAGTTGAGGAAGGAGATCAAAGAGATCAAACAACTCGTAGCAGTTGTGACCACACCGAAGAAGGCTCCTCTGTATGACCAATACAACATGACTGGACATCAAACTGATGAATATCAACTCTTCTTAGGAGATGGACCAATGGAGGATTTTGCTATGGGAGAAAGTGATGACCAGCACAAAAAGTATGATCGATTCTCTCACTCTTACAATGCTGAATGGAGTGAAAGTCTAAATTCTCAATGACGACATAGAGGATGGGAGAATCGGCAATTGCAGCCAGTACGGGGCATACTGCAGACACCCTCGTACCAGTCAGAACTACAAGAAGGACCAACTTGGGAAGAGTCAATGAAGGATGCCGAACTCTTCGGACCTGAAACAATGGATAAATGTAGCCAAGAAATCTTCCGTTGGGATGATATTATAGCAAAAGACGTGGAGAATCAAAGGAAACTTCCACCGGAAGAGATCAATCTGATCGAGGAAGCTGATGAAGCAAAAATGCAAAAGGAGAAAGACCTCGAAGAATGGCATGACGGTATGACCAAACCGCCAGGCACTGTAGCAAAATTGACAGGAATAGGCATACCGGAGTCTGATGAATCTGTCAGAGCAGCCCATACAGAAAAGGCCACCCAGAAATTGCCAACTACTGCACCGCCTTGTCCGAGTATCTTGGAGGAAGCTAATGATCACAAACGCCCACTACCCCAAAATGCCATAAAATTGAAAAAGGCAAAAATGGAAGGGAATGAGAAGTTAGAATGTGTGGCGGCGGTCATACCGAGCGAGGTACTCACGGAAAATTCGGATGAGTTGTTTATCCCATGTGCTATTGGTGGAAAAATAATTGAGCAAGCTAAGCTGGAGTTGGGATCATCAATCAATTTGATGCCCCTATCAATGTATAAAGAGCTCAACCTCGGATCCCTCGAGCCAACTGGAATGATCATACAGTTGGCAGACCGTTGGAATGCCCATCCCAACGGGTTATTGAAAAATGTTGAAGTGAAGGTCGGTGAAACCATACTCCCAGTAGATTTCTATGTGCTAGATATGGGACATTAGACTCAAAAAGGTTCTGGACTGATATTGGGTCATTCATTTATGGAAATTGCTCGAGTCTACATAAATGAGGATGGAGGAATCATGATTTGCATGCTCGGAGACACTACTTTTAAGTTCAATATCTCCAATGCTGTAAAAGATGCTAGAGTTCATCAACCGACAACCTTCACAGAGTTGGCCGAATACTATGTTGATAAGCTATATCCAGACAGAACTGTGCGGGTCATACCACAGAAGGAGCTGCTGAATGACCTTATTGACAGTAATGCTGCCAAACAAGAAGAGTTTAAGGGAACAAGTCTGGAATCATACTTTTTGGAAATCCCTAGCCAAGAAACTCCTGGTGATGATGGTGCACCTTCTCTATCAGAAGATGAAGTTGAACAGAAAAGGCAACAAGAACATGAGGAGTGGAGAGCCAATGCATACGATAGTGCTGGGATGTACATGGAGTTGGGCAAGAAGATTTACGATCCAGGCATATCAAAGATGGAGAAATGTTTTCTCCTAGATCCTTGTTTTGCATGATAGAAAAGATTGCGTCGAGCTCAAGACAATAAACAAGAGCGCTGATTGGGAGGCAACCCAAAATAAGGTCGCTGGTATGACCATTACTGCTTTGAATTTATGTTTCTTTTATTTCTTGTATTTTGTGTTTCTTGGAGGACTAACCTTACAGATGAGATGATCTGGATTCTATGCATCGGAGATCAAAATCCACTTTGCAATGAAAAGTGTGTAGGTGGGGTCGGTGGAGAATCGACAGGATGGTCAAGGGATTACCGAAGCAGCAGTGTGACATGTGGTCAGGGTCTGCCCCAACTGGCGAGACTTTCGCATTTTGAAGCAGCGGAAAATTCATTCTCCCACTAACCACCACTCCATGACTGCTACACATGATCTTCACTCCATATAGAAGTCAGAACATAATTTGTTGGACATCCGCCAAGTGAAGAGTCAATCTCTTGAGACCGAGTCCTCACACTCCACGAATAAGTTTTCTCTCCCTAGTAAAGGCCTTCGTTTTCTTTTGAGTCTTGAGTTTAGAGTCAGTCTGCACATGTTGTTGGTATTGGTGATTCATGCATGCTATTTGGTTTGACTGGTTTGATGAGCATTATCACATGATAGCAGTAGAGAGCATACTGAATAATCTATACCTGTGAGATTTGAGCCAATTTGCATTTATTTTCTGGTATGACTATACTGCTTAGTAACCCTAGAACTTGATTGTGGATTCTAGTTGGATGGTGTAGTTTATATGATTAGGGCAATTCCTTCAATTTAGAGCCCCAGATTTATTTCTTTGAGCTAAAAATGATAAATCCTTGCTAACCACTTTGAGCCGAATGAATTATTTTTTTTATAAGCCCTTGTATTAAAATTGATTAAAGGTATGACTCCCACACTATACGAAAGATAAAGGGCAGCTCATTACTTAAGGTGGAAAAGCATAAATTGAGAAAGGAGAGTCTGTTTTTTTTTTAAAAAAAAAAATAGAAATGAATCTGCTTTATTGAAGAAAAAAAACGGGAAAGGTGAAGTGGGAGTGCTAGTACTGGAAAAGATAGGTCGGTATGACCGGAACCAAGTTTTAAATTACTTATCCAAAAATCCTTACCTCTGCTCCGTATACCCCACTACAACCTAACGAAGACCCTTTGATGAATTGCACCAGATTGAACATTTGCTATGAATCCATGAACAAGCCTATAAGGGAAGCTAAGGCAGCATAGAACGAGAGTATACACTTAGCCATACACTTGAGTGTGTGAGAGAAACTGCTAATCTCTTCATGTGATTTATTTGCTCAATGGTTTGTGGTATGACATTACGGTTGATGCATGCATGTATGATCTGATCTGATAACTGTGCAGTTTCGTGTCTTGAGTCTTTATTTCTTTTCTTTCTTCTATTTTCGTCGGTGTCTTTTGTGAATCCACCTGCATACTTGAGGGCAAGTATGGTTTAAGTGTGTAGGTATGATGCAACTTCGACTTTTGGGCCTTTTGGGCCCCATTTTTCTTTTCTTTTGTGTTTGTATGAGTCGTATAGGGGAGAAAACAGATATTTTGGAGGTGGAAGCTCGGAAATGAGCATATGGACGAAATATGAGCGGAATGGGCATTACTGAGACAAATCAGCCCAAGTTGCATCTGAGCAGCGATGATTTCCAAAGTGTACCACCTGGTGCGAGGCTAACCGAAGGATGCAGTCAATATGACCATGCTGGACAGCAGCAGTCAGCAACAAGAGCCAAATATGGAAAGACGCGTGAAGGAGATATTAAGGAGATTCTGGCGAGTCCTAACAATGGAAGGATCTGGAAAAACGTGGAGTCAACTTAATCAATCAATAATTGATGGCCAATCACCAATCAGATCAATCAAGGATCAAGCTAAATATGGAAGGTGATCACTCATGTTGGTAAGGCCATGACAGACTGTCCCAATCAGCAAATATGGGCTATTTATGGAAAAACGTGTAAAGGGCCAAGGATGGAAGGTTTCAGCGAATCTGGGATATCAACAGCAAGAGAAAGATAAAGTCAACTCAATCAATTAAGCCAATCATCCCCAACAATCAAATCAATCACGATCATCTATTTATGGAAAGTCAGTCACAGGGATACTGTCAGACAGCTGGGTTAGGGTTAGACTGACGTCTGTCAACTATATAAAGCCAGCAATTGTGGCTGACAAAGTTGGCTACTCCCCATCATATTCTACTTCATTTTCAGTCCCAAGATACACTTTAGTTCAGTATTTTCTTTTACATTTTCGTACCAAACAATTTACTTGCTTTTATTTCAATTCCGTTGTGAAGAACAAGCCCAAGGCGGTTTGCCTTTGGTATTTATTCAAGTATTTCGTATTTTCTTCTATTCATGTGTTCATATTATTTTGTGTTTATGTATTTAATTATGTGTGAGTAATTCCCCTGGTGAGATTTGGGTGGGGAAAATGATTAAGTGTTGATATGTGAAATGTTCGCGAGGCATTTGTGCCATCGGTTGGATCCAGTGGTTCCAGAGAGATCTGAGCAGAATCCATTGGCAGTTCTGATCCAGCGGGTGATCTCCGCTCGGTTAGAGCTGTACCATGACAAGCAAAGGACAGGGCATGACAGACGGCAACGTTCAGTATGCCTATGACCGAGTAGCTGAGCAGCGCCTTCAATGGTGTTGTAGATCTGGATGGTGAGGAAAGGGCAAGGGGATACTGCGTCCTTCCCAGTCTTGGGCTTCTCTAACAATCAACCATCAACTGTGACGAGGCATCAAGCCATGGTTATCGACCAAAGGACTCATCTCGCGTATCGTAGATATATCGATGAACGGTTGGACGTAGTACCGGAAATGGATATCCCGCGAGTTATGTCTACTCTGTAGGTGCGGACATGGGAAGCTTGGGAGAGAAGGTTGGTGAGGGTCATACTTGGAGAGATCGGGTATGACTACTATCTAAGGAGGAGTGAAGCACGGCCTTGTGACCGGGGTGAAGCGTGACCTTCGGACCAAGACGACAACAAGGGACTCAACCATCCCAAGTGTGGAGTATGAACTCTTGAAACGCCCCAATGTCTTTGGGCCACACCTTGAGTTTGTATGAAGCATGGACGGATCTTCAGTATGCCCATGACCGAATAAACATATCAACAATGATCATGACCTACCCCAAATCTTACCCCCTTTTTTTATATTTGATTTCCGTTTAGTTTATTGTGCAGATATACAGGTTGAGACCGTGACAACTCAATTTGTGCACCGAAGAGTAAAGTAGTTCCTCACTCTCCGTGGGATCGACCATAGCTTGCCACTAAGACTAGCCAGTCCGGTAGTAGGCTCAGGAGCATGTATTGTCCGTCTGGGGCATACACAAGTATTTTGATCGTACCACACGACGGGTGCGTGTCACCTATGTAATTTTTTTAGGGCTTAAATCATCATCATCATCGATCATCACCATCATCATCCTAGGTTTGCCTAAGCATAATCAAACATGCATATCTCTTTCTTTCTCTTTATCACCATACATATACATATACAAAGATTGAGAAAATATTATACTTAAATAAAATAAATCAAACTCCTTCTCCTTCAAGGCTTGTATCGATGGTGAGAGAGGGAAGAGACCTTAATGGTTGGCTTTGATTTCCATGAAAGAAACCTTGGAGGATTCACCTCTAAACTTCAAAGAAAATGAACAAAATCGATCACCACTCCATGGCCAAAACTACCGAAAATGAGTAGGAGTAGGGGGAAGTGATCTTGATCTTAAAATGATCACAAAACTTAGAGGATGAAGATTACCTTGTTGATTTGGATTGAAAGTTGGAGATGAAGATAATCTTGAGAGCTTTGGAGCTTAAAACCTCAAACTTCCATGGTGATTCTTCTTTGTGTGTGTCGACGGTGAAGGGGAGAAGAGGGGAAGAAGGGCTGCTGCTCCTTTCTTCTTCTTCTTTCTCGGCAAATGGAGAGATTAGAGAGAGAGAGTGTTGCTTGATTTCTTTGATAGAGAGAGGAATGAGAGATGGAAATGAATACAATTGGAATGAAAAAGAATATATTTAGGGAGAGAGGGAGGAGATGTCGGCAGAGAGAGTGAGAGGGAGAGGGAGAGAAAATATCATGTTTTATCTGGTAAAAATTTCGCCGGAAGAAAAAGTTTTTCGGTAGAAAATATCCCTATTTTTCCGTTAACTCTCAAAACGTCTAAAAACTCTCCTCGACTCGTTTCCGACATCGGAAACACCTCTACTTCGTCTCATATCTCACGAAATAATTCAAGGAATCCAAATATCTAATTTTTATATCAAAATTCCATCTAACGAAGAAAAACTAAAAAATTGCTCGGTTAATTAAACCGTTAAGGAATAAAATTTTTAAACTCCTCTCATATGATCTCGGAAAAATTGTAATATATCTCAAAAGTCTTAGAATTAACTCTAGATTCAAAAAGATACTAATTAAATTAAATTTGGAGTCCGTCGGTGAATAGTGATTTTTCGGTTTTCTGCTACTATTCATCAAAAAGTAAAAGTTTTCAGAATTATCCAAAATTCATACTCATGCTCATTCTCACATAATAATGCTCAATCAATGCATCACATACTCGATTTGAATAATTAAAACGAGAAAATCACATCAAAACACCTAAGGGTATTTTCGTCATTTCACAAGAAAATTTCTTTTCTTAAAAAAATTTATCACTCAAGGCACATTATTTAAACATATAAACGCATTTAAAATGCACTCAAAGATTTATAAAAGTTCGGGGTATTACAACCTGAGATTTAGGTTTGTTAGGTATGCCAACTGTTTGAAGGTCTGCGCTTGTTGTGGTTGTTGCATAGCTTCGTGTCTCGCTATCCGTGCGGTCGCACGTAATCGTCATTCAGTTTGGTCTATGTTTGGATCAAAAATCAATGCTCTTGCTACTCAACGAGTTCCACGCATACACTAGTAGCGGAAGATGGAATGAGAAGAGTACAATTGTTGCGTGTCACTCCCCGACAACAATGCTAATTTTGACACGCACCCATCGTATGGTACGATCAAAATACTTGTGTATGCCTTAGATGGATAGTACACGCTCCTATGCCCACAACCGGACTAGTTAGTCTTAGTGGTAAACTAGGGTCAAGTGAGGAATTACTTTACTCTTCAGGTGCACAAGTTTTGGTTGTCACGATATAATCCTGTTTATCTGCACAATAAACTAAAAAGGCAATCAAATATAAAAAAGGGGTAAGATTTGGGGTAGGTCATGATTATTGTTAATATGTGTATTCAGTCATAGGCATACTGAAGATCAGTCCATGCTTCGCATAAACTCAAGGTGTGGCCCAAAGAAATTGGGGTGTTTCAAGAGTTTATACTCTACACTTGGGATGGTTGAATCCCTTGAGGTCATTTGGTCCAAAGGTCACGCTTCACCCCGATCACAAGGTCGTGCTTCACCTCTCCTTAGATAGTAGTCATACCCGATCCCTCCAAGTATTACCCTCACCAACCTTATCTTCCAAGCTTCCTGGCTTCGCACCTACATAGTAGACATAACTCGCGGGATATCTATTTTCGGTAACACGTCCAACCGGTTATTGATATATCTACGATGCGTGAGGTGAGTCCCTTGATCAATAACCATGACTTGATGCCTCCTCACAGTTGATGGATAGCCATTAGGGAAGCCCAAAACCGCGGAAGGATGCAGTATCCCCTTGCCCATTCCTTGTCTTCCAGATCTACAACACCATTGAAGGTGCTGCTCAGCTACTCGGTCATGGGCATACTGAATATTTCTGTCTATCATGCCTTGACCTTTGCTTGGCACGGTACAACCCTAATTGAGTGGAGATCACCCGTTGGATCTAGATTGCCCATGAAGTCTGCCCAGATCTCTCCGGAACCACTGGACTCAACCGAAGGCACAAATGCCTCACGAATATTTCACATATCAACAATTAAATTATTTCCCCACCCAATTCTCACCAGGGGAATTACTCACACATATTGAAATGCATAATCACGAAGATAAATAAACACATGAATAACATGAAATACGAAATACTTGAATTAAGAAAATACATAAGGCAAACCGCCTTGGATTTGTTCACGATAGGAATGAAAATACTGAAAGCGTAAATTGATTGAGCCGAAAAATGTTAAAAACTGAAAGTAAATTGTATCTTGGGCGGAATGACTAGAGAATTCTAGGGTAACCAACGTTTTGGCAGCCACACTTGCTGGACTTTTATAGTTGAGGTTGTTGTCACAGCCCCAAATCCTGAGGGACGGCAAAGCTGGGGTGCGACTAGGGTTTGGATTTAAGAGGCGGGGAAGAAAGGGGGATTTACTGAATAAACTGACATTAATAAACAATATAATTACTATGAACTTGACTTTATTGAATAAAAGAGAGTCGATCTCGAAGGATCGCTCGACAGAGTTGTTCACAAAAGAAACTAAGTTTAAAGTACGAAACTTAGACCGAAAGTTACACATTCAAAATGAAATAGTTTTGCAGCGGAATAACGTAGAACTGACATACTGATCTTCTTTCCTATATACAACTCAACTCAACCTCCGCCGCTTCCGTCACTCAACCTGCACATTTATAAATACATGCAGGGCTAAGTATAAACATACTTAGTGGGCACATTGCCGAAAATATATCATAAGAGTATAGATTAATCAGGCATCTCAAAAAGTAACGCATCGGGGCTTTTCATCAAAGGCCCGTGCTTACTAAACATTTTCCTCTTTTCACAATATAGCTTGATCAAGCATTTTTCTGATAGATGTTACGTTCAACTTGCCCATTTTAACGACGAGGAAGAGTTAACTTCTTCCGTGCACGTTCCTCACCGTGGCTGACTACCCCTCAACAGGGTACCACACATACCAGCTGCCGTGTACACTAACTCTGGAAAGCAGTCGGCTAATTCAGAGTCCGATCGACTTAGTTAGCAGTCGGCTAACTCATAATTCTGGAAAGCAGTCGGCTAACTCAGAATGGCACAAAGGAACTCACATACAACAAATCTTTTATGCACTGATAATCAATTTGAAAACACACTTATCAAAGCAGTAAGTAAACATTTTTGAGCATCGCTCATTTTATTTGATATATAGAAAAGCCCACCTCAACCGTTTACAGAACAAACTTTAACCTTCTGTCTTCCGTCCTGTCTTCAACTCCGACTTCCTTCTTTTATCGCAAATATTCAAACTTTAGTAATCGATCAAGATGATAAAAGAAAAGAAATTGAATTCGGGTAAGTCTTTTAAGCATTTGCACTTTAACTAATCTCTTTTGATTAAAGAAGAAATGAGACTCGAACACATCTCGTTTAGAACTAACTCGGTTCCTTACTCAACATTTAGAACATCATAACGGAAGTCGATAACTCATAACGATTTAAAAGCTCTTAAAGAATCAAGTTGAAAAGAATTCAACTTAAGAAAATGAGTTTCGGAAATTTTCTGCACAAGGCAGTAAGTATGGGGTCTCTGAAGAACAGAATACTTCGAATCAGGGGATGTGCCTTATGTCAAAAGAAATACACGGATGTCTAGTTTACTGTCCAATTTACGGATCTTGATTTCATTAAACGAGCTAAAAGTTATGGCCGTTTCCGTGAAGGGTCACAAAACTGCCGAGAAACCCTAATCGCTCGTAAAACTCGACGCACGATTCCCTAGGTTTGATCAATGCTATACAACCTTTATGTGCATGAAATTTCTATTATATTACAGTCATGACACACAATCATTTATCGCGAATACTTTCTCCTTCCTCGGTTAATAATATGTCGAACATTTTCTCGTCTTTTCAACTAACCAATTACTAAACCAATTTCATTTCAAATTCAACTCAATCTTTTAACTTCTATTTCATAACTCATATGAAATTATCATCATCTATACTCTTGTCTATTAATTAACAACAAACACTAATATCCAATTAGGTTCCTCGTTCGATTTTTCTTATCGACGATTCGTTTCCCGAAAAACTTCAAAAAGTCGAGACGTGACAGTCCAAATTTCGCCCGGAAAAATACATAAAACTGTCTTTTAACATTAAACTCGTATCCTAAAATAAGTGAATGTAAAGTCATACGGTTTTTCGATCTGAGTTCTCAAACGAAAATTCTATCGGACGCGAAAACCCTAACACAGTAGTCGGTTGAACGACTTCTGGAATTTATTTTCAGTAACGGGTTTCACGATTATTCTTATAACTGAATTTCTCTAACTTAGAAGTGTAAAGCCTTAATTAAAACGAAAATTTTTATTTCCGCGACGGAAGAAAATATTCGGGATATTACATTCTACCCCTCTAACGAAAAAAAATTTCGTCCCGAAATTTTGCATATCTTCTTCGAAAAGTTCCCACGTAGCTTCCTCTTGCCCGTGGTGATTCTATAACACCTTTAATAACTGTATTGACTTGCTTCTTAACTTTCGCACTTTTCGATCCAAGATCGATTGCGGTCTTTCTTCATAACTTACAATTTAAATCGGAAATCAAGAACTACGTCTTGCTACGTCTTAAGGATCGAACACATACTTTCTCAAATGAGATACACAAACATAATAAATATTCCATAGACTTGGCGTAACGGCCAATCTATACACATTTAAAACTATCTTTTTCAAAATATCTACTAATCATAATAAGCTTTGTCTAAGCTTATACTTGACATGAAAATAATTACCATATCCTTAAAAGGAAAATCATGAGGAAAACTTGTCCCCATATTCTAAATTTTAGTCTGATCAACATATATCACATAAGACTTTCGTCACCTCTAAACTTCTTTCATTCTGACTCGAATTTATCGACAGAATATATCTATCATTTCACTGAGTAAATTTAGTTCTAGATTCTTCCTTTCATCTACTTCCTTATGATACAACGGTTATTTAAACTTCCTTCCATACAAGGCCTCGTAAGGCATAATACTTATCGTAGCCTGATAACTATTTAGACTTTGATCTAACACTATCGTTCTTAACATTTCTTCTAATACTTGAATCGTTCTCTCGGATTCACTTAAAATTCTCTCTCGTAAGTCTGGTGTAGCTACTAGTGCTGCTATTCGGTTAGTTATTGCCTCAAGTGTATCGATCACCTCTAAATCCATCATCTCAAATTCTCGTATGATTTCTACGTCTCATATGGTCCCTTCAGTTCTAATTCTCCATTCAGGCTTGTAGTGCAGATATTATAGATATCCGTTCACCCATCAATATTCTATGAAAATTTGTAGGTTTCTCCCTGGCTGATCGAAAGAAATCTTTCTCTCGTAGCAGAGAATCGTTGTGTAGTTAATCGTATATCCAATCCATCTCAAGGATTATGTCCATGTTGAACATTTTCATCGTATTCAGATTTGTTCGCTACAACCTTAGAAGATCCTAAGTCTAATTCTGCCATGTGACCGTTGTCCTTATTCTGCTCTTGATCCTTAATCATGAATGCCCTTGGATTCTGCCGGTCCGACTGTTGAGACTGTTGTTGCGGATGTGCTTGAATAGCTCTCAAAGGTTGGGGCTGATTCCGGTTCTAAGTCGATTGTGAAATCTACTCAACGGTCTAGTGGTAATCCTGGTAACACTTCTAGAAAAACATCCTTATTTTCTCGAACAATTTTCACGTCTCCTATTATCCTTTCAGCTCCGCTTGTTTCCTCCTTCCTAATTCCTTTTTCCTCTATAGTTTTTTTTTATTGTTGAAATTGCCTTGATTCGGAGTCTGGTTTGATGCTGGTACGAGCGCTATAATTTTTCGTTCATCCGGCACTACTGCTTTCATTTCTAGGGCTTGCCCTAGTATCTTAGTGTAACTTAGTCCTCCGTGACTGGCTAGTGCCACTCCAAATTCATTCTTTAGACCTCCACGGAAATTCTTTGCTATTTTCTCTTCTGTACCCACCTACTCGGGTGCAGACCTTGACAACTCACAAAAGATTGTGTTGTATTCAGTCATTAACATCTTCCCTTACTTTAGATTCTAAACCTCTAATTCCTTCTTTGCTCTATAGGTCTTAGATACGCACTTGTCGTATAACGCCTCCTAAAACAAAATGGTCCCAAATATACCACTATGTGGTATCACAAATAAATATTAAACTTAGACCTAACACAAAAAGAATTGATCTCAGAGACTCTCCTTGAATATGTCGTCCCATACCGACATATTTTCAGAATCCCTCTCTTTTAGGTGTATTTCAGTTCATTCCAGTTCCCTCCGCCTTGAAGTCTTAATCGAAGCCGCTCCTTGATCGTGCCTCTATGCACCGGCGTTCACTCTGTACTTCAGCCCCGGGAATACAGGCCCACTAGCTTTCGTCTACTTAGTCGGAAAGGACGATTCGTTTCCCGAAAAACTTCAAAAAGTCGAGACGTGACAGTCCAAATTTCACCCAGAAAAATACATAAAACTATCTTTTAACATTAAACTCGTATCGTAAAATAAGTGAATGTAAAGTCAGGAGGTTTTTCGATCTGAGTTTTCAAACGAAAATTCTATCAGACGCGAAAACCTTAATACAGTAGTCGGTTGAACGACTTATGGAATTTATTTTCAGTAACGGGTTTCACCGTTATTCTTATAACTGAATTTCTCTAACTTAGAAGTGCAAAGCCTTAATTAAAACGAAAATTTTTATTTTCGTGACGGAAGAAAATATCCGGGATATTACAGTTGTTGCAGTCAATCTCCTCCTCCGGCAAACCATATTGGCGCGATTGATTGCTTTCCATATTTAGCTTGATCTTAGTGGGTGCTTAGTTGATCCGATTATTGATTGGCAATCACTGGTTGATTGATTAGGATGATTTGAATGCATTCCAGATCTTTCTGTTGCTAAAACTTGACCGGATATTCTGCAAATCTCTTCCACACGTCTTTCCATACTTGGCTTCGGCGGTTGGCTGCTGTTGTCGATCGTGGTCATACTGGCTGTATGCTTTGGTTAGCCTCACACTAGTCTACTTTTCTTCTCCTGGGAGAATCAGCTTCATGCAGTAGGCTGGAATTGCTTAGTGCCCATTCTGTCCATCTTTTCTTCATTTTTCTTGGACTGAGCTTCCTTCCTACGAACAACTGTTTCCTCCCTTATATAGACACTACAAACATAAAAAGACAAGAAAAATAGGGCCAAATGACCCAAAACTCGAAGACGCATCAGATGCGCAGGATAAAAAAGGAAACATGTTGAGAAGAAGAAGGCTGACAAGGGATCAGTTGCCTCCTCTTGTTTGAGGTGGATATTTAGGTGGATGTTTACCACCAACTGATATCAGCCAGAGAAAAAGTTTTGCCAGACTGTTGAAGGAAAGACTGTTTAAGGTCAGAGTCAGAGAAGAGATGACCTCAGCTTCCAGCCTTGGTAGCTTAAGATGAAGACCCTCCCTTAAGAAGGTGGAGGAGTCGAAGACGAAGACCATAGAGTAGGTTAGAATGTTAGGACTGTAGTTTAGAAAGAACTCAGTTGCAACTATAATCTCTCCCGAATTTGTTATCTATAATAACAAGTTGCTGGTTATTAAAGGTCTTCAGTTACTGATCTCACTTGATGACAACTATCTCGTTGTCCAAGATTGAGGTCAATCTTTTTATATTTTTATATGTTTTCTTATGCTAACCCTTTCCTCTTATAGATTAGAATTAAGTTTATCTTTTAGTCTTTTAGGTATAAGTTTATGGTATCAGTTAGGAAAGTTAGGTGTTGTGAGTTTAGAGTTTTGGCATCATCAAAAAGGGGAAAATTGTTGGGAAAATTAGTAAAAGATTTCGAATGATACCAAAACTTCAACCGAGTAGATGAGTGCCTTCAGTCTGAACTTAGCTAGAGCTCACTGTTTGAGCGTAGGGATTTTATCTTTACAGCTTTTAAGCAAAAGAAGACAACCAGACTAAAGAAAGAAGTTCGTGAAGAACTCAGCTGAGACCAAAAGTCAGCTGACCCTCAAACTCAGTTGAGACCTCAACCTCAGCTGAAGCACGGACTCAGTTGGACAACAGCTCAGTTGACTCCTCAACTAGCCCATGCAGCTGAAGCGTGAAGATAAGTTGTGTCGAACTCAGACGTCGCAAAGCAGAAAAGAGAATTCTTTGAAGACGTTGAAGGCAGAAGAGCTGCAGTCCAAATTCAAATCTACTCGGAAGCACAAGTCAGCTGGAGAACTTACCATAAATGGGCCGACAACAGTAACATTCATAAACATGAATTTTCTCATCTTTATAAGTTTATTTGATGGCAATTTGTATGGGAAATCGTGTTTGGAATGAGTTTTGTGCTTAAGTATTGTTATTTTGTGAAATATGATGCTCGTTCGTACTTTATTTGATTTTACAGAAAATTATAGGTACTCTTATGTAAATTGAGCAAAATAGGATGAAAGTACAGTTCGATAGGAGTTCGTAGGAGAAAACGGATCTAAAATCAAAGTTATAACGAAGGAGAACGGGCCAAAACAAAAACGTTGCACGCTGGACCAATTTGACACGCGGACAACATGCGAATTTTCGGGAATTTTCTTATTTTTGATTATTTTCTCCTATTTTGGTTATTTCCTACTCTTATTAGGATACAACCTTGTACTCCCCAAACCTATATATATATATATATATATATATATGTCCTCCAAAATACATCTAGATAACATCTTTCCTTTAATTATTTAATTTCTTATCTTTTTCTTCTATTATTTTTAGATTAGGTTAGTTTAGAGTTATTTTCTTGGAGGAGTTTTAAAGATTGGGAGATGAGAAGAAGAGGCACTCACGAACTAAGAATTCGACTACGGTTTTTATGTTATTTATTTGATATTGTGTATGATGTCTATGAGTAACTAATTTCCTTTTAACCTAGGGCTAGAGAGTAGATGGATAATTAACTTTGATTTTTATTTGATTGATCAGTTATGACCCTGTCTTCTTTCTTATGTTCTTGGTTTGATTTGTTTGCTTAATTGCTTCACTACCAATTTTTTATGATTTGATGTGTTTACTTGAGATCAGAAGAAGAAAGTTAATACTTGACCTAGAACATAGGATATGCATTGCTAAATAATCGGGAGGGGACGAGTCTTGTGTGAGAGCATTAATCTAATCGATCTTTTTGGAGTTGCATGCATATGATGTTTGTCGGGAACGGAAATCCTTGCATGTGATCAATATTTTATTTGCTATGGGAGTAGGTTTAAACTATCTTTGTGATTGTTCTAAGAAGAGTTGAGTCCCAGTGTTAATTGATTAATTGATTGAATCTTGAAGTTGATTTTCCATTGAAATCGAAATCTTAGGATATCTTCTCTATCTTAAATCTTTAAATCTTTTCCTTTGCTTTTGATTTTGTTATTTTGTTTAAATATTTGCATCTTAGTTTAATTAATCATTAAAGTCCGAAAGTCTCAATAGAGGAAGAGCACTTGAAAGTAGTCCTCATTGGAATTAATATAATCCCTGTGGAATACGACCTTGCTTCCCTATGCTCGATTACACCCGTGCACTTGCGGTGTGAAAGAAATTAGTGAACAAATTTTTGGCGACGTTGTCGGGGATTGTTTTTATTTCTAGTGATATTACGATTAGGTTGTTTGATACTAGTTTAGACATATATAAATAGTTTATTTTTCTATTTTTTTTTCTTTTCTTCTGTGAGGGGAATGATTGAAGCTTAGGAAGGATGACTTACCAATCGCAAGAAATAATTCGACAATTGCAAATCCTCGTAGATGAAAAGAAAGCCGAGAGGAGCTACCATGCAATGTTTCAGCCGATGTCGATCTATGATGGTACATATGATCCGTGGATTGATTCCATGAAGAATCAATCGTCATTGGTAAATATGGATTATCTCAATAATGGTTATTATGAGAACTTCTATTCTCACCAAGGAGGCTATCAAGGAGGCTATGAATTTTATGAAGGATTTTCTTACAAGAATGAAGTTGTTGATAAGCCGAAAAAGCCATCTTTTGAAGATATATTTGAGAAGTACATGATTGAATACGAAGTTAGGATGGAAATTGTGGATGCTAGCATGGAAGCTTTGGAAGCCTGCATGCTAAAGTGTGTTGTTCGAATGGAACAAATTGTTACCATATTGAATAATCAATTTCAAGACAAGACGTGCAATGAAACTTTGCATGACGAGCCACCAATTCCAAGTGAAGAGCCTCAAAGAGTCAATGAAGAACAAGAAGTCGAGAATGAAAAGGTTAGTGAAATTTCATATTCTTCATTTCTTCATCCTTGTTTTTCTACTTCTACTCTTCCTCTTCCTCAATGCTACCAAGAGGAGTGCATGGATGAACAAGTCCCCAAATTCCCTCAAGATGAGAGCCCAAAATCTTCTATCCACCAACCTCTGCAATTCCATAAAGATGAAGAATTTAAAAGTGTTGAAGAATGCAACGTCCTAAATATGGTCGATCCTTATCTCGACATGGGTGATACTTCGAAGGCTTGATTCTTCCACTTTTATTTAACTTCATCTTTCGATTTTATGTCTGAATTTTTTGATGTGGAATTATTTGAGTTTGGTAGTATTCTAGATCGTGCACAAGTTTGCTATGATTTCCAAGATTTTTTCAAGGATGTTATTCGACCATACCATTGGGATGCAACAGATGAAGTACTTAAATTTGATGAAAAGTGGCCTCCACCTATACCTCCACCTCTTCGGTGAGTTTGTTTCAATCAACCTCCTCTTCTACTTGCAAACTTATTCTACCTAACCGTTGAATAAGTTTTGGGGGATAATGAAGGGGGTTGATTTTATCTTTTATTGCTTTTTAGGTAGTTTTTTTATTGTTATTTTTTTTATGCTTTAGTATTTTTGGGATGAAGTCTTGAGTTGCTTCGTTTTTAAAGTGCTTAAAGTTGTTTTGACATAGGCATAATTATGGTGATTTGTGTGACTTGGCTTATGATGAAATTGAAGATTTTGTTTTGAATTGAAAATTGATGATTGTGAGTTTTTCATGATGGATTGAGTATGAATTGATAGATTGATTGTTTTAGCCTCTTTAACTTGAAAATAACCTATGTGAGATTTGAGTCGTGACTATTATATTTTCATAGTCTATTTTATTCTTGTGTGGTTTGTCAAGAATGCATGTTAATCTCTAGAACTTGTCATGAATCTTCCTTAAGGTTGTGTTAGTGTGCTTAGAGTTAGGAGATGATTTAAGGTCATCCTTGTTAGCCAATTTTTCCTTCTTTGTTGTCCAAACTTATTAAATATTATCCTAGTTTGCCACTTTGAGCTTTTGAGCCATTTCTTTGATAAACTAATGGTGAGTTGGGGTAGATTTTTATAGGAAATTGGTTGTGTTTAAAAGAATAAATGCAAGGAAGTATTGAAAAAGCACATTTGTTTGAAAGTTTGATTTTTGTAGCCCTTATAAGCTCATAAAAGATAGAAAAGTGATGGTTTGAAAAGAAAAAGAAAAAAAAAGTTGAGAAAAAGGAAAAAGTAAGAGCATAAGATGGCGTAAGAAAGAATGATGCTAAAAAAGAATGTTGTGTTGAGATTGTGAAAAAGAGGTACAAGTTTGTGTAAAGTTGCAAAAGGCTTGTGATATCTTTGAAAGTTGATTTTTGTTTAATTAGAGTCACTTAGCCTAAATTTCCATTCCTTACAAAAGAGCCAATATTACAACCAAAATAAAGTCCTTTTTTATCTTAATTTTGAAGAACACGTTTGAACGATGGCGAGGTAAGATAATTGGTAAGCTAATGGTAGGTTGCATGTTATGTTTTTTGAGTGTATACACTTCCCATCTTATACACCTGAGAGTTGAGAGTTTACTTAAATACTTCCCATGTCGTGAGGACTCGAAAGTTTATTGAGGCTATAATGATTGATTTTTTAGTTTGTACTGAATTTGGATTGGGATTTTCACATGATTCTGGTTTTGTTTAAAATTTCTGAAGCTATTGAAGTCGTCGTTTTGCCTTAATCCATGTTTATTTTGTTCTTTTCTTCTTCTCGTTGTATGAGGACAAACAACCCTTTAAGTTTGGGGGATTGATAAACATGGATTTTCTCATCTTTATAAGTTTATTTGATGTCAATTTGTATGGGAAATCATGTTTGGAATGAGTTTTGTGATTAAGTATAGTTATTTTGTGAAATATGATGCTCGTTCATACTTTCTTTGATTTTGAAGAAAATTGGAGTTAACCTTATGTGATAGTACAGTTCGATAGGAGTTCATAAGCGAAAACGGATCAAAAATCGAAGTTATAATGAAGGAGAACGGGCCAAAACAAAAACGTTGTGCGCTGGCCTAGTATGACACGTGGACAGCATGCGAATTTTCGGGAATTTTCCTATTTTTGATTATTTTCTCCTATTTTGATTATTTTCTACTCCTATTAGGATACAACCTTGTACTCCTTACACCTTTATATATATGTCCTCCAAAACACATCTAGATAACATCTCTCCTTTAATCCTTTAATTTCTTATCTTTTTCTTCTATTAAATTTAGATTAGGTTAGTTTAGATTTATTTTCTTGCAAGAGTTTTGAAGATTGGGAGATGAGAAGAAGAGGCACTTATGAATTAAGAATTTGCTTACGGTTTTTATGTTATTTGTTGAATATTGTCTATGATGTCTATGAGTAACTAATTTGCTTTTATCATAAGGTTAGAGAGTAGATGGATAATTAAGTTTGATTTTTATTTGGTTGATCAATTACGACCCTCTCTTCTTTCTTATGTTCTTGGTTTGATTTGTTTGCTTAATTGCTTAGCTACCAATTTTGCATGATTTGATGTGTTAACTTGAGATCGGAAGAAGATAGTTAATACTTGATCTAGAACATAGGACATGCATTGCAAAATAACTAGGAGGGGACGAGACTTGTGTGAGAGCATTAATCTAATCAATCTTTTTGGAGTTGCATGCATATGATGTTTGTCAGGAACAAAAAACCCTTGCATGTGAACAACAGTTTATTCGCTACATGAGTATGTTTAAACTATCTTTGTGATTGTTTAAAAAAGAGTTGAGTCCTAGTGTTAATTGATTAATTGATTGAATCTTGAACTTGATTTTCCATTGAAATCGAAACCTTAGGATATCTTCTCTATCTTGAATCTTTAAATCTTTTCCTTTGCTTTTGATTTTGTTATTTTGTTTAAATATTTACATCTTAGTTTAATTAATCATTAAAGTCCGAAAGTCTAAATAGAGGAAGAGCAATTGAAAGTAGTACTCATTGGAATTAATACAATCCCTGTGGAATACAACCTTGCTTCCCTATGCTCAATTACATCCGTGCACTTGCGGTGTGAAAAAAATTAGCGAACACCCGTGCACTTGTAGGTGGAGTGACATACTTTTGGTAGAGATCAAACGGCTCTTTCCAACATGGCTAGTTAGATCTTCCTCTATAAATAGAGGTCTCCACACCAAAGCTCGTGGGGCAGACACAAGCACGCAGAAGTGCCAAGAGAGACAAAATCAAGAATAAAGTAGCAGCAGCAGACCACCTCTTTCTCTAGCAAGAAGACCTCAGTTGAAGACCAATAGAAGTCGAGTGTCCAAACCTCCTGCTGTTTTTCCATCTAGCCTCTCAGAAAGCTCCTTCTTTGATCGAGTCTAGAATATAGGTTCTTACATATATTGTGTCTGACCGGACTGTCTCCCAAAATATCAAGTCCGAAGCCTTAGGACAAACCGACGAAGCCTCCACTTCTCTTGGTGTAGAAGGCATCTTAGTTGGAAAATCTCCAACCCTCAACCCATAGGTCTGACTTTGAACCCGGAATCAAAATTACTAGGTTCCTTTAAACTCGTAATCAAAGACCGGGTCCCTTGGAACCCGAAATCCAAGACTAGGTTCCCTAGAACCCGAAATCTAAGACTAGGTCTACTTAGAACCCGTAATCTAAGCCAGGTTGTGCACTTGCCCAGAAAAGTGTTGTAAGGTCTTTTTCGAGCCCATAATCGAACTCGTTAGGTTGCAAGGTACCCAAAAACCAAGTGGAACGTTTGGTAAGCATGTTTAAGCTTATCTAGTGGATTACTTCACCTAAAAAGAAGTTATGGACGTAGGAGGTCAATCTCTAAACCACGTTAAAATACTGTGTCATTTACATTCTGTATTTACATTCATTATTTTACATTCAGTTACCTAACCACCTGACCAACATACAAACTATAAATTTACAAACTGCACTAACTTTGGGAACTTGACCTTCCCCGTTTTCACAAAGGTTTCAGTTTAAGTAACGAGCTTAATTTCCACCAACTTCCGCATACGCTAAACTGTTTTAAAACCTCAGTTGGACTATACAACTGACCCTCAGTCAAATAAGTCAGTTGTGCACCCAACTATGTGATCCGCTCCAAGTGACCAACTTAGTTGTAGAGCTGCTTCAACTAACCTTTCCAGTTATTGAGCAAACTGACCTGAGCAGTTACTCAGTGAAAAGATTTTTAATGCAACAAAAATTGCTACTGGTGTATTCCCCCCCACCTCATACACCAGATACTCGTTACCGCCCACTCTACTCTATCATATGTGTTGCTCATATCTAGCTTTAAAGCTGCATAACCATCACTTCCTTTTTTACGATTCCTGAGCCAATGTTGACATTCAAAGCTCACTAGGATGTTATCCATAATCAACCTTCAACGAATGAAAGCACTCTAAGCCGGATCAATAATTTTGTCAAGAATACCACGAAGCCTATTCACCATAACTTTGGAAATAATCTTGTAACTAGTATTACACATACTGATCGGTCGGTAATTTGAGACAGTCAATGGCTTCTGAACTTTTGGAATCAACGCAATAATTATACCATCCCATTCCCGAATCGACATATAATCATTAAGAGCTTTAAGGATCTCGCTAGTCATAAAATTACCTATCGCTAGCCAAAATCTTTGAAAAAATCTAGATGTAAATCCATCTGGTCCCGGTGACTTAGACGGGTGCATGTCAAAAATTGCTTTCTTTACTTCCTCGGCTGTATACGACCTATTAAAAGAATCATAGTCAGTTGACTAGAGTTTCTGCCTTATACAACTAGTCAACCTCAAAATATCCACTATATTTGGATAACTAGATGTAAAGATCTCAGAATAGTAGTTCGCAATCCATTGCCGCTTTATCCTTCTCCTCCGTCCGCCACACTCCATCCTTATCCATCAGCCCTCTAATGTAATTTCTACAACGCCCCTTCGAAGCTTGAGCATGGAACATAAAAGAATTACGATCCCCATCGCGGAGCCAATTCAATCGAGACCGTTGTTTCCAATGACATGTCTCTATCTCCACAAGTTTCTCAATTTCAGCAGATAAATCCAGAATAGCTTGCGGAGAGAGTTTAGAGCTTTCTACTTTCATAATCCTCTGTCTTTCCTTCCTCGGTTCATTAATTCGCTTGCCAATCTTATCAAGTCGACATCCCGGCCATTGTTTTAAAAAGGCCTCACAAGCAGAGAGCTTCTGTGGAACATGATTATACAAGGAATTAGTCTCCCCTTCGCATAAGAAATTCGGAACAAAGCTTTTATCAAGCATCCATTTATCCTCAAACCGAAATCTTCATTTTCCCTTCATTGCCACCTTTACATCGTCCTTCTTCAAACAACAAATGACTGGTCTATGGCCGACCCATAAAACTCAAGAGCTTTGGTCGAAGCATTGAAGAAAATATCCCTCCATCTTGAATTTGCTAAGAATCTGTCCAATCGTTCAAAAATTGCGCCTTTCTTCCTTTTACTAAACCAAGTGAAAGACAGACCAGGATAGGCAATCCCACCCAATCGACAATATAAGAGAGAATCAGGAAAATTATTTGTCTGAGCCAGAGACCGAGTCCTAACCCAGATTTCTTTCACGAACTTTGGGAACTATACAACATTAGCATATGCTACCATTTACCATACCGGAATGTTGTAGCATTGTAGTTTGCAATCCGTGAATTTTTCGAGAGCGTTTTTCATCACTTTGACTGTAAGTTTTATTTTCTCACGAGTTTTGCCGCATGATCAGCACGTGATAGCCAACAAGAGAAGAGCATATGGCTCCATATATTTAATGGCATGATGTAGATTGTAGAAGTAGAAAGTATCCAACTTAGTTACGAAAATGCCAATTTTGTGCACTATTAAGATCCATATTGATTATGATTTTTCTTTGACATATATTTCATTGGTCCCTCAAAATTTGCAACAGTATGGACAAATAATAGTGTCACTCCTTAAAATATGCACTTTACTATAACAAATTCAAATACTAGCCACTAGAATAAAAAGAAAATCTAAATACCACCCTCACTACACACTATTTTTTTTTTTTTTTCAAATATTAGCCACTTTGAAAAATATTCACACACAATTTTTTTTTTTCAAATAAGGAAAATATTAACTCCCTCCGACCCACTCATATTGTCATCTGTTTCTTATTTAAGTGTCCCACTCATATTGTCATTTTCCAAATAAGGAAAATATTAACATTTCAAAATCCTTCAAAAGTGATGGGACCTACCTACTTTTTATCTTTTTACACTTATTCTTATTCTTCATGCTGAACAGTAACATGACAATATTAATGAGTCGGAGGAAGTATTTGTTAGAGTCGTGTACGACAGTGATTTTACACTTTTAAGGTTTAATACATGACTACCAGTCTTTGGCCTTTAATATTCGAATACATACATGTGGAATCATATATTCGTGTATTAATAGGTCAAGACATTACACTACATGATTGAATGATCGTGTATTGTATTCGGGTATTTGAAGGTAAAAATAGAGTAAATATATACACGATCTTACATTCGTGTATTAAAAGACACAAATATTTGAAAATAAATAAAGATGAATGCATGGTCGTTAATTCATGTAATCAATGCGAATCTAAACAAAAGTGTGTGTTTCTTTTTTTTTCTTTCCTTTTTAATCACAAAAAGTTACTTATATTTGGACTTCTTATTTGATTGACTATATTGTTTGGTTTGCAATAACAATATACTCCAAATTGTTTTATAATATTACCGTAGTGGCAATGTATGTATTTATATGATTTATGAATTATATACTAAAGCTCAATCTCGTTGAATTTAGACTAGTTTTTTTGGGCACGGAGAGATAAATATAAACGATGAATTTAGTGTATTTGTATAGAATATTCTATGGGAGAAGTGCAAATATAGTCACCCTGAAAAGAAAAGTGCTAATATAGCCACTTTTTTAAAAACGATCAAATATGGCCATGCATACACGACTAGCATACACGACCATCATACACGACCTAAACTGGTCGTGTATGCTGACCATGTATACACGACTAGCATATACGACCATAGCAATATACACAACAATGCACACACGACTAGCATACACGACTATATCAGTATACACAATATGAATACACACGATCATATCAGCATACACGACCAACATATACGACCAATATACATGGTCGTGTATGCTGGTCGTGTATGCAAGTCGTGTATGCGTGGCCATATTTGATCGTTTTTAAAAAAGTGGCTATATTTGACTAATTCTCATATTTTATTGCTGATATTAGAGTGGTGTTTTTAGATGAGATAGTATTTTTTTTTCAATCCTTTAATTAACCCGCAAGGCATAACTTTTGCAAAAAAAGAAAATATGCCAAACTGAGTAGGGCGCTCAAAAAAAAAAATAGATGTCAAATTGAATGGGACATAGAGAATATAGATGATTTACAGAATCCGGTATGACTTACTTTGGGCCAAGGCCAGAATTGAATATATACCCAAGTTTGTCAGCCCATCACTAGATTATTGCAACCCCAAGTTATTTTAATACGAAATTTATATTCTCCACTAGCTTGTTATTTATTTGGAGAAAACTCACTAAACAAGACACATGTTTGGGTCCACAACAACATTTTGCTTTTCCACATGTTGTGGTTCCTTTGGACCATTGATTTTATTACAGTTGTAAGAAAATTATAGCTGTAATATGAAAAAAAAAATAAAGTTGAAAGACCATACATAAATTTAGTCTCCCTAGTTACATCAGTATTTCTACGTACGTTTGATGGTCCCGATACGAGTTCTGGTGTATGGGGGGGGGGGAGAATACACCAGATACGACTTTTTAAAACAACCTCCTAAAAATAACTCAACCGAGTAAAAAAGCTCAGTTGGAATCACAACCGAGTAAGAAACACTCGGTTGGAAGTGATGTGCTATACGGAATGTGGTGGAAAATAACTCGTATAAAATCAGCACACGTTTTTATGCACGGTTGGTCAATAACAAAAACAGTTGAGAAAGAATGCAGTTTGTATGCAGGTTAGATAGTCAGTTGAATATGCAATAAGATAACTGAAAATAAACACAACACACAAAGATTTAACGTGGTTCGGAGAGAACTCCTACGTCCACGGGGAGTTGTGAGTCCACACAACTCAGCCCAAGTTCTTCTGGACAAACCACAAAGCTTACGCGGGCTTTGCAACCGTTGAGATAAGTTTGCGGGTACTTATCAACCTTACAGTTTAGTTTTCGGGTACTAAACAGCCTATCTACTCAGTTACGGGAAGAGTAGGGTCCTAAAACATTTTCAGGTGAAAGAAAGGGATTCCAACTAATAGCTCGAACACGAAGTGAGCTATGATCTAACACTCTACGAACTCTCACAAAGTGATGTTCTCAAGGTTGGATCTAAAGACACTCAGACAGAATCTAACACTCTAGAACTCTCAACTAATGATGTTCTAAGAGAATGAATGTGGTTCAGCTCGAGTAAGGAATTTAGTTCTTTCTTTCGCTCTTGGCAATTGTCTGTCTCGTCTCGTGTGTGTCTTGTCTTGTGAGTGAATGAAGGCCTCTATTTATAGGCGGAGAGAATCAACTAGCCGTTTGAAGAGCTGTTGATCTCTGTTCTTTGATAGCGATGGCTTGTCTCTCATCTCTGCAGACTTTCCGGATTTGGCAACTGCGTGCTTCTGCTTTCCACTTGAGACAGCCTTGTGTTGGGCCAAATGAGGTAATGACAGAGAGTCAAACCTTCACGTGACTTCCTAATTTGAAATTCAAATCTTAACCTTTGACCTCCAACACTTGATAGTTGGTTGAGTCGTGTGATCTTCATCTGATTATTCTTCAGCTGATGTTCTATCTGAACATGTGAACTCTCAGCTGACTTTGAACTTCAAGCTGTTGATCTTCTTGGTTCAGGTCCTACAACTGATGTTCTGAAACTGAACGCTCAGTTGTCCTTCTTGTATCCGATCAGTTGGGTTCGAACGCTCGGATGACTTTCTTTCATCTGATGTTCTCTTCCCCTATCTACTTCTCATTTGATGAACGCTCAGTTGTCTTCCTTACAACTGATGTTCTGTTGCAACTTCTCTTGAACGAAACTTCCTCATTTTTCAATGCTTAGATGACTTTTGCATCTTCCACTTTGAATGCTCATCTTATGAACGCTCAGTTGTCTTCCTCACAACTGATGTTCTATCCGATTGAAGCCTTGTTGCCGTCTTCAGCTGGAGTCCTGTAAAGATAAAATCTTAACACTGCTCAAACAGCGAGCTTAACTACTATCATTAGGATCTGGCAACATCTACTCGGTTGGGGTCAGTTGGTTTTGGAATCAATCAAAACTTTAATAAATTTCCCAACAATTTCCCCCTTTTTGATGATGCCAAAACCCCTTATAAGAATTCTAAAAACCCTTATAGATCACAACTGATCTAAATCTAACTGACTTATCTAAAATCTCAGCAGAAATTCTAGACTGTCTATAAGATGAAAATATCAAGGGGTTAGCACAGTTATAACATGGTACTGAAATAACTTTGCGATTCAGAGCTTGGACAATGAGAGATTGTTCATCAAGGTGAATCTTATAACTGGATAGTTTTCATTACAACTGATTGTTACAAAGATAAGCACAAAAACCAAAAATTACAACAGTTGCTCAAAAACTATCTGAGCTAAAATTGTAGCTCATACTTACTGAAAATCCTAACAAAGATTTCTCTCTTAGCAGCTGACTCCTTTGAAATATCAACTCCGTGCTCCTTGCAAACTTGTCTCGCTTCAGCTGCAATCTTTGTCCTGTTGGGGGTTTGGGAGTCTGGAAGGAAGGGAGGCTTATAAGTAACCTTCTGAGGGACGGGGACAGTGTTCAGATCCAGTTTTGCTTCAATCATCGCACGCCTGAACTGGCTGAACATCCCTGGGTCCCCAGTGTGCAGCTCGGTTAGCGCTTCCTTCAAGGCTTTCCTCGGATCGTCAGTTGCGTAAACCTTCCTGTAGTAGAAGTCAGTTACGAACTCCTGCTTGAACATCTCCCATTCCTCGTTCCATTCAGCCGGCATCCATTTATCCACATGCCTGAACTGACTCTGAAGCTTAGTCTTTCCCGGCAACCTCTGCTGTCTTAGCCGAGCTTCAGCCTTGACTTGATGTTTATCGATTCGGCGATGGCTGCGGGATGCAATGTTTCGATCCAAGTTTTTGATTATCTTATCCAGCTCCTCCTCAAATTGGTTGACCCTTCGAGCTTGGCTGGCAGCAAACTTCCTGATCCAGCTCGGGTTCAAGTAGTCTTTCTCCTCAATATCCATAGCCTTGGCAGCTGCAATGCACTCTTTGGTTGTGATACCGTCGAGTTCCGAATCAAGCTTGGCTGTGATCTCGGCTATGGAGTTGTACGAAACTCCAAACTTCTCCGCCAGCTCCAAGTCTTTTGACATTTCGGCTCCACCGACTTCGGTTGACTTGGGAGCGGCCTTCTTCGTCTTCTTCCTCAGCTGAGATTTTGCTGCAGCTGGCACTTCTTCCTCGGCTTGGGTCTCTTCTTCTTCCTGCATCTCAACATCCGCCTCTTTATCTTCCCCCGTTTTGGCATCAGCAACAAGGCTTGCTACTGAACCATCGAGAGAGGTGAGCTGTTGTTCGGCGAGTTGAATGCGGTTGAAGAGTTCATCAACCGCGCACTCGATCTCCATCTTCTTCGCTAGTTCGGAGTCCTGACGCTCTTGTTCGGCTTTTTTTAATGCAGAGAGGTTTTCAATGACCTCAGTTTGAAAAGCAGCGAACTCAGCCCATCGCGACTCGAACCGAGACTCCCATTCAGCATCTTGAGTCTGTTGGGACTTGTCGAGATTGGAGTCGGACAAGGATTTGATGACGTTCAGCTCAGACCTGAATCCCAGCACAGTTGACTTCAATTCAGAAATTTCTTGACTGGTGGAGGAGGAGAGTTCGTCCAGCTTTATCTTTAGTGAAACATTCTTCTCCACCAGCTCTTTGTGCTTCTCTTCTCGTGCTTCCAACATCCTCAGCTGATTGTCTTTATGTTGCTGGAAGTTGGCAAGCAGTTCGGTCCTCAGCTGGTTCACCCTCTCAGCTATCAGCTCACAGATTTCTTCAGAGGAGGGAGCTGGCTGATCAGCTGGAGGAGCTTGTTCAATCAGAGCTAGAGGCTCAACTGTGACCATGGCTTGTCGGTTGTCCAGGTACAGCTTCAGCTCTTCTTCTTCTTCCTTTGCTGCTGCTGCGGCTGCATCCAGATCATCAAGGAACTCAACTGACTTGATGAGCATGTTGTCAAGGAATTCAACGCAGTCTCGTCCAGCTGTTTCCCTTGTATCAGAGCCTTCTGCCTTGCTTTGGTCCATCCGATGCGTGAGCAGGGCCACCTTGTTGTTGTAAGCCACTTCCAGATTTGAGTAGTTGAAGTAGACTCGGATGCGAGACTCGTCAGCCTTCAGTCGGTCCCAGCTGTGCACCCTGATTGTGTCTTCCTTCACGTACCAGTGACTGAAGATCAGGTTGAACTGGTACAGTAGCTCGGTTCCGAGTGTGGCGAAGACCGGCATGTCACAAGCTTCAGAGAACATGCCTATCAGTTTCTAGAAACAATAGGCCACCTTGCCTTCATGTTCCATAGCGATTGCCTGTCGGTCAGCTTCATCGTCTATCGGGGAGGGGGATAGAT
Organism: Schizonepeta tenuifolia; assembly: GCA_029490685.1. NCBI lineage: Eukaryota > Viridiplantae > Streptophyta > Magnoliopsida > Lamiales > Lamiaceae > Schizonepeta > Schizonepeta tenuifolia. Next base: position 35,463,760 of record CM055958.1, on the reverse strand, counting down.
CATATGGTAGCGGTTCAAATGTTTCATCAATGTTGGCCAAAGAATCGGTCACAACATCGGCATTGAGCTGGGAGCTCGGAATATCAGATTCAGTTGGGAGGGGGGTTTCAAAAGGTTCCTCAACATTGGCCGAAGGAGCGGTCACAATGTTGGCAACGAGCAATGAGATCGGAATATTTGGTTGTGGTTGGGTTGAAAGAGCAAGAGGCTCTGGGGGCGGTACGGCATCAACTCCTACCGTGGGGGAGGTTGGATCGTGTTCGATTTCCTCAGAAGAGGAAGATGCATCCGACGTCACGTCTGTCTCTATCCCGTCTGCCTCATCAGCTCCGGTGGCACGAGGGACGATCTCGAAAGAAGCGGCCTCAGCTGAGCGGCTCGACTCGGATGGCTCCTCAGCTGGTATTGCCTCCTCAGTTGGTGCATCCACATCTGGTAGCTCCTCCTCAGCTGATGCATCCACAGCTGGCTCGTCAGCTGGAATCTCCTCACCATGCTCCTTAGCCGGCTCCTCAGCTGGCATCTCCTCAGCTGGAATAACCTCGGCTGGTGCTTCAACCGACTTCTTGAATTTTACCCTTAGCCTTTTCTTGGCAGGCTCCTCCTCCTTCTCTTACACTAACTCAGCTTGTCATCGACGTGCAACTTTGGATTTTGTGGGTCGAACGACAGCTGGTTCCCCCTCAGCTGTGGGCTCGGCAGACTTCGCAGCCTCCTTCTTCTCCTTAGGAGTGTAGACACTCCTAAGCACCTCATGTGCCTTCTTCGCTGTTGGGAACAACATCAACTTCTTGACTGGGGTCTCTTCGCAATCTTCCCATACCATGTTCCGACCCTCAGTTGCGATCAGGATCAGAGCTGAGATCTTGCATCCGAAGTTGAGCGTCCCCTTCACATTCAACAGTTTCTCTCCGGAGTCAGTTGTGGTCTCAGAGATCTTCTGTTTCTCCAGGATCAGTTGGTTCAGAAAATATTGAGACCAGTTGATCTCGTGCTTGTGCTCCAACGCCAACAACTGCTTCAACTTTGGTCGGCTGATGTCGCCGAAAGCTCCACTATAGCCAAACACAACCTTGGACACAACATCGAACAACAATCGATGTTCTGGCTTCAACTTCATCCTCTACATATTGCTCCTCAACCTTTCCGGGGTGATCAGAGCATTCTCCAGGAACTCATCTGCTTGCTCCTCGGTTATGTTCTCAAGAGATTCTGTGGCGGCGTGGTTCACTGGGATGACATGGCGGAGGACGTCGAAAACTGCTATGGGAAAGGAAACACGGCGAATAGTCCTAGCCGGAACGTCGCGATGCCGACAGGAGACTTCCGTTGTAAGTCCTTCTCTGCTGTCGATGGAGGCATTCAGATTGACGTAAAATTCGCTGACCTTGCGCCTGAGCAGGTGGGTGGGGCAGAGCTTCGCCCATTCCAAGAGGCCATTATCTTAGAGGATGCTTGCGATGAGAGCCAACACCGGCGACTCCAATTCCTCGTCGGAGAGGATCTGTTCGAAGCGAATCTTCGACACCAGCAGGTCAAACGATTCTTCGTAAGAGGTGGGGACTAGAGATAGTCCGGAAGACGCCATTTTCTTACCTTTGGGAGCCATTTATGATCACTGCGAAGGTATATATATGTTAGACAATTTCTGAGAAGACGATGAACAGTTATTGCAGATAGATATGAATGAGGAAGGTAAGAGATCACTTCTTGATTTTCCGCTATATATAGGTTTTTGACTCGATTGAAATCGACGGCTGGGGTTAAATGGCGCGAATCCATCAACGGTTGAGATCACGCGACTGTTGACTATCTTTGACTTGACGTCATGCACCGAGTTCCAACCCGCGCGTGAGAAGGTGTACAGTTTTTCTTGTCAGCCCAGTCGCACTATAAAGTAGGCTATAGATGTTCAGCCGTACTTTACATTTAATGCGACATGATGGCTATTTTAATGTAACTGACTTGCTCAGAAATGTTTGAATTTATTTCAAACATTCTCATTTAAGAACATAACACCTTCAACCATAAATGTTACCTGCCAGCTGATATTGGAATCAGTTGTGTTCCCATGTTGCGGCATACCGTCAGCTGACTCGAGTTCGTCTGTTCAGCTGACGTCTGATCCAACATTGCAGCATACCATCAGCTGACTCGAATTCGTCTGTTCAGCTGTCGTCTGATGTCTTCGGTTGGCAATCCGCATCTGAGATTCCCCCTTCATCTGAGCTTCCCCCTCAGATGTATATCTATCTCTTCACCTCAGCTGGTTCCTCAATTGATGGATCCAGCAATCCGAGTAAATCACATAACATCTTGAACCGTGCTTCGGCTAGAGGTTTGGTGAAGATATCTGCTCTCTGAATCTCAAAGGAATCTTTTCCATGGATACGTCCTTCTTCTCAATATGGTCTCTGATGAAATGATGTCGGATGTCAATGTGCTTCATCCGAGAGTGATGAACAGGATTCAAAGAGATAGCAATGGCACTTGACCTATCACAATGAATGGGAACTTGTCCAGTTGCAACTTCATAGTCTCTTAGCTGTTGCTTGAGCCACAACACTTGCATGCAGCAGCTACCGGCAGCCATATACTCTGACTCGGTTGTAGAAGTGGCAACACATGCTTGTTTCTTGGAAAACCACAAAACTAGCTTGCTTCCCATGAACTGACAGTGTCCAGATGTGGACTTCCTGTCCAACCGATCTCCGGCTAGATCTGCATCTGAGTATCCAGTCAGTTAGATGTTGTCATCGGTTGGATACCACAACCCAACATTTACAGTTCCCTTTAGATACTTGATGATGTTCTTTGCTGCCAACATGTGAGCTTCCCTCGGTTGAACTTGAAACCGTGCACACACTCCAACCGCGTAAGATATGTCTGGCCGACTAGCGGTTAGATATAGCAAAGAACCGATGATCCCTCTGTACTTACTGGCATCCACAAGCTTTCCCTCGGTTCCAGGTTCAATCTTCCAGTTAGTATTCATCGGGATCCTTGTAGTCTTACTTGTCTGCAATCCGAACTTGGTGATGAGCTCCTTTGTATACTTGGACTGATTGATGAATATCCCTTCTGGTGACTGCTTCACTTGAAGTCCAAGAAAGTAGTTCATCTCGCCCATCATCGACATCTCGAACTTCTCCTTCATGAGATTTGAGAATTTTTCACACAGCTCCTCCGACTTGGAACCGAATATGATGTCGTCAACGTAGATTTGCACAACAAGTATATCTTCTCCAACTTTGATGGCGAACAGGGTTTTGTCAACTGACCCTCGTTTGAATCCCGAGTTCAGAAGAAAACCACAAAGAGTGTCATACCAAGCCCTGGTGCTTGTTTCAAGCCATAGATTGCTTTCTTCAATTTGTACACTCTTCCATCTTCAGTTTCAAAACCGGGAGGCTGTTCAATATATACATCTTCCTTGATATCTCTGTTGAGGAATGCACACTTCACATCCATCTGATAGACCTTAAACTTGTGAAATGCGGCATAGGCTAGAAAGATTCGGATGGCTTCCAGCCTTGCAACCGGCGCGAAGGAGTCCTCGAAATTGATTCCTTCTTGTTGGCAATATCCTTGAGCTACCAACCTTGCCTTATTCCTCACGATGAATCCAATGGCGTCTCTCTTGTTCTTGAAAATCCATTTTAATCCAATGACTTTGACACCATTTGGTCTTTCTACTAACTCCTATATACAGTTGCGAGAAATTCATTCAGTTCTTCTTGCATGGCTGTTGTCCAGTGAACACAGTTGAGAGCTTCCACAACATTCTTTGGTTCTGGTACATCAGCTACGAAGCAAGAAATCATGGCAACATCTCCAGCTTGCTCGAACTCCTCAAGAATTGCCAACTCCTCAGCATATTGGGCATAAGTGTTGGAATCTTCCTCGGTTGAGTCTGGATTGCAACTCTGCTCCTTGTATGCACACCTTCGGTTGGATCTCCGATGATGTTATCAGTGGAATGATCTTCATACCATCTTCTGTTGCGTCTTCCTTCTTTTTCCAACTGTGGTTGTTCCGTGATCTGAGCTGTGGGAGATGCTGGACTCTTCTGAGCTGGTGATTTATCGGTTGTTGAGTCTGGATCCTCAACATTGATAACATTTTGAACCGGGCTTGGTTGGGCTTCGGATGCTGATGCAGTTGGAGAAGCATCAGCTGAAGTTCCCCCTTGAGATGAGCTGGGGTCCTCGCATTCATCTTCAGAGGAGTATGGATCATTATCCTCAGTTGCCCATACCAATGGTTCAGCTAGGTTCTTTTCCCTTAGTGCTTGCGATCTGGTGACAACAGGTGGAACTTGTGAATCAGTCTGTTGTCCTTTTGCCTGTTCCCTGCACTCAAAAGTAGATTCATCAAAACTAACATAAGGTATTATCTCCACAACATGAGAGCTGTTGTTGAAAACTCTATAAGCCTTGATTTGAGCGGCATATCCAAGAAATATGCCTTTCGAAGCCTTGGCATCAAAAGTTTTCAACTGAGTCTTCCCATTGTTGTGAATATAACACTTAGAACCAAAAACGCGAAAATATGAAATATCTGGCTTCCTGCGTCTCCATAGCTCGTATGGTGTCTTTCCCAACCGCTTGGTTAGAAGAGACCGGTTCTGGGTGTAGCATGCTATGTTGATGGCCTCAGCCCAAAATCTCTTTGGTAGAGCTGAGTTTGTCAACATGGATGTATCTGCATCTTTTAGTGTTCGGTTTCTTCGCTCAGCTACTCCATTCTGTTGCAGAGTACGTGCAGCTGATGTTTGATGAATAATTCCATGCTTCTCGCAGTACTCGATGATGGTTTCATTTAGAAACTCGGTTCCACGATCTGATCGGATGGAAATGATTTTCATCTCTTGTTGGTTTGATATCCGATCCGTCAACTTGGGTAGCTCATCTCGGGTCTCACTCTTGTGTCGCATGAAAATGGTCCACGTGTATCTGGAATAATCATCAGTTACAACAAGGGTATACTCGTTGCCATTCATGCTCTTTGGTGTAACTGGTCCGAAGAGATCCATGTGGATCAACTGTAACACTCGGTCGGTTGAGGGTGTTGTCTTCAACCGGAAGGAGGATCTAGCAAGCTTTCCCAACTGGCATGCACTGCAGATATGTGTTGTTGAAAACACTCGGTTAGGTATGCCTTTTGCATGTTCTTGTCTGGCAAGTAGGTTCATAGTCTTGAAGTTCAAATGATTTAGCCTTTTGTGCCACAGCCAGCTCACATCTGAACTGCTCTTTGATAACAAGCAGGTGTCAGGAAGACTACTGTTCCAGTCAGCATAGTAGACATTTCCGGTTGGCGATCGATTTCCCAACAATATGACCTGCTTTGATCCGACATTTTTAACCTTGCAACCCTGTGCATCAAACTTGACAGAGAAACCATTATCACTGAATTGGCTGATGGAGACCAAGTTATGCTTCAATCCATCAACATAAGAAATATTAGAAATCGAAACATGATTGGTTTCAAGGGTACCGTAACCTCTGGTGTGACCTTTTGAGTTGTCACCAAAGGTAACTGAAGGTCCTTCTTTTTCCACGAAACTCCCAAGCAAATCCTTCAGATTTGTCATGTGTTTCGAACATCCACTATCCATCACCCACAGAGTTCGTGATGCTTTATTCTTCCTCAGCTGTTTCTCCTGTACCTGCAAGGAGAAACTCGCTTAGGTCCCCAATTTTAGTTGGGTAGAACCAGTTCCCCCTTGAACTGTGGGTCGTTTTTCCCTGTATACTCGGATAGATTTATCATTCCAGATCACTTTTCCTTCATAATCAACTATAACAACGCCTCGATTATCCTTAGGCTTGTTGTTAGCAGTGATGTTCTGTTTCTTGGGAGGAGTTGGATTTCTCCCATTCTGAGCTTTCAGAGGAGAGGCTTTCCCCCTGTTTTGATGGCGATTCTTATCCTGTTGAATTTGTCTGTGAAGTCGGACGCCTTGTTGGAATCTTTGTGGCTGATTCTGATTCCAACTCCCTGAATGTTGTCTATAAATGTTCATGCCCTGTTGGTGGTTCATGTTGTGGCATGAATATCTCCAGCTGTTCGACCTGTTCCTTATTGGTTGACTTGGTTGGAACCTTTGGTTGAACTGATGATGGAACCGCTGTTGATTCAGATGGTTGGATCCTTGTCGGTTCTGCGGTCGGTTCCATTCTTTCTGATGTTGACTCTGAGGTTGATGCAGAGGTCGGTTCTGATTCTGAGTTCGGTTGCGATTGTGTCTTCGACGCCTCTGATTCCTCTTCTGACTTTTGGAACATTCCCCCTCGGTTGATGTCCCAACCGATGGAACATTCTGTCCTCCATCTGCTACTCCTTTTCCTTTCTCAGTTGTAGTTCCCTTGGTCGGTTGAGCTTGCTGAGGAGTGGAGGTTGGATTACTTTGGGGAGACTCAGGTTCAACTGTGTTAGGTTCGACAACCTTGGATTCCACAGCTTTGATGAAGGTCGCTAGAGGGATTCCAGTATCCTTGATTATATCATAACCGAGTCCTGACACGTCATCTATCCGTCGGCTGTAACTGATAAGATTCTCGATGATCTTGGATGACTGATATAGCTTTATTAAGTTGTCCTTCTCAGTTTGCAACTCTTTGAGGAGGACAGCTATATGCTCGGTTTGTTCGTCTGACTTCCTTATCAGCTGGTCGATCTGAGCCTCTTGATTTTTCAACTGATCTTGCTGCTCTTTGATCTGCTTCGTCAACTCCTCATCGGTTGGAGCATTAGTTCGGTTGACTGCACTCAGTTGACTTTTAAGATTATCTATCTCTTCAGTTTGACTCTTGATCAGATTGTCCTTTTCGGTTAAGGATTCTTCAAGTTTTGAGAACTGTTCTTGAAGACTCTTAAACTCAACCGATTGCTGATGTAGTTCCTCACTGAGTTCTTGAAAGTCACTCCAGGAGGGTTCCAACTCTTCATCCAGTGATTCCTGCATGTTAGAAATATTGGAAGAATTTAACTTAGCAGGATTAGAGTGTACCTCAGTATCATCTTGGTCGGTTCCAAGTGCCATGAGGCATTGATCCTGACTGATGACGTTGTTGGTGGAAGTCAGCTCATCCTCATCTTCAGTGTCAGTGAAGATGTCCATGTCGTCAGCTGCTTTCTGCAACCATGGCCTTGTTCTTTCCAGCTTGCTTGGCCCTCAACGCTTCTCTCTCTTTCTTCGAGAGGTCTGGACAATCTGCTTTGAAATGTCCTTCCTTGCCGCATTCAAAGCAACCGTTGTTCACAGGCTTTGAGTTGTCTCGAGTTCGGTTAGATTTGTAGAACCTCTTGTATTTGCCGATCCGAGGTCCATGTCAGCTAGCTTCTTTGACAGGGCGGCTATGTTCTGTTGTAGCTCCTCTCTGCTTGGCTCCTTTGTAGCTGTGTCCGCTGATCTTGTTAGCCTTGATGTTCGCGGCTTTGAGTAGTTAGCTCGGAGCACTACTGACTTGGTGGCTGAACCAACATCCTCATGTCTAGTCGTCTGAACCGAGGACTGAGTTGACCTTCGTCGGTTCACCTTGTACTTATTTCCCTTCAGAATTGAGAACAATCTTTCAGTTGACCTTCGTCAGTTCGGCTCTCATGGATATTGGTGAAGGTATCCCACTCAGCTGGTAGAGCTTGTAATACTTTGAGATTGATTTCTCTCAAAGTATATTTTCCTTTTCAGATGGACTGGATCCTTCTGATGATGTCCATGAACCGGAGCTCTAGCTGATCGATGGTTTCATCAGTTCTCAGACAAAAGTTGTCGAAGTCTTGGCATGCATGTGAGAACTTGTTTTCCTTCGTCTCGTCGCTTCCTTCACTCAGCGATGCCAAGATATCCCACATCTCTTTGGCGGTCTCACACTCCTCTATCCAAGACAGATAATCTTGTCCAACTGTTGACATGATCGTGCTCTGACCCAGATGTCCAACTGGCTCACCTTGGCTTCCTCTGGAGTGTAGTCTTCCGGCTTCTTCTCCACAAACTCCACAAATGTATCCCCATCGTTGGGATTTGTAGGAGTGCGAGTGATTCTTTCTCTGATGATGATCGGTCCGGATGTCAGTACTTGTTGCATCCGATGATGCTTTGACAGTAAGATCTTCTTCATCCGAGTTCTCCAGGATGCATAGTTCACAACCGAGAACATGACCACGATCTTTTCCTTGACGTCCATCTGCACACAACAACAGAACAAATATGCAAGCAAATATGCACTAGCGTGATAAAAAGATCTGTTCAGTTGACCACTGAAGAAAACACCTCGAATTCACACCTTGTGAAACAGAGTCAGCAGTCTTTTGAACCACTGCTCTGATACCACTTGATGGTCCCGATACGAGTTCTGGTGTATGGGGGGGAGGGAGAATACACCAGATACGACTTTTTAAAACAACCCCCTAAAAATAACTCAACTGAGTAAAAAAGCTCAGTTGGAATCACAACCGAGTAAGAAACACTCGGTTGGAAGTGATGTGCTGTGCGGAATGTGGTGGAAAATAACTCGTATAAAATCAACACACGCTTTTATGCACGGTTGGTCAATAACCAAAACAGTTGAGAAAGAATGCAGTTTGTATGCAGGTTAGATAGTCAGTTGAATATGCAATAAGATAACTGAAAATAAACACAACACACAAAGATTTAACGTGGTTCAGAGAGAACTCCTACGTCCACGGGGAGTTGTGAGTCCACACAACTCAGTTCAAGTTCTTCTGGACAAACCACAAAGCTTACGCGGGCTTTGCAACCGTTGAGATAAGTTTGCGGGTACTTATCAACCTTACAATTTAGTTTTCAGGTACTAAACAGCCTATCTACTCAGTTACGGGAAGAGTAGGGTCCTAAAACATTTTCAGGTGAAAGAAAGGGATTCCAACTAATAGCTCGAACACGAAGTGAGCTATGATCTAACACTCTACGAACTCTCACAAAGTGATGTTCTCAAGGTTGGATCTAAAGACACTCAGACAGAATCTAACACTCTAGAACTCTCAACTAATGATGTTCTAAGAGAATGAATGTGGTTCAGCTCGAGTAAGGAATTTAGTTCTTTCTTTTGCTCTTGGCAATTGTCTGTCTCGTCTCGTGTGTGTCTTGTCTTGTGAGTGAATGAAGGCCTCTATTTATAGGCGGAGAGAATCAACTAGCCGTTGGAAGAGCTGTTGATCTCTGTTCTTTGATAGCGATGGCTTGTCTCTTATCTCTGCAGACTTTCCGGATTTGGCAACTGCGTGCTTCTGCTTTCCACTTGAGACAGCCTTGTGTTGGGCCAAATGAGGTAATGACAGAGAGTCAAACCTTCACGTGACTTCCTAATTTGAAATTCAAATCTTAACCTTTGACCTCCAACACTTGATAGTTGGTTGAGTCGTCTGATCTTTATCTGATTAGTCTTCAGCTGATGTTCTATCTGAACATGTGAACTCTCAGCTGACTTTGAACTTCAAGCTGTTGATCTTCTTGGTTCAGGTCCTACAACTGATGTTCTGAAACTGAACGCTCAGTTGTCCTTCTTGTATCCGATCAGTTGGGTTCGAACGCTCGGATGACTTTCTTTCATCTGATGTTCTCTTCCCCTATCTACTTCTCATTTGATGAACGCTCAGTTGTCTTCCTTACAACTGATGTTCTGTTGCAACTTCTCTGGAACGAAACTTCCTCCTTTTTCAATGCTTAGATGACTTTTGCATCTTCCACTTTGAATGCTCATCTTATGAACGCTCAGTTGTCTTCCTCACAACTGATGTTCTATCCGATTGAAGCCTTGTTGCCGTCTTCAGCTGGAGTCCTGTAAAGATAAAATCTTAACACTGCTCAAATAGCGAGCCTAACTACTATCATTAGGATCTGACAACATCTACACGGTTGGGGTTAGTTAGTTTTAGAATCAATCAAAACTTTAATATATTTCCCACCAACGTTGGCAATAACTTTGATAGTTTAATTTGTACGAGTAAAAGAAAATAGGATTTCTAAATGGAGCATAGTAAAGATGATAATAAAATAAGATTAACAATGAAGCATAGTAAGATGATGAGATTAGGCAAAAATTTGGATACTTCTCCAGAGTCTACGACTGTTCTAATAATTCATTTTGATTAAAACAAAAAATAAGCATTTACTTAATTGAAGTTATTTAAGCACACATTCTAATCGATCAAACTATGAAACTTAATTATTTTGTGAAAAGATCAAATTGAAACAATATTTTGCACAATTACATAATTGAGACGACTCAGAAATATTTATCTTCATTGTCTAAACAAAAACAGTTAAACAACATCGAATTAATTTTAGAATAAAATTTTGGACTTAACGAAGAAGGAAGTGAAACATACATGAATATTTAATTCCAAATATACTTGATTTGGTTATTTTATGTATGTTAGGTGTCGTTGGAGTAATGGAAGTAATCAACGTACAACTTTCCACCTGATAATCGTGACAATGATTTGTCAAAAAGAGTGTGGCGTCTGTCGTCCTTTGCTATTAAGGAAAGACCGTAAATGTACACTCCCTCCGTTTATAAAAAGAGTGTGCACATTTTATTTTAACACCAGTTCTAATAAAATTATGGGAAAACAATAAAAAGGAATTCACATTCGTGAGTAAGGAAAAAAATAAAAAAGTAAATCATGAGTAAAAGTCATGTCTTAAATCGTAATATTAGTAAAATAAGACATGAGGGAGTCCGACAACCGAAAAAGAAAAGATGTTCAACATTTTTATAGAAGGTGGGAGTGTATCAAAATAGTTCTTCATCTTAAATCATATCCCACAGTTTCTTGAATAGTAATTTAATTCGTAATAGTGGTCATCAACATCATCTCATAAAGTTTTGATTTATTGATGGCAATCTCGCTACTAATCTTCCAGAATTGCGGCTTACCATTTTAATTTATTTTAAAGTGGATGAGTAATTTCTATACCCATTATTTGACATGATGGTGACTCAAATAATATAGAATTCGGATAATAGAAAAATGTTTGTTCCGTCATTGGCGTACGATATATATATATTTTTTTTATGTACGAATTTTGGTCGAGTAGAAATTATTTTCAGCACTTGTATTTTTGTTTCATTTTCTCTAGAAATGTGAGTTTAATGGATAATTTAATGTGAAATTGAGGATTTGAATCCGTCCTACCGCGTATGATATCGCAAGACTTGTAATTAGGTGATTAATTTACAAGTATGTATAGATCAAATGACGTACAGTGTTCCTATGTATGTATCATGTCTAATAAGTTTGTCAGATGTAATAGAAGAACCAATAGAATTAAGTTTGTCAGATGTAATAGAAGAACCAATAGAATTAAGTTTGTCAGTGTTCCTATGTATGTATCATGTCTAAAAAAATCATGATGTCAGATGTAATAGAAGAACCAATAGAATTAAGTTTTATTTTTGCCAAAGTTTAATTAGGTGAATATGTATGTCACTAGATACTTCGTCTTATTTTGAAACATCGTTTTCTACCTTTGATTATAATAAAAGGCTATATAGCATGGGTCCTCCGACAAATAACAATAGGCTTTCATGCTTTCTTTGTCTTTCTCATGCATGTTAATTACTGGAGTATAACAATTACGGGACTTTTTTATCCTGACTGTAATAAATTCAATTCAACTAATCTCTTCCTTCATTTTATTTTAATTCTATTTACAAATACTAACCTAATCAACGTGCGTTGCATATTTAAACTCTTGTTTAATGTGAATAACTTCATCAAAGATAATATATTAGAAAATTCAAAAATCTTTGAAAAGTATTGTTATTAAGAGTGAAATTTAATTTAATAATTTTTTTATAAATTGCAAGTGAATCTTGGACTTATTTAAATTAACATATTTTTTTATCATCATTTTCGATGCCACACCATCCATACATTCATATTACAAATTGTTCAAATTATTATTCAAAGTGCCAACTTTTTTTTGGCATACGGATTAGTGAATTATTCAATGAAAATGAAAATATATGTTTCTAGAAATTAATCTTAATAGTCAAAACACATATGTGAGTCTAAGACTATAAAATATGAAAATAGTAAAATATAATATGACCAAATAAAAGAAGAATTATCAGAAGATTTTTTTCCCTCAGAATTAATAATAAAATTATATATAATACTCTCTCTGTCCCGTTCAATAAGTCCCATTTTGCTATTTTGGGTGTCCCACTTAATAAGTCTCATTTCCTTATTTGACAAAGATTAATACACTAAAACTCACTTTATGTCACACTCAAAATTTGTTTACTTTATTGTACAGCGTATTTCCACTCAACACACTTTAACATCAACAATAAAATAATACCTTAATCACACTTTATCATCTAACCTTTTTTTCTTAATCTCCGTGTCCATCCCAAATGGGACTTATTGAACGGGACAGAGGGAGTATATAATACGGATTTTAGATTTGTTCGGATTTTAAATCTCCAATCATATCCGATCTGAAATCTGAAATTTTGAGATAATAAAATCCGATCTGATCCAAATTTTTTAAAAAATCCGAACTAAATTTCATATTTCAATTTGGTTCGATTCGGTTCGGTTCGGATTTCGGTTATAACATAAAGCTTGTGCATATACATTTTATTTATATGATAACTATTCAAAAAAATTCTAGCCTGAACTATTCAAAAATTTGCGAGGATCATAAGATTCTATTGTAGGATTGCTTTGTTGTCAGTGGTGTTATTAAACTAAAATCATTACTTGTAGTTATAGTTTCACAACTTAGAGCATCCCCAATGGGCGAGTCCATCCTCGGAGTCGAGGCGAGTCGATCGACTCTTGCTCGACCTTACCAAGGTCGATCCCCATTGTGGGATGCTTCGATCCTTGGATTCGAGGTGGAAGTCGATTTTCGACACACCTCTCGACTCGCTCGATGCGAAGGAAGGGGACACGTGGTGTTTCCCCATTCATTCATTTTTTTTAGTAATTAAATTTTTTTTAATACCAATCATTGGATCAACCTAAGTCTATTAACCCCATTGTAAAATTTTCAATCTAAGTCTATCCAATCATTGGGACCCCACCAAAATCACAAAAAAACAAGGATCAACCTAGGTCTATGGAGACCCCTAGTGTGAATGCTCTAAGATTCAATCCTACTCTCAACCCTCATCACTATGCCGCACATGTTTACTGTGTGCATACTAAATTATCAATCTTGATCCTAAAAAATAAATCATGCTCTACTTAAATCACTCATCACTCTATATCTTTCTCATGTCAAAAGAAAAGAGTTGAGCCTAACCTGTATTTGCAAGAATTGTGCTCCACAAAGTTGCCTTCCTCGGTCCTCCAACAAATTAAATTAAGAGAAGGTCTTCCCTGCGACTTGCCGTCTGCCATGCGACCGGATCCGTGTTGGGTTGACCCGGTCAACCTTGGTTTGACTCGTTGACCCGGTCAATTTAATTTTTTTTCGATTTTTTTTTAAATTTCAGTTTTTTTTTCCGGCTCCGCCTTCGGCTCTGATTTTACTGCTGTGCCTTCGCTCCGATTACTAATATAAGGATAATCGTCGGACAATAATTTAGACTTTTTAGGCTCGCTCCGAGGCCTTCGGCTCCCCTCGCTTAAATCTTGACCAAAAAAGAAACGGCAAACAAAAAAACGAAGAGGCAAACAAAAAAAAAGGGAAAAAAAATTAGAAATGAAAAAAAAAATTCTGAAAATAAAAAAGTAAAAAAAAAAATCGAAAAAAAAAGGCGCGTGCACCCCACGCGCCCCACACGTGTTCGCATGGGGTGTGGCATGTCTTATACAAGTTATTGCCTTAAATTAAATATCTTTTTTTTAGTCCCCAGATGCTTTCTTTTCGAGCACCCAAGATCCAGAACAAATAAATAGTTGCAGCCAAATCAAAGAGAACTGAAAATCTTAACCTACATATTCTACATATTGATATTAAAAAATATATGTAGCAAATTAATCAAATAGAATTAGGATGGAAGTCAAACCTTATAAATAAGTTTATTTTAAATTACCTATTAACTAACTCCATAATGGTTATAAGTCTATTTTAATTAATTTGCTAAACTAAACCATTTAACAATCAAAGAACCTTCTGCCCAATCAACACTCAACACATAATGAGTAATCACCTCCAAAGTAAAATACTGTAAAGGCAAAAATAGCAGTCTATTTAATAGAGGCTATCAAACAACACAATAATTTATATAAATTATAATATAATGTACCAAACAACCGAGCTCGATAAATAATCTAATGAAATTCAGATAATTTATCTCAATCTTATTATCTTACATTAACTAACAAAAACTATCAAACACCCCCTTAATATCTTTCCAAAAATTAGTAGCTTTGCAATGATGTTTGACATCATCACAGAAAAATGATAATTAAATAAGAAATCCTTATACATTAATAATTAACTCGCTTGATACCACCAGCGATCACGTCCTCATTCACTTGATAACTACGTAGTATTACTTTTTTAATTAAAAACAACATTTTTGATAGGAAACCAGGGAAGAATTAAAAAAAATAATTAAGTGAACCATAAGAACTTGAAAATAATAAGAGTTACACCAATAGAATTGGTGAGAACATACCACAAACTTTGAGCGTTTTAAGCATATTTACTTTTAATCTGTCAAACACAATTAAATTCTGCATTAAAAATATAACACCCCGCTAAAATCGATCTATGAAAAACCCGAATAAATTAAAACTTTTTAAGATAGGTCTTTATTCCCAGAGATTTCCAAATGAAAATAAATTCTTTAATTTAGAAAAGATGAAGACTTTATTTATAAAGTCAAAAGGGGATTTTATTTAAAATAAAATCTAAATTCGTTTTCGAATAATTTCATTTATCATATTTTCAAAACGACTACGAGCATAAATTTCTGCATTCATTGCATGGCATCCTACATGTGGCATTCTAGATGATAATAAGTAATTGATGTGAATTATCTGCAAATTACTGTCGCGTAATTATGGAGCCGGCCAGTTAAGCTCGACTATACAAAGTAAAATTTTAGCGTCGCATTAAGTATTTAGGAGAGCTTAAAGAAAATACATAATTTATATTTATTTATATGATTTTGCGATTTATTAGAATTATTCGATAATTTGTGTCGGGATAAATTTACGTACGGGCCGGACTGTTAAGATATCGCGATAACAATAAAAAGGAATAAAAGAAAGCAGATTAATAAAAAGAAAGAGAAAAAGTGTGTGAGAGAAGGAGAGAGAGAGAGAGACCGCGTGGGAGAGAGAGAGAGAGAGAGAATCACAAACAAATCTACCTCCCCTCTTCCCCAATGAATTCACGCAAAACACAATCTTTCTTCTGCAACTCCATTCTTCCACTCTTCAATCACTCTTTCCCTTCTCCCTATTTCTCATGCCACCACCATCTTCAACAGCCATCATTCAATCTCTCATCACCCTTCAAGAAAGCAAGGGTTTTCCAAACCCTAGCCCCTAAAAACCGCCAGCCGTCGCCGCCCTTTTCTTTACCGCCGGTAGCCGTCGTTGTTGGAAGCACCAAGGAAGACTGATCATCGCACAAGGAGGGAGGATAGAGGAAAGTAAGGAAAATCAGCACCAATCCTATCTTTTCCCCTTCAAATCGTCGCCACCCTACCACCATCCTTCACCCGCCGCCGCCGCCGTTGCCACCTCATGCCGCCACCATTGCTGGTGCAACCTTGAGAAGAAGAAGAGAGGGAAGAGAACCAAAGGAGAGGGAGAGATCAGTCGAGAGAGAGAGTGAGAAACGAAAGAGAAGGGAGAAAACAAAGGTTTTCCCCAAACCCTAGCCGTCTGCCGCTGTCCGCAGCCGTTTCCGCCACCGCCGAAGCTTCCTCGAAGGAGCAGCCACCACACAGGACGAGGGTATAAGTTGTTCGACCTGTTCGAGAGAAGGAGCAGTCACCAACGAGGGAGGAATCGAAGGGGAAAACGAAGAAGGAAGTTAGGTATACTGTTTCACCCCTTATGTTCATGTTTTCTCCTTTCTTTCCTTCAAAAGTTTAGCACAATTTGGGGTTGAAAATGTTGGAAACCTCTGCATTTTTGTAAAGAGATGATGTTTTGATGAACTTCGTGATGCACGTGTTAGCCACGTTCGAGTTTGTGTGTATTTGTTGCTTGCCTTGATCATATGCTCGTTTTTGGCGTTCTTGGATAGATTTATGATTAATGATGTAGATGTAGGTGGCTATATGAGTGATATATTTGATCTATGAGTATGTTTAGGCCTGTTTATAAGTGGGTATGTCGATTGAGTTGAGTTTAGTTAAAATAATTGAACCTTGTGTGAATTTCGTGCAAAAACGTAAATCTACCCTTAAACTAATTTGGTTTGTTTTTAGAGTTAGAGGTCTAATTTGAATCTCATCTTTTAACATGTTGTTGCTGAGTGTATTAGCGTAGACATATCCGAAAATCAGGTTAATCCGATGTCACAGCCCCAAATCCCGAGGGACGGCAAAGCCGAGGTGCGACTAGGGATTGTATTAAAAAAGCAGGGAAGAAGGGGGAATAAAATAAATAACCACAATAATTAAACAACAACTGATATCTATGAACAGACTTTATTAATCGACCTCGAAGGATCGCTCGACAAGTTTTTCTTAAAAGAAACTAAGTTCAAAGTACCGGATTTAGACCAAAAGATATACATTGACACAAAAAGAGTTTAGCAGCGGAAAACGTAAAACTAGAACCCTACTGTTCTTCTTTCTATTCACAACCTTCTACTCAACCTCCGCCGCTCCCGTCTCTCAACCTGCACATTTATAAAACATATGCAGGGCTAAGTATAAACATACTTAGTGGGCACATTGCTGAAAATATATCATAAGTATAGATTAATTAGGCATCTTATAAATAGCGCATCGGGGTTTTTCATCAAATGCCCGTGCCTACTAAACATTTTCTTTCTTTTCACAATAGCTTGCGCAAGCCTTTACTTGATGTTATGTTCAACTTGCCCAATTTCTGTTTCAACGCCGGGGAAGAGTTAACTTCTTCCGCGCACGTTCTATTCACCGTGGCTGGCTACCCCTCAACAGAGTACCACACACACCGGCTACCGTGTACACTAAACCCTGGAAAACCCTTACGGTTAACTCAGCGGTCCAATTGATTAGTTAACCCCCTTTGGTTAACTCAGAAAGGCACAAAAGAACTCACATAAAACAAATATTTTCATGCCTTGATAATCACTTTAAAACACAGTTATAAAGCGATAAGTAAACATTTTCGAGCATCGCTCATTTGATTTGATATATAGAAAAGCCCACCTTAGGCGATTTACAGAACAACTAAAGCTTCCGTCTTCTGTCTTTCGTCCTATCTTCTAAACTCGACTTCCTCCTTTGAACGGAAATAATCAAACTTTAATAAACGGTCGAGATGATAAAAGAAAAGGAAATCGAATTTGGTTTATGACTTTTAGGCCTTTGCACTTTAACTACATTCTTTTGATCAACGAATAAACGAGACTCGAACATACCTCATTTAGAAATTAACTTGGTTCCTTAATCGACACTTAGGTCAGTTAATAATGGAAGTCGATAACTTATAACGACTTAGAAGTTCACAAGGAACGAAGTTAAAAAGAATTTCAACTTAAGAAAATGGGTTTCGGAAAATTTCTGCACAAGACAGTAACTCTGGAGCTCATACAGAACCAAATTCTCCGAAACAGGGAATAAAATTGGTACCAAAAGAAAGCTACGGATGTCTAGTTTACTGCCCAATTTACGGATCTCGATTTTGTTAAGCGAGTAGAAAGTTATGACAGTTTCCGTGAAAGGTCGCAAAACAGTCCGCGTGAAACCCTAGGTGCTCGATAAAACTCGACGCACAATTCCTTAGGTTCGATCAATACTATACAACCTTTAAACTCACGAAATTATTAACAAATTATAGTTAAGCTAAACGTTCCTTTGTCATGAATACTTCACGTCTCTTGATTAAACAAACGACGAGCATTTCCTCGTCCTTTTCAACTAATCGATTACTAAACCAATTCCAATTCAATTTCCATTTCAATTCATTTCTCGAATGGAAATATCGGCAACTACAATCTCGTTTATTAATCGACAACAATTATTAATATCAAATTAGTTTCCTCATTCGACTTTCCTATTGACATTTAAACTCGATTACTAGTCTCTTACCAAAATTTTAACTTTCTTAGAATTCGTTCAAACTTTCCAATAACGTTCCTTAACTTCTAAGATTAGCGAATATTCAAACCATAAATCTATAATATTATCCAATCTAATCTTATCGACGATCCTTCGTCTCTTATTAAAAATTCAACATTCTCCGATTTCACTCAAACTTTCCAATTACGTTCAACAACTACTAAGATTTACTAATATGAAAACCATATACTCAAATTATTATCGAATCTTAACTTATCGTCAGTTCTTCGTCTCTTGCGATTTCTATTTTATTTTTAGAAAAATCCAATTAAATTATATGTTCATCTACACACTTACTACATCTTATTTATCATATTACATCAACCAAATCATATCAATTACTACATCAAATCCCTACTTCTTTCTCTCTTACTGTTTGGTTTCTATTTTTAGAAAAATCTCAATTAATTCCTACATTCATCTATCAATATATAGAACATAAATCCACCAATCAATCATCTAAAAATCGAACTAAACATTAAACCCCTAATTTCTTTAAATTTTCGATAATACACAATTTATTAGGAGGATGATTTCCACATGATTTCTATCCATGAAATCCATTCCTAAGCATCTAATAACATGTATTAATCATAGAACATCATGCTACTTCTTCATGAAAATTTCGAAAATGACAAGACTTGAGGGAAGGAAGTTTTGTTCGGTTCAATCCATAGAGGAAGCTCTTACCTTGACGTTTATGGACTCTGAAATAAGATCGATCGGTAGATGAACAATTTGTGGAGATTGAGAGCTTGAAGAATGATCAACAATGGTGGATTGAAGAACAAAAGAGAGAGAGAAATGAGAGTGGAGAGGTGGTGGACAAAGAGGGGAGAGAAAGAGAGAAAGAGGTGATGAGGTGTTAGATAATATTTCATAAAGTGAATAATATATCACAAGGAGACTCACTACCCTAAGGTGGCGGTTTAGGCTTGATATTTTAGTCGAAATATCGCGTTTTACGGGTCTAATACGACGTTTATAAATCGAGGAATTATTTTCTTAGACGGCTACGTTTTTGACGAAATCTAATTCGACCACTAGATTAGAAATACATCACTTACTCGGAAAGCATAATTTGTTTTCCAAAATCTGATAAAAACTCGGGACTTCACAGTCCAAATTTCTTCCGGAAAAATAAATAAAACTGATTTTTACTAACTTACACGTATCGCAAAATAAGTGAATGTAAAGTCAGACGGTTTTGCGATCTGAGTTTTTGAACGAAAATTCTATCGAATGCGAAAACCCTAATACAGTAGTCGTTCAACTGTCTTCTGGAATTTATTTTCAGAAACGGATTTCACCGTTAGTCTTAGAATTGAAAATCCTTAACTTAGGCGTGCAAAGCCTTAATTAATAATAAAAATTTTATTTCTCGTCGGAAGAAAATATCTGGGCTATTACATCCTACCCCTCTAACAAGAAATTTCGTCCCGAAATTTGCATATCTTCTTTAAACTGTTCGGGGTACTTCTTTATCATCTCTTCTACGAGTTCTCACGTGGCTTTTTCTTATCCGTGGTGATTGTATAATACTTTTACTAACTGCGTAGACTTGCTTCTTAACTCTCGTACTTTTCGATCCAAGATCGATTTGCGGTCTTTCTTCATAACTTATAACTTAAATTGAAATCAAGAACTACGTCTTGCTGAAGAATCATGTATTTTAGAATCGAACACGTACTTTCTCAAATGAGATACACAAACATAATAAACATTCCATAGACTTGGCGACAAAGCCAATCTATACACATTAGAAATTATCTTTTCAAGATATCTATTAATCATTGAAATCTTTGTCTAAGCTTTATACTTGACATGAAATTAATAATATTATCCTTAGAAGGATAATCATGAGGAAAGTCTTGTCTTCATTCTCTAAATTTAAGTCAGATTTGACATACATTGCTTAAGACTTTCGTCACTTCTAGACTTCCTTCTCTTTAGTTCGAATCTGACGAAAGAATTTATCTATCACTTCACCGAGTGAATCTAGTTCTAGACTTTTCCTTTCACCTACCTCATCATATTAAAGCGGTTATCTATACTCCTTTCTATACAAGGCCTCGTAAGGCGCAATACTTAACATCGTTCGCTTACTATTATTGTAAGCAATTTGATCAACGACAAAGTTTTCTCTCAGTGTGCACTTCGATCTAATACTATCATCCCCAACGTATCTACAAGCATTTGAATCGTCATCTCAGATTGTCCATCCGTTTGGGGGTGATAAAGCGGTACTAAACTAAGTCTTGGTACCTAACTTCTTCTGCATAGTGATCCAAAATCTTGAAGTAAATTTGGCATCTCTATCAGACGTTATTGACTTTGTTATTCCGTGCAGACGTACAATCTCATGGACATGCAATTGTGTCAATTTCTCTGATCCATAGATAATTGGGATTGGTAAAAAGTGAGCTGATTTTGTGGGCCTATCAATAACTAACTAGATGGCAGTATTTCCTTTCTTAGTCTTGGCAAACCTGTCACAAAATTCATAGCTATATCTTCCCACTTCTATGTTGGAATACTTAATGGTTGTAACAACCCGTATGGTCGTCGGTGTAAAGCTTTCACTTGTTGACAAGCCAAACATCTTTCTATAAACGAGGTAATATCTTGTTTCAATCCGTTCCACCAGAAATCCTTTCCTAAATCTGGATACACCTTTGTACTCCCCGGGTACGTGGTATATGGCGTATCGTGAGCTTCACTCATGATATCATTCTTCAATTTGTCGTCTTCAGGGATACAAAGTTTGCCTTTAAATAAAATCGCATTATCTGGTGCTTCGGAATATCCGTCCGATTTATCCGTTCTTATCCTTAGTCGAAGCTTCTTAATCGACTCGTCCTTTCTCTACGCACTTATGATTCTTTCTCGAAAGTCCAGTGTAGCTACTAGTTCTGCTATATGGTTTGTTATCTGACGAGCCCATAGTTTGTGCTCTTGTTGTGTGTGTTTTAGGTCTAGATCGAGTCTGTTTTAGTGTCTTTTGTGTCTGTTTTGTGTCTGGGAGGACACTTGAGTTGGTAGAGCAAGGAAAGGCGAGTATTGGGCAAGTTTGGAGTTAAAACATGCAAAAAGAGAAGGAACTGGCGATACGAGGCAATGACCATAGTAGCCGTGCTCGTGGCTCAAGCTACTGAGGGCATAAGTCCAAATCAAGATGAAGAGCTGCTCCACTTTCAGTGGTATGGTCAATCTAGACGTTTGCATGTTTTATTCCAGAAGGCAAGGTGCAAACTACCGTGGGCAAGAGATGGTAGAAAGATTGAGGAAGGCAGAGTGCAGAGCTTGGGCAACGGTGCTGGCGTGTACAGATTGCAGCTGATAGAGTCCTACAAGGAAACAAATTCCTTGCGATACAAGATTACGATCAAAGTTTTCTTCTACAGCTACAATACTATCTTAGCGATAAGGAAAGAGATCATTCCAACCTTATCCATCGAGCTTTACATGGAAGCAGCCGGCCCGTTCTCTAGAAGGCCCGTTTGTGGGTTCGCCCTAGTTTTTGTACTCTATATATACATGCATGCATGCGAGGCGCAGATACACTTTTTACCGCGTTTTACTTTCGAAACACTTTTACTTTCTGCAGTTTATGATCTTAGATACAATTTATGTTTATGCTTAAGTCCCAATAGGGTGAACACCTTTTGATTATCGTTATCAATTTAAGTATGTTTTTCTATATCTCTTTTGCTTACGTTATTTATTTTATGTCTAGCTAAGCCTTTAAATCCAGGTTTAGGATAGGTGATGTGATGTATAACTTGTGAATCTCGTGAGGTCTAAGTGTTCTTGATAGTTGCATAAGTGTGTTCCCGACGCATTGGGCAATGATTCCAAAGATGTTCGGTGGTCACAGGTAACTCGGAAGGCCAACGAGCCCTGGGCACATACGGATTCCTACATCACAGGAGGGTTATCAAGTGCACGCCGTAATTGCCTTACATTCCTTGATAGCGGCAAGAGCGGTTTGTAGTCTTGGCCTAGACCTGCAAAGATGTGTCAATACTGGAGAAAGCCGGAAGCGAGGTCCTCGTTTCTCACCTGTTGCCGGAGTGGGCCCATCTAGAACCAAATGCTGCTTGACCAACATGCGCCTTATAAAGGTGGAATGCCTGGGGACTTTTGGGCAAGCAAGAGGATTGGCTAGGGTATGCCTGTCAAGACCTAAACGTAAGGATGGAGCTGGGCGGACTATGTAGCGTACGTGGCGACGTGACAGTGGGGACCCTGTATAGTTTTAGCCTATAACCACTGACATACATGTGCAATAAATATCTTTGAACCGATGATCGAGATAAAGTTATACTCATTGATTCGATACCTAAATCTGGATTGTTTTTATTACTGATCTTTTTGCTTGTCAAGTTACAGTTATTTACTTTCAGTAGTTTGCCAAATGTGATAGTGACAGTTGCCCAAGGCCATAGTAGATAGATACTCAACACAACCTTTTTTGTGACCCAACCAGAGATTATCGCGAGCAACTCCCTGTGGGATCGACCCTGTACTTGCCAACTACCTGTTCCTAGGGGTAGGCGTAGGAGTAAAATACAAATTGTATTTTGTCGCAGCTTAAACGACGGCTGCGTCATTATCGTTTCAGGTGTATCGAGCACTTCTAAGTCCATTTTCTCAAATTCTTGTACAAGAGTTTCTTCCTCAACAAAGAGACACCCTAACTTGGTTGGAGTCTTGCGACTCAGTGCATCGGCTACAATGTTTGCTTTTCTTGGATAGTAATTGATACCACATCATAATTCTTGACTAATTCGAGCCATCATCTTTGTCTCATGTTCAATTCATTTTTGCTCGAAGAAGTACTTCAAACTCTTGTGGTCCGTAAAAATCTCAACCCTAACACCATAGAGGTGATGTCTCCAAATTTTCAACGTATGCACAACGGCCGCTAGTTCTAAATCGTGGGTTGGATGATTGACTTAATGAGGTCTAAATTGTTATGAAGCATAAGCTATCACCTTTCCTTCTTGCATCAATACACACCCTAATCCGTTCCTTGAAGCATCTGTATAGACCACGTATTCCTTATTCGCTTCTGGTAGAGCTAACACGGGTGTTGTGGTTAACTTTTCCTTCAGTGTCTGAAAACTTTTCTCGCATTCGTCAGTCTATTTATACTTGTTTTCCTTCCAGAGCAGTTGCATTATCGGTCTAGTAATTGTAGAAAATCCCTAAATAAAACGTCTATAATAGCCAGCTAAACCTAAGAAACTCCTAATTTCGTTCAGACTTATTGGCGATTTCCAATTGCGTAGTGCCTCTACCTTGGCAGGATCTACTTTGATGCCTTCTGCTGATACTATGTCTCCAAGAAACATTACTTCCTTTAGCCAAAACTCGCACTTACTGAATTTGGCATAAAGTTTCTCAGCTTTAAACGATTCTAATACTATTCGTAAGAGTTCCTCGTGCTCCTTCTCATTTTTGGAGTAAATGAGAATGTCGTCGATGAATACTAAGACGAATTTGTCTAAGTACGGGTGAAAAACTCTATTCATGTGATCCATGAATACTGCGGGAGCGTTAGTCAAACCAAATGGCATAACTAGGAATTCGTAATAGCTATATCTGGTTCGGAATGCAGTCTTAGGTATATCCTCGAGTTTGATTTTCAATTGACGATACCCAAATCTTAAGTCTATTTTTTTTTTAAAAAGACATCTGTGCCCTTAAGCTGATCAAAAAGGTCTTCTATCCTTGGCAAAGGATATTTATTCTTAAGGGTGATCTTATTTAACTCTCGATAGTCTATACACATCCTAATAGAACCATCCTTCTTTCTGACAACAAAACAGGTGCTCCCCAAGGTGAAACACTCGGTCTGATGAAACCAAGATCTAACAACTCTTGCAGTTGGATCTTAAGTTCTTCTAACTCCTTAGGCGTATGCTCCGTACAGAATGGCGTAGTTAATAGATAATTGATCCATCCCATGGATTATGTCTACGTCGAACATTTTCATTACGTACAAATTGTTTGCTATGATCTTAAAAGATCCTAAGTCAAACTCTCTATTCGAGCAAAACTAAGAAAGTGACGATAATTTCTCCTAAGGCATGGTTTTTCTCATTTCATGATTAGCGCGCTCTGGTTTTACTTCTATAGTGTCAACAGGTACTAGAAATAAACGAATGTAGAACTCTGGTGTGAAGCAAATTATGACAGGGTAATTAAGAAGTTCGTCCAATACCTGCCAAATTTCCCTTGCCCCTATTGCGCGCCTCTTGCCTAATCATGAATGCCCTTGCACTCTGCTGCTGTTGATACTGCTGCTGCATCTGAGCCTGAATTGCCTTTAAAGGTTGGGGCTGACCATACTGGTTTGGTTCCACCTTTTGAGACGGTTTCGGGCAATACCTCTTCATGTGCCCCATCTGTCGGCATTTAAAGCAAACACTCGTGCCTGCTTGACAAGCACTGGGATACATCTTGTTACACTTAGGATAAGTAGGAACAATTATTTTTCCTTGGTTGTTTCCTCCTTGATTATTGTTCCTTTGCTGCCCTTGCAACTGTCCTTGTGGATTATTTCCCTTCCATTGTCCTGATTGTTTATTTCCTTGTGGTTTATTCCCTTGCCACGGCTTCCTACTGTAGTTGTAATTTTGGTTAGGCTGCTGAAAGCCTCGCTGATTTCACCTCTGTTTCCCCGGATCGTTGTAGTGCTGATAGCAGCCACTATTATTCCCTCCTTCCCATTTTATTTTTCCTTTATAGTTGTTATTGTTGTTGGAAGGGTTTTGAATTGGAGCCTGGGTTGGTGTTGGTATGGACACTACACTCTTTCTTTTATCCGATACAACTGCCTCTATTTCTAGGACTCGTCCTAGTATTTCCGTATAGCTCAGTCCCTCATGACTGGCTAATGCTACTCCTAATTTATGTTTAAGTTCTCCACGAAACTTCTTTGCTATTTCCTCTTCGGTATCCACTTGATCGGATGCATATTTATCATAAAATGCCTCCTTAAATTCTTCCCAAGAAATTTGAGCCATTTATTCCGCCAGCATAACTTTCTGCCTAGCCTTCCACCAATAATCAGCTGGTCCGGCTAGTTGAAACGCATCACACGAAAGGCGCTCCTTATCAGTATATCCTAGAAGCTTAAAGATTCTTTCTATAGATCGTACCCAAAGCTCAGCATCGCTTGGGTTACTAGACCCATTAAAAACAGGTGGATTTCTTTTGAAGAATAAATCCTCAATGTTACGATATTGTGGGGGTAGAGGGAGTGAAGGGGTTGCTTGATGTTTTTACTCTTCTTCTCTTCCACGTTGTCCTTGACCTCTACCAGGTCCTCTAAGACTACCAGGTCTTCTTCTGGTGTTAACTACTTTCGGCGGCATTTTGAAACTATAGGAAACAAGAATTCTCATTAGCACTTTTGCTCTTAAGCAATCCCTTATTTACTAAACCCTTTTTCCAACTTAAACAAGTTCATGGAAAAAAAAAACAGATAATAACTTCGATACTAGCTCTTTAAACTTTTTAACTTCCCAAGTTAAACAAGAATATTTAACTAAACTTTTCTTCTAATCGCGTTTATAAGAAACTTTCACGAGATCAAGGCCCTATCACGGGGTCATAAGTATATATATACACGTCAAAAAGTGTACTGATTTGCCTCTAACGAGGATTTACACAAAACCAGACTACGACTAGTCTGAACTAGGCTAACTGCTATCTATTGTACAGGATGTACTAACGAATTGCATTTCTGTACCTACTGGAAGTACTAGAATGGAAACGATCCATAAAACTCCGTATCCGCATAGAGTACTACAAAAAGAAGTCTACTGATCCGACTATGTACAAAACAAGGAAAACTATTGCTACTACTACTACACGTCTAATATGCTCTGCTCGACAAGCTGCGGTCAAGTCAGTGCTGCCCTCTACGACCTGAAACTCCTCAGGGTCCTCCTCCGGATCCTCCTCTGAATCCGTACCAAAGACGAGCTAAAGTGCCTCGTCAACTCTAATTGTGGAGCCGTCCCAAAGTACAAGGGGTGGTGGCGAAGGCACGTCTGAAACAATCCTCTCTGAGTCTGAAACCAAGTAATCCAAACTGGTCACTACTGTCCGCTTCTTCGGATGAAGCAGGTACTCGGAAGGTAAACTAGGCACGTACTCCTCTGTAGAACGGACCCTGGATGGTCTTGCCTCAATTGTCCTCTGACCCTCGTCTACTCTGTACAAATCTCCTCGAGTGGTGTAAGTGGAGACGATAACTCTAGCATCGCAGCAAGCTCTGCGTCTATCTCTAAGTATCCTGATCCGGAATCTAAATCCTCACTGGTGCAAGTACTGCTGGTATCTCCAACTATGCTGCCATCTCTGGATCCATGTCCAAAGGCTCTGGTTCGGGAGCTGCTGGAATATGGAGGTAAGGAAGGTGCTCCTGAACCGGAACAGACCACATGACCCTACTCTCAAAGAAACATCCACGTACGGCTAGAGCGAATCCAGAAAAGTTATCTGTCGGCTCGGTGTCGTCACTGATCAGTGCAAGGTGGTACTAGACGATGTCGTGTGCCCAACCGTGCCACTCGTCGGGCAGCCGTATGATCAAATCTTCTATAGCCTGACGCTCCGAAACAAAATGTCGGGTTGCATGGTAGACTGCTGCAAAGTTACTAACTATCTATCCTATGTCGTCACTCGGGTCTACCTCGTAGTCATGATACTCATCCAATATCTCATCTGCCCAAGTACGTTGTGGTAGGGTTTGGCTTTCCTGGGCTGTGATACGTCTAGAAGTCATCCTATAGGGTTTTAAGAGAACATGGATCAATGACTGGTAGGTAAATAACTTACCTTAAGGAATTCTTAATTTACAAATAGAATATTCCATTATTCAATTGTAATATCACCAACACTTAATCAATAACTTATCTTAATCATCTAGCAATTTCAAGAAATTGCACTCAAACAATATACGTAACAAACCATTTCCCGCGATTTCTTTCAATCCTTTTAACTTATTATCTTATTATCCTTTATTTTATTTCCTTAAAAGGAAACTCTTACGGCTTTCATTTATAAAAACAAGTCGACTCCAACGAGTCTGTGTTCATGTCACTTTGCGTATGTGACATTCGTTTGTTCACTTTAATTCCCTTTATTCTGTCCTTTCCGATCTGATCATTTCTTGAATGTTTTAGAATCAACGCTTCTTAGAACGTCTATGTTCTCAAAGAATCGGGAAGGCCTTAGAATTAGTCTAGATTCTCATGCCAAACAAAACATCTTAATCAAAGAAATTATAACTCACATAATTTCACATACTTTCACAAAGTATAGTACTCATACTTTCACATAATTCACATAATATCACAAAGTATAACTTTTATACTTTAATCCAATTCATTCTTGTCTTACTTATTCATAACATACTTGCATACTTAATCAAAAATTCTTCTTAAAAAGAAATCACACTTCTGAAATTCTTTCCTTTCCTTCCTTCTTTGGTTGAGTCGACGTAGCGGGAGGTTGAGTTGTCGTCTACACTCTTAAACTTAGTGTTACGACCTAACTTTACTTGAAAGAAGACTTAGGTGTAGAGCATATACAAATACTCCACCTTACTACTGAAAGGAACTTGTATGCAGAGCAGAAACGATTGATCTGATACCACTCTGTCACAGCCCCAAATCCCGAGGGACGGCAAAGTCGGGGTGCGACTAGGGATTGGATTAAAGAAGCAGGGAAGAAGGGGGAGTAAAATAAATAACCACAATAATTAAACAACAACTGATATCTATGAACAGACTTTATTAAAAGAAAGAGAGTCGACCTCGAAGGATCGCTGTACAAGTTGTTCTTAAAAGAAACTAAGTTCAAAGTACGAGACTTAGACCAGAAGATATACATCGACACAAAAAGAGTTTAGCAGCGGAAAACGTAAAACTAAAACCCTACTGTTCTTCTTTCTATTCACAACCTTCTACTCAACCTCTGCCGCTCCCGTCACTCAACCTGCACATTTATAAAACATATGCAGGGCTAAGTATAAACATATTTAGTGGGCACATTGCCGAAAACATATCACAAGTATAGATTAATCAGGTATCTTATAAATAACGCATCGGGGTTTTTCATCAAATACTCGTGCCTACTAAATATTTTCTTTCTTTTCACAATAGCTTGCGCAAGCCTTTACTTGATGTTACGTTCAACTTGCCCAACTTCTGTTTCAACGCCGGGGAAGAGTTAACTTCTTCCGCGCACGTTCTATTCACCGTGGCTGGCTACCCCTCAACAAAGTACCACACACACCGGCTACCGTGTACACTAAACCCTGGAAAACCCTTACGGTTAACTCCGCGGTCCGATCGATTAGTTAACCCCCTTTGGTTAACTCAGAAAGACACAAAAGAACTCACATAAAACAAATATTTTCATGCCTTGATAATCACTTTAAAACACAGTTATAAAGCGATAAGTAAACATTTTCGAGCATCGCTCATTTGATTTGATATATAGAAAAGCCCACCATAGGCGATTTACAGAACAACTAAAGCTTCTGTCTTCTGTCTTCCGTCCTGTCTTCTAAACTCGAATTCCTACGTTGAACGAAAATAATCAAACTTTAATAAACGGTCGAGATGATAAAAGAAAAGGAAATCGAATTCGGTTTATGACTTTTAGGCCTTTGCACTTTAACTACATTCTTTTGATCAACGAATAAACGAGACTCGAACATATCTCATTTAGAAACTAACTTGGTTCCTTACTCGACACTTAGGTCAGTTAATAACGGAAGTCGATAACTTATAACGACTTAGGCAGTAACTCTGGAGCTCATACAGAACAGAATTCAGCGAAACAGGGGATGAAAGTGGTACAAAAAGAAAGCTACGGATGTCTAGTTTACTGCCCAATTTACGGATCTCGATTTCGTTAAGCGAGTAGAAAGTTATGACAGTTTCCGTGAAAGGTCGCAAAACAGTCCGCGTGAAACCCTAGGTGCTCGATAAAACTTGACGCACAATTCCTTAGGTTCAATCAATGCTATACAACCTTTAAACTCACGAAATTATTAACAAATTACAGTTAAGCTATACGTTCCTTTATCGTGAATACTTCACGTCTCTTGATTAAACAAACGACGAGCATTTCCTCGTCTTTTTCAACTAATCGATTACTAAACCAATTCCAATTCAATTTCCATTTCTAACTTCTATATTCATTTCTAGAATGGAAATATCAGCAACTACAATCTCGTTTATTAATCGACAACAATTATTAATATCAAATTAGTTTCCTCATTCGACTTTCCTATCGACATTTAAACTCGATTACTCGTCTCTTACCAAAATTTTAACTTTCTTAGAATTCGTTCAAACTTTCCAATACCGTTCCTTAACTTCTAAGATTAGTGAATATTCAAACCATAAATCTATATCATAATCCAATCTTATCTTATCGACGATCCTTCGTCTCTTATTAAAAATTCAACATTCTCCGATTTCGCTCAAACTTTCCAATTACGTTCAACAACTACTAAGATTTACTAATATGAAAATCATATACTCAAATTATTATCGAATCTTAACTTATCGTCGGTTCTTCGTCTCTTACGATTTCTATTTTATTTTTAAAAAAATCCAATTAAATTATATGTTCATCTACACACTTACTACATCTTATTTATCATATTACATCAACCAAATCATATCAATTACTACATCAAATCCCTACTTCTTTCTCTCTTACTATTTGGTTTCTATTTTTAGAAAAATCTCAATTAATTCCTACATTCATCTATCAATATATAGAACACAAATCCACCAATCAATCATCTAAAAATCGAACTAAACATTAAACCCCTAATTTCTTTAAATTTTCGGTAATACACAATTTATTAGGAAGATGATTTCCACATGATTTCTATCCATGAAATCCATTCCTAAGCATCTAATAACATGTATTAATCATAGAACATCATGCTACTTTTTCATGAAAATTTCGAAAATGACAAGACTTGAGGGAAGGAAGTTTTGTTCGGTTCAATCCATAGAGGAAGCTCTTACCTTGACGTTTATGGACTCGGAAATAAGTTCGATCGGTAGATAAACAATTTGTGGAGCTTGAGAGCTTGAAGAATGATCAACAATGGTGGATTGAAGAACAAAAGAGAGAGAGAAATGAGAGTGGAGAGGTGGCAGACAAAGAGAGGAGAGAAAGAGAGAAATGAGGTGATGAGGTGTTAGATAATATTTCATAAAGTGAATAATATCTAACATCGATGACTCACTACCCTAAGGTGGCGGTTTATGCTTGATATTTTAGTCGAAATATCGCGTTTTACGGGTCTAATACGACGTTCATAAATCGAGAAATTATTTTCTTAGACGGCTACGTTTTTGACTAAATTTAATTCGACCACTGATTAGAAATAAATCACTTACTCGAAAAGCATAACTCTTTTTCCAAAATCCGATCAAAACTCGGGACTTCACAGTCCAAATTTCAACCGGAAAAATAAATAAAACTGATTTTTACTAACTTACTCGTATCGCAAAATAAGTGAATATAAAGTGAGACGGTTTTTTGATCTGAGGTTTCGAACGAAAATTCTATCGTACGCGAAAACCCTAATACAGTAGTCGTTCAACCGACTTCTGGAATTTATTTTCAGAAATGGATTTCACCGTTAGTCTTAGAATTGAAAATCCTTAACTTAGGCGTGCAAAGCCTTAATTAATAATTAAACTTTTATTTCTCATCGGAAGAAAATATCCGGGGTATTACATCCGATGAGTGTAGCAATCTTGGTGAAGTTGTTTCGAGTCTGACCTGTGTTAGAACCAAAAATCTGCGCAGAATTATGTTTTGGTGCAGTAGCCTCCTTGTCTTTCAAAATATTTCAAATCCACCTTTTGAATATGAAACTAGAAATCTTGAAGTTTCTATATTGTTATTAAACTCGATTTTTGGGTAAACGAGTGATTTAAAATGAATTTACGAGCAGACTGATTTGCAGTGAAATTTCATTTTTGGCAGATTCACTGTTCTGTAAACGGAGCCCCGTTTGGGCTAGTAACATATAATATTTTTGGATTATGAAAACTTCTGGATTAAGATGAACATGTTAGGAGTCTCCAGTAGAAATCTCAAGACTATTAGATATTGGTTGCTATTTATTTCGAATTTTACGGTGCTAGGTGTCTCACTGAAAATTTAAGAAAAATGTTTTATTATCTTTTTATGCCTAAATTCGTTTTTAATGCTTAAAAAAATATGTATGTGAGCCCCAATAACGTGCTAAGGAATTTCCTACGATGACTTGATGAAGTATGAGTTAATTAGAAATTTAATAGATATATTCTTAGACTAAATTGCTTAATTACTAAATTGGGCTAAAATGCTAATTAAGTTTGGCCAGAATAATTTTATGAATTAGACTTGAAGTTATTGGGCCAAATTTTCCAGATTTTATAATTATGTCTTTTGTTGGGCCAAATTAATTATTTATGCACGTGGACTATGTGGTTTGGGCCTGATCAGATTAGAACAATTCAATATAAGTGTGTGTCATGTTTTTCCTATTTATTATTTTCTTTCTTAGGAGGCCCAATCTATTCAATTATTTATTATTGGGCCAAGATTAAATTAATTTTGTGACTAATGGACTCATATCTTATTTATTTAAGGAAGCCCAATATGATTATTATGTGGCAGCCCATTCTACATGATTGTTTATATACTTATGATTAATAAGCCCAATAAGATTAATATTTATTTCTTGAACCCATGTGTTTAGGCCTTGGGCACTTTTGCCTAACCAATTTATTTAATTAATTATTAAATAGTCAAAGACGAGTCATTTATAACTTAATGTCTTAAAGGTTAATTAAGTTATTTAATTAACTTATGTTTCAATAATTAGCATGTACTTATGTGGCGACTTAAATAATCTGGATTAATAATTAATTATTAATTAATTATTTTTATGTTATTAATTAATTAATTTTCTGTTAATTAATTATTTATGTGATAATTAATCATGAGTGGATTAATTACCTAAGTATGTGTTAATTAATTGAGATTAATTAACTAAGAATATGATGAAAAGTATGTGCTATATTGCTTAAGTAGACTTGTTGAAACATGCTTATTAAATGTGATATGATTAAATGATATGACACGTATGCATGAGTTTAATTATATAAGTAAGGTATGATATCATATATGGTTAATTTTGTGACATGCTGTAATGCCCCGGAAATTCCTTACGATCTCAAAAATTTAAAGTTAATAAAATAAATGGCTTTGCACGCCTAAGTTTACGATTTTAAATTCTAAGACTAACGATCGATTCCGTTTCTGAAAATAAATTACAGAAGTCAGCTAGACGACTACTGTATTTAGGGTTAGCGCGTACGAAAAGTTTTTAGTTCGTGAACTCAGAACGGAAAACCGTCTGATTTTTACATTCACGAAATCGCGATACGAACTCGCCCGAAAAAGTTCGTTTTTATGATTTTTCGGACGAAACTCGGACTGTGTCGTCCCGAGTTTTTGTCGGAATTAATTTTATAAATTTTATTTTCCGACTAAGTTTTATACGTTAGAATTTTTGGACGAATCAAATCGTGACGATTTTGCTCCGAGCTGCGTTTTTCGTCGTCCGATTTCCGTAACGTCGTATCGCGTCGGAAAAGCACGTATTTTTTTACCTCCCTTCCCTCTCATAACCGATTTCTCTCTCTTTTTTTGCAAGATAGTTCTTTTCTTTTATATAGTATTACTTTTTACCTACTACTATTCAAACACTATTCACCTTACACCTTTAACCTAAGTATATATAACCATGTTGTATCATTCTAACTCACATCTCCTCCCTCTCTCAACCCTGATTTCGGCTGCCCCCCTTCTCTCTCCCTTCTTCATTTTTTCTTCCTCCATTGTTGAAGAAAGCTTCAAGATCTTGAGCAAGAAAATCACAAGTCTTCTTCCATCCATCAAACTTCATTCCTCCCTTTAGTAAAAATCAAGGTATCCATCCCCTCTATGTTTCTATCCATCCAACATCCTCTTCTTTTTATTTTTCTTTTGATCGAAAATTTAGAGGTGATGATCTAGATGTTTTGATCTTCGATCAGTTTAATTAGTTGTGTTTGGATGTGAATTCTAGGATCAAAATTGAAGAAAAATCATGAACCCTAACTCTATGCCAATACCGAAATTTTAGGGCTTTTTGTAGGATTTTTGGAATTCTTCAATTGATGTTAAATTCATGCTTAGGAAGTGTTTAATTAGTGATTAGAACCAAGAGAAATCGAAAGCCCTTTGTTTGTTTGAAATCGATTTAGGGTTTAGGGTTTGAAATTGGGGGTTTTTGCATGTTAATGTGTAATTGGACTTGAATTGATTAATTGATGTTCTAATAGTATGATTAAGAGTTAAATGGTATTAATTAATGAAGAAATCACTCTCTTAAACCATGTATTAAAACCGAAATTAAGGATGAAATTAGGGGTTTTCTTGTAGTTGTTTTAATTGTTGATTTGTTGATAGAATAAGGTTGTAATTGATGTTAATTGTTGATAGGAATTTATTTGAGAATTTTCTAAAATTATTTGGTGGTATGTAAGAGACGAAGAACTCGTCTTAAGTTGAAATATAGTGTTGATGTGAAGTGATTATATGCATGAAAGTGATTCTAGTTAGATGTTGTTTAATGACGAAAATTTGAACGAAATCCGACA
Organism: Schizonepeta tenuifolia; assembly: GCA_029490685.1. NCBI lineage: Eukaryota > Viridiplantae > Streptophyta > Magnoliopsida > Lamiales > Lamiaceae > Schizonepeta > Schizonepeta tenuifolia. Next base: position 35,429,778 of record CM055958.1, on the reverse strand, counting down.
ACTTTGAAAATTGTGTAAGAGACGAACAAGTAGTCGTAACTAATAACCGAGAAGTCGAATGAGATTTCTAACTTGATATTATTGTTTATGATGGACTTGAGAACGATTTGTAGTTGACGTCATGAGCTTTCGAGCTAATATAATATGAGTTATAGTGATAGTCGAGAACTAGAACGGGAAATTGATAACTTGTTGGTTTAGTACTTGATAGTTGAAAGCCGACGTTTAGAACGTCGTGCTATTGGACGAGTTTTGAGAAGGAGTTCATCACGTACGGGAGTACGTGTTGACTTCCTTGAGGGTCTAGTTTCTTAAGAAATCGAATTCGAGAACTTAGAACGAACCTAAGACGTTATACGTCGATTCTATCGAGCAACTAGGGTTAGCGCGGCAGTTTTGCGGCCCTCGCCGGAAACTGTAATAACTTTTAGCTCGTTTATCGGATTTGCGATCCGTAAATTGGAGCATAAACTAGACATCCCAAACTTTCCAACGGTACAGGGCTCATCCCCTGTTTCCAGATCCGCTGTTCTGGGAAGTCCCCAGAGTTTCTGTATTGTGCAGTGAAATTTCAGTTTTCTTTCTTCTAAGTTGTTTTGTTCGCAACTTAGTTTCCTTCGATCGTTTAAGCCGTAATAACTAACGACTATCTTCCTACTGACCCTAAAGTCAAGAAAGGAGCCTTGAGTGCTAAATGAGACGAGTTGGTACCTCTTACCCGTTCAAGTAAAGAAGTTTAGTTAAGCGAGAAAATGCATAAGTCGTAATGAATAAAAACGTAATTTTCCCTAAGTTGATTCTTTCCAACTTAGTTCCTCATGATCTTTTAAGTCGTATTGAGCTACCGACTACCTTCTCTACTGACCTAAGAGTCGAGTATGAGACCTTTCGAGTTCTAAATGGGATTTGTTCGAGTCTCGTTCCCGTTTAAGTAAAATGAATCTAGTAAGCATGCAAATGCCTAAAGAATGAATCAACTAAAACCTTTTGCGAGTCTCTTTGATCGATTATCTTTTACGAATCGATTTTTAAGTATTATTATTTTACGATGAAGGAGGAAGCCAGCAGTAAAGAAAGGACGGAAGATCCAAAGATTGGAAGCTAGTACTTCTTAGTTCTGTATTACGAGGTGGGCTTTTATATATAAAAATAAAACGAGCAATGCTCGGAAAATCTTTCTTTATCGCTTTGATATCTGTGTTTTTAAAGTGATATTATGGCATGAACTGTTTTATGTTTTATGTGAGTTCTCTTGTACCTATCTGAGTTAACATTCGTGTTTTCCAGATTTAGAGTTAATCTAACTAGGTTAACTAACGATCGGCTCTGAGTTAGCTGCTAAGTGCTTTCCAGAGTTAGTGCACTTTGTAACCTGTGGTGTGTGTGATACCCTGTTGAGGGGTACCAGCCACGTTGAATGAGATTTGGTCAAGATTGAACGTAACATACCAGAAAAATGCTTGCAAGCTAATTTGAGAAAAGAGTCAGAAAATGTTTAGTAGACACGGGCCTCTTTCAATAAAACCCCGATGTGCTACCTTTATGAAATGCTATATTTATCTATACTTATGATTATGATTTCGGCATCGTGCCCACTAAGTACGTTTGTACTTAGCCCTGCATTGTTTTCTAAATGTGCAGGTTGGAGCGACGTGAGCGGCAACGGTTGAAGTTGAGTTGAAAAGATAGGATGCTTTAGTTAGGACTCTTCCGCTGCCAAACTCTAAGTCTTTTGAGAACCTGTCTATTGAACAAAACTCTGTAGTATAAGTCTATAAACTTGAACTTAGTTACTATCCTGTACTTTTGTCGAGTAATCACTCGTGATTAACTCTTTCTTTGTTATATTCAAGTCTTGTTCATTGATTGTTTGATGTCTTTTATGTATGTTAGTCAGTTAGCCCCCTTCTTCCCCGCTTCTTTAATCCAACCCCAGTCGCACCCCGACTTCAGCCCTCCCTCGGGATTTGGGGCTGTGACACATGCATACTTATATGAATCATGACAAAGCATGACATGGCATTTCATACACAACATGTTTTCAAAATCAAGTTTTGATTTACTTCTAAGATGCATGTCTTGACAAAGGATCTATGATACGATTTCTATAAAACTCCAAGGCAATGCCTTAATGGATTTTCAATTGCAAATGCTAAAGACTAGGAATAAGTTGACTTTTAGGATTATCGATAGGCTAATCGACCCTTAGAGTCAAATGTTAAGAATCTAGATTGTCGTGTAGGAGACAACAAGAGCCAGGGATGCAAGAGGATATCCACACGTCAGGGACAAGAGGTGGGTTCTATTTTAAAACTATGGGTTATAAGCACCACAGAGGTAACTTTCGACTTATTAAGCCCTAATTGCTTTCATGAAAAAAGTGATAATGCATGCTAAATATTTTTGCTTACTACTCGTGTTTACCATATATGATGTTATTAGCTTCGATCGGCCTCAGGACCAGTACACCCCAAGGTAGTGCGCACACAAGTACTTATGACGGTTCAGAGAGTGAGAGTGGCTCCCCACTCAAAGAATCTAGGAAGGTAACACGATAGGCGAGCTATGATGCGCACAAGGTTAAGTTAAAATATTTTTACGTATGCATGGGTTAAATGTTTTCCTTTTAAAGTTATTGCCATTGTATACAAAATGAGCATGCTTTATCTTTCAAATGTCTTTGCAAAACGTTTTTAAAAAAGGGGCACGAACCTCACTGAGTACCAAAAGTACTCAACCCAAAATATTTTCTTTCTTCAAATATGACTAATCCGATTACGGCTAGTCTTAATTGATGCTTCCGCAGTGTGGGGCCAAAGTCCTCATACTTTGACCCCAGACGACCAAGTTAGGGTAATGTCAAGTTGACGAAGTCTCCTTGGTTCCCTTCGAAGCCAAGCTTGTTTGAAATCTCCATTTCTTGTAAAGTCAAGTTATGTAAATCAACGGTTTATTTTACGGTTTCAAGTGACAGTCCGATTATCCGCATAGGCCGGGTAGCGGGCTGTTACAGGTGGTATCAGAGCCTCGATTTCATTCGCTCTATACGCTAGAAAACCATTCCTTGGAATTCCTAAAATACCTTTTCTTCAAAAATCTGACTTTGACCCTCAAATCACGGCAACTCTTCTTCGAAACTCAAACCTATTTCCTTCCGAGTCCTCAGACTCCTAGAACCCTCGAACTTTCAAGACGTTCTAAGTGATCATAATTTCCAACTCAAGTATTCCATTTCTCGTATACAAGCAAATATCTCGTATACAAGCAAATATCATTTAAGTACCTAATATCCCGTTCGAGATCTGACAAAAGATTTCTCGCCAAAAGTAAATCTAGTGCACACGTCTAAGATGTTTCAAACTCCAAAAGCACGAATCTTGAACTTTTTCCAATAATCAAACTTACAACAATTCAAATTCTTCTGTTCAAAAGAACAAATCCTCTCGAACCAATATTTCGATAAAAAAAAAACCTAATGACTAGCTATAATGAAACTCTAGAATCAAGTTCACGAATCAGTTCGATCCAAAAGTTGAATGCCCAACACACCCGTCCGCGTCATCTCAAATGAAGTTTGGTTTCTTAAAACTTATGTGCTCATATGTGTTTACTATGTGAATGAATGTTTATTTTATGCAATTTAAATTTATGTTCAAAACGTCGCGCGTTCGATCAAGAGAGGATGAAAAACCTCGACTCGTTAACAGTCACTGGTGGACTGACGTGTGTGCGTGTAGGACTAGATTCCTAGAAAGACCTTTGTAGGTTAGGAGAAGCGATCTCATCTGAGACCGTTAGGGTCGGAACCCTCTTAGTTGAAAACCGAGAGGACATAAACCGAACCTTGAACTTAGTCCCCAAAACATGATGCTTTGTTACTGCTTTAAGATTTCCCTTTTAAGATCAATGTACTGATAAGAACCTTTTTTCTTTTATGTAGATGGCTGAAAGGTACTGTTGGGAAATTTATTAAAGTTTTGATTGATTCCAAAACCAACTGACCCCAACCGAGTAGATGTTGCCAGATCCTAATGTTAGTAGTTAGGCTCGCTGTTTGAGCTTTGTTAAGATTTTATCTTTACAGGACTCCAGCTGAAGACGGCAACAAGACTTCACTCAGATAGAACATCAGTTGTAAGGAAGACAACTGAGCGTTCATTAGATGAAGCATTGAAAAAGGGGGAAGTAACACTCAAGCGATAGAACATCAGTTGTAAGGAAAACAACTAAGCGTTCATCAGATGAGAAGTAGAAAGTGGGAAGAAAACATAAGATGAAAGAAAGTCATCTGAGCGTTCAACCCAACTGATCAGATACAAGGAAGACAACTGAGTGTTTAGTTTCAGAACATCAGTTGTAGGACCTCAAACCAAGAAGATCAATAGCATGAAGTTCAGATCAGCTGAGAGTTCAACTGTTAGCATTCAGACAGAACATCAGTTGAAGAACCAGTCAAATGTAGATCGAAAAATCTCAACCAACCTCTCCGTGATGAAAGTCTGACGTTGAGATTTGAATTTCAAATAAGGAAGTCGCGTGAAGGTTTGACTCTCTGTCATTACCTCATTTGGCCCAACACAAGGCTGTCTCAGATGGAAAGCAGAAGCACGCAGTTGCCAAATTCGGAAAGTCTGCAGAGATGAGAGACAAGCCATCGCTATCAAAGAACAGAGATCAACAGCTCTTCCAACGGCTAGTTGATTCTCTCCGCCTATAAATAGAGGCCTTCATTCACAGAGAAGAACACAAGACACACACGAGACGAACAAGTGCGAGAAGAAATATTCAAGCAAAGAACAACTTCATTCTACATTCAAGCTTAACTAGTTATCCTCTTAGAACATCACTTGTTGAGAGTTCTAAGTGTTAGAATTAGTTTCTGTGTCTTTAGATCCAACCTTGAGAACATCACTTTGTGAGAGTTCATATAGTGTTAGATCATAGCTCACTTCGTGTTCGAGCTATTAGTTGGAACCCCTTTCTTTTCACCTTAAAAGGTTTTAGGACCCTACTCTTCCCGTAACTGAGTAGATAGGTTGTTTAGTACCCGAAAACTAAACTGTAAGGTTGATAAGTACCCGCAAACTTATCCTTAACAGTTGCAAAGCCCACGTAAGCTTTGTGGTTTGTCTAGAAGAACTTGGACTGAGTTGTGTGGACTCACAACTCCCCGTGGACGTAGGAGTTCTCTCCGAACCACGTTAAATCTTTGTGTGTTGTGTTTATTTTCAGTTATCTTATTGCATATTCAACTGACTTTCTAACCTGCATACAAACTGCACTCTTTCTCAACTGTTTTGGTTCTTGTCCAACCGTGCATAAAAGCGTGAGTTAATTTATACGAGTCTTTTTCCACCACATTCCGCACAGCACTTCACTTCCAACCGAGTGCTTCTTACTCGGTTGTGAATCCAACTAAGTTTCATTACTCGGTTGTGTTTTATTTTAGGGGGTTGTTTTAAAAAGTTGCATCTGGTGTATTCCCCCCCCATACACCAGAACTCGTATCGGGACCATTAAGTGGTATCAGAGCAGTGGTTCAAAAAAATGCTGACTCTGTTTCACAAGGTGTGAATTCGAGGTGTTTTCTTCAGTGGTCAACTGAACAGATCTTTTTATCACGCTAGTGCATATTTGCTCGCATATTTGTTCTGTTGTTGCGTGCAGATAGACATCAAGAATAAGATCGTGGTCATGTTCTGGGTAGTAAATTATATATCCTGGAGGACACGGATGAAGAAGATCTTACTGTCGAAACATCATAGGATGCAACAAGTGCTCACATCCGGACCGATCATTATCAGAGAAAGAATCACTCGCACTCCTACAAATCCCAACGATGGGTATACAACAGTGGAGTTAGTAGAGAAAAATCCAGAAGACTACACTCCAGAGGAAGCTAAAGTGAGCCAGTTGGACATCTGGGCTCAGAGCACGATCATGTCCACAGTTGGACAAGATTATCTACCTTGGATAGAGGAGTGTGAGACTGCCAAAGAGATGTGGGATATCTTGGCATCGCTGAGTGAAGGAAGCGACGAGACGAAGGAGAACAAGTTCTCACATGCATGCCAAGACTTCGACAACTTTTTTCTGAGAACTGATGAAACAATAGATCAGCTAGAGCTCCGATTTATGGACATCATCAGAAGAATACAGTCCATCCGAAGAAGAAAATACACCTTGAGAGAAATCAATCTCAAAGTGTTACAAGCTCTACCGGCCGAGTGGGATACCTTCACCAACATCCACGAAAGCCGAGTTGACCTGGGTGAGATGGGAACTGAAAGACTGTTCTCAATACTAAAGGGAAATGAGTACAAGGTGAACCGACGAAAATCTCAGTCCTCGGTTCAGACGAGTCAACTTGAGGATGTTGGTTCAGCCTTAAAGTCAGTTGCACTTCGAGCTGACTACTCCAAATCGAGAACATCGAGGCCAACAAGATCTGCGGACACAGCTGCTAAGAAGCTAAGCAAAGAAGAACTGCAACAGAACATAGCCGCCCTGTCAAAGAAGCTAGCTGACATGGACACTCGCTTTCGGCAAATACAAAAGGTTCTACAAATCTAACCGAACTCGAGACAATTCAAAGCCTGTGAACAACGGTTGCTTTGAATGCGGCAAGGAAGGACATTTCAAAGCAGATTGTCCAAACCTCTCGAAGAAAGAGAGAGAAGAGTGAGGGCCAAGCAAGCTGGAAAGAACAAGGCCATGGTTGCAGAAGAAGCAGCTGACGACATGGACATCTTCACTGACACTGAAGATGAGGATGAGCTGACTTCCACCAACAACACCATCAGTCAGGATCAATGCCTCATGGCACTTGGAACAGATCAAGATGATACTGAGGTACATGAGAAACAGCTGAGGAAGAATAAAGCGTCAACAACGATGTGGGTGATGGATAGTGGATGCTCGAAACACATGACAAATCTGAAGGATTTGCTTGGAGGTTTCGTGGAGAAAGAAGGTCCATCTGTAACCTTTGGTGACAACTCAAAAGGTTACACCAGAGGTTACGGTACCCTTGAAACCAATCACGTTTCGATTTCTAATGTTTCTTATGTTGATGGATTGAAGCATAACTTGCTCTCCATCAGCCAATTCTGTGATAATGGTTTCTCTGTCAAGTTTGATGCACAGGGTTGCAAGGTTAAAAATGTCGGATCAAAGCAGGTCATATTGTTCTACTATGCTGACTGGAACAGCAGTCTTCCTGACACTTGTTTGTTATCAAAGAGCAGTTCAGATGTGAGCTGGCTGTGGCACAAAAGGCTCAACCATCTGAACTTCAAGACTATGAACCGACTTGCTAGACAAGAACATGCAAAAGGCATACCTAACCGAGTGTTTTCAACAACTCATATCTGCAGTACATGCCAGTTGGGAAAGCTCGATAGATCCTCCTTCCGGTTGAAGACAACTCCCTCAACCGACTGAGTGCTACAGCTGATCCACATGGATCTCTTAGGGCCAGTTACACCAAAAAGCATGAATGGCAACGAGTATACCCTTGTTGTAACTGATGATTATTCCAGATACACGTGGACCATTTTCATGTGACACAAGAGTGAGACCTGAGATGAGCTACCCAAGCTGATGGATCGGATATCGAACCAACAAGAAATGAAAATCATCTCCATCCGATCAGATCGTGGAACCGAGTTTCTAAATGAAACCATCATCGAGTACTGCGAGAAGCATGGAATAACTCATCAAACATCAGCTGTGCGTACTCCGCAACAGAATGGAGTAGCTGAGCGAAGAAACCGAACATTGAAAGATGCAGCTACATCCATGTTGACAAGCTCAGCTCTGCCAAAGAGATTTTGGGCTGAGGCCATCAACACAGCATGCTACACCCAGAACCGGTCTCTTCTAACCAAGCGGTTGGGAAAGACACCATACGAGCTATGGAGAAGCAGGAAGCCAGATATTTCATATTTTCGCGTTTTTGGTTCTAAGTGTTATATTCACAACAATGGGAAGACTCAGTTGAAAACTTTTGATGCCAAGGCTTCGAAAGGTATATTTCTTGGATATGCTGCTCGGATCAAGGCATACAGAGTTTTCAACAATAGCTCTCGTGTTGTGGAGATAACACCTCATGTTAGTTTTGATGAATATACTTTTGAGTGCAGAGAACAGGCTGAAGGACAACAGACTGATCCACAAGTTCCACCTGCTCTCACCAGATCGCAAGCCCTAAGGGAAAAGAATTTAGCTGAACCTTTGGTTTGGGCAACTGAGGATGATGATCCATACTCCTCTGAAGATGAATGCGAGGACCCCAGCTCATCTCAAGGGGGAACTCCAGCTGATGTCTCTCCAACTGCATCAGCATCCGAAGCCCAACTAAGCCCGATTCAAAATGTTATCAATGTTGAGGATCCAGACTCAACAGCTAATCAATCACCAGTTCTGAAGACTCCAACTTAGATCACGGAACAACCACAGTTGGAAGAAGAAGGAAGACGCTACAGAAGATGGTATGAAGACCATTCCACAGACAACATCATCGGAGATCCAACCGAAGGTGTGCGTACAAGGAGCAGAGTTGCGGCTCAAGATTCAACCGAGGAAGATTCCAACACTTATGCCCAATATGCTGAGGAGTTAGCAGTTCTTAAGGAGTTCGAGCAAGCTGGAGATGTTGCCATGAATTCTTGCTTCGTAGTTGATGTGCCAGAACCGAAGAATGTTGTGGAAGCTCTCAACTGTGTTCACTGGACAACAGCAATGCAAAAAGAACTGAATGAATTTCTACGCAACTGTGTATGGGAGTTGGTAGAAAGACCAAATGGTGTCAAAGTCTTTGGATTAAAATGGATTTTCAAGAACAAGAGAGACGCCATTGGATTCATCGTGAGGAATAAGGCAAGGTTGGTAGCTCAGGGATATTGCCACAAGAAGGAATCGATTTCGAGGACTCCTTCGCGCCGGTTGCAAAGCTAGAAGCCATCCGAATCTTTCTAGCCTATGCCGCATTTCACAAGTTCAAGGTCTATCAGATGGATGTGAAGTGTGCCTTTCTCAATGGTGATATCAAGGAAGATGTATATGTTGAACAGCCTCCCGATTTTGAAACTGGAGATGGAAGAGTGTACAAGTTGAAGAAAGCAATCTATGGTTTGAAACAAGCACCCAGGGCTTGGTATGACACTCTTTGTGGTTTTCTTCTGAACTCGGGGTTCAAACGAGGGTCAGTTGACAAAACTCTGTTCACCATCAAAGTTGGAAAAGATATACTTGTTGTGCAAATCTATGTCAACGACATCATATTCGGTTCTAAGTCGGAGGAACTGTGTGAAAAATTTTCAAATCTCATGAAGGAGAAGTTCGAGATGTCGATGATGAAGCAGTCACCAGAAGGGATATTCATCAATCAGTCCAAGTATACTAAGGAGCTCATCACCAAGTTCGGATTGCAGACAAGTAAGACTACAAGGATCCCAATGAATACTAACTGGAAAATTGAACCTAAAACCGAGGGAAAGCTCGTAGATGCCAGTAAGTATAGAGGGATCATCGGTTCTTTGCTCTATCTAACCGCCAGTCGGCCAGACATATCTTACGCGGTTGAAGTGTGTGCCCAGTTCTAAGTTCAACCGAGGGAAGCTCACATGTTGGCAGCAAAGAACATCATCAAGTATCTGAAGGGAACTATAAATGTTGGGTTGTGGTATCCAACCGACGACAACATCCAACTGACTGGATACTCAAATGTAGATTTAGCCGGAGATCGGTTGGACAGGAAGTTCACATTCGGACATTGTCAGTTCATGAGAACCAAGCTAGTTTCATGGTTCTCCAAGAAACAAGCATGTGTTGCCACTTCTACAACCGATTCAGAGTATATGGCTGCTGATAGCTGCTGCATGCAAGTGTTGTGGCTCAAGCAACAACTGAGAGACTATGAAGTTGCAACTGGACAGGTTCCCATTCATTGCGATAGCTCCAGTGCCATTGCTATCTCTTTGAATCCTGTTCATCACTCTCGGACGAAGCACATTGACATCCGACATCATTTCCTCCGAGACCATATTGAGAAGAAGGACGTATCCATGGAGAAGATTCCAACTGAGATTCAGAGAGCAGATATCTTCACCAAACCTCTAGCCGAAGCACGATTCAAGATATTATGTGATTTACTCGAATTGCTGGATCCATCAGATGAGGAACCAGCTGAGGTGAAGAGATAGATATCTATCTGAGGGGGAAGCTCAGATGAAGGGGGAATCTCCTGATGCGGATTGCCAACCGAAGACATCAGACATCAGCTGAACAAATAAATTCGAGTCAGCTGATGGTATGCTGCAACGTTGGATCAGACGTCAGCTGAACAGACGAACTCGAGTCAACTGATGGTATGCCGCAACATGGGAACACAGCTGATTCCGACATCAGCTGGCAGGTAACATTTAAGGCTGAAGGTGCTATGTTCTTAAATGAGAATGTTTGAAATAAATTCAAACATTCCTGAGCAAGTCAGTTATATTCAAATAGCCATCATGTCGCATTAAATGTAAAGTACGGCTGAACATCCATAGCCTACTTTATAGTGCGACTGGGCTGACAAGATAAACTGTACACCTTCCCACGCGCGGGTTGGAACTCGGTGCATGACGTCAAGTCAAAGATAGTCAACAGTCGCGTAATCTCAGCCGTTGATGGATTCGCGCCATTTAACCCCAGCCGTCGATCTCTACCGAGTCAAAAACCTATATATAGCATAAAATCAGGAAGTGATCTCTTACCTTCCTCATTCGTATCTATCTGCAATAACTGTTCATCGTCTTCTCAGAAATTGTCTAACTATTTTCTGCAAAAGATTTCCCTTACTTCTTCCTATAAATACCTTTGTAGTGATCATAAATGGCCCCCTAAAGCAAGAAAATGGCTTCTTCCGGATCTTCTCTTGTCCCCACCTCCTATGAAGAATCATTCGACATGCTGGTGTCGAAGATCCACTTCGAACAGATCCTCTCCGACGAGGAATTGGAGTCGCCGGTGTTGGCTCCCCTTGCCAATACTCTCAGAGAGAATGGCCTCCTCGAATGGGCCAAGCTTTGCCCTTCCCACTTGCTCAGGCGACAGGTCGGGGAGTTCTACGTCAACCTGCAAGCATCCCTCAACAGCAGGGAAGGAGTGACTACAGAGGTTTCCTGCCGCCAACGCGACGTTCCGGCAAGGACCATTCGCCGTGTCATGTTTTCCATAGCAGTTTCTGACGTCCTCCGCCACATCATCCTCGTCAACCACGCCGCCACGGAACTTCTGGAAAACATAACCGACGAGCACATAGATGAGTTTCTGGAGAGTGCTCTGATCACTCCGGAGAAGTTGAGGAGTAATATGCAAAGAACGAAGCTGAAGCCAGAACATCGACTCCTGTTCGATGTTGTATCCAAGGTGGTGTTCGGCTACAGCGGTGCCTTTGGCGACATCAGCCGATCAAAGCTGAAGCAGTTGGTGGCTTTGGAGCACAAGCATGAGATTGACTGGTGTCAATACTTTTTGAACCAGCTGATGGTGGAGAAGTCTAAGATCTTCGAGACAACAACAGACTCAGGAGAAAAGCTGTTGAGTGTCAAGGGGACGCTCAACTTCGGCTGCAAGATCTCAGCCCTGATCTTGCTCACGACCAAGGATCGCAACATGGTTCGGGACGACTGTGAGGAGACATCGTTTAAGAAGTTGATGCTGTTCCCAACAGCTAAGAAGGCACAGGAGGTGCTCAGGAGTATGTACACTCCGAAGGAGAAGAAGGAGACTGGGAAGTCTGCTGAGTCTACAGCTGAGGGGGAACCAGCCGTCGATCGCCCAACAAAGTCCAAAGCTGCACGCCGACGAGCTGAGTCGGAGAAAGAAACAGCTGAGGAGCTGCCCAGAAAAAGCTAAGGGTACGGTTCAAGAAGACAGTTGTGAAGCCAGCCGAGGTTATTCCAGCTGAGAAGATGTCAGCTGAGGAGCCGGCTGAGGAGCAGGGTGAGGAAATTCCAGCTGAGGAGCCAGCTGACGAGAGAGATGTGGATGCACCAGCTGACGAGGAGCTACCAGCTGTGGATGCACCAGCTAAGGAAGCGATACCAGCTGAGGAGCCATCTGAGTTGAGCCGCTCAGCTGAGGCCGCCACTTTCGAGATCGTCCCTCGCGCCACCGGAGCTGATAAGGCGGACGGGATGGAAACAGACGTGACATCGGATGCATCCTCCTCATCTGAGGACGTTGAAGACGTTCCCACCTCCCCCACGGCAGGAGTTGATGCCGTACCGCCTAAAGAGCCTCTTGCTCAATCAACCGAACAATCACAACCAAATGTTCCGAGCACACTGCTCGATGCCAACATTGTGACCACTCCTTCGGCCAATGTTGAGGAAACAATTGAATCCCCCCTTCCAATAGAATCTAATATTCCGAGCTCCCAGCTCGATGCCAATGTTGCGACCAACTCTTTGGCCAACATTGATGAACCTTTTGAACCTTTGCCATATGATCTTTCCCCCTCCCCAATAAATGAAGAAGATGACCTTCAGGCAGTTGCACTGGAGCACAAAGGCAAGGTGGCCTACTGCTTCCAGAAGCTGTTAGGCATGTTCTCTGAAGCTCGCAACATGCCGGTCTTCGCCACTCTGGGAACCGAGCTATTGTAACAGTTCCACCTGATCTTCAGTCATTAGTACGTAAAGGAAGACACAATCAGGGTGCAGAGCTGGGACAGGTTGAGGTTAGACGAGTCTCGCATCCGAGCCTACTTCAACTACTCCAACCTGGAGGTGGCATACAACAACAAGATTGCGCTGCTCACTCGTCGGCTGGACCAGAGCAGAGCTGAAGGGACAGTCACCAGGGAGGCAGCTGGACAGGATTGCATTGACTTTCTCGACAGTATGCTGATCAAGTCAGCTGACTTCCTCGAGGATCTGGATGCAGCTGCCGCCGCAGCGAAAGAAAAAGAAGAAGAGCTGAAGCTGTACCTGGCCAACCGACAAGCCATGGTCACAGTTGAGCCTCTAGCTCTGATTGCACAAGCCCCTCCAGCTGATTAGCATGCTCCCACATCTGAAGAAATATGTGAGCTGGTAGCTGAGAGGGTGAACCAGTTGAGAACCGAGTTGCTTGCCAACCTCCAACAACAAAAAGAAGATCAGTTGAGGGTGTTGGAAGCACAAGAAGTGAAGAACCAGCAACTGGTGGAGGAGAATGTTACGATGAAGACCAAGCTGGAAGAATTCTCCTCCTCCACCAGCCAAGATATGTCGGAGCTGAAGTCCACTATTATGGGAATGAAGTCTGAGCTGAACGTCTTCAAATCCTTGGCCGACTCCAATCTCGCCAAGTCCCAACAAACACAAAATGCTGAATGGGAGTCTCGCTTCGAGTCGCGATGGGCTGAGTTCATGGCTTTTCAAACTGAGGTCATTGAGAACCTCTCTTCCTTAAAGAAAGTCGAACAAGAGCGCCAGGACTCTGCATTGGCGAAGAAGGTTGAGCTCGAGTGCGCGGTCGATGAACTCTTCAACCGTATTCAACTAGCCGAGCAACAGCTCACCTCTCTGGATGGATCAGTAGCAAGCCTTGTTGCTGATGCCAAAAAGGGGGAAGAGAAGGAGGTGGATGTTGAGTCGCAGGGCGAAGAAGGGACCCAAACCGAAGAAGAGACCCTGAAATCTCAGCTGAGGAAGAAGTCTGGACAAAGAAAGAAGGCCGCTCCCAAGTCAACCGAAGTCGGTGGAGCTGAAATGTCAAAAGACTTGGAGCTGGCAGAGAAGTTTGGAGTGTCGTACAACTCCATAGCCGAAATCGCAGCCGAGCTAGATTCTGAACTCGACGGTATCACAACTGAAGAGTGCATTGCTGCTGCCAAGGCTATGGGTGTTGAGGAGAAAGATTATATGAACCCGAGCTGGATCAGGAAGTTCGCCGCCAGCCAGGCCAGAAGGGTGAACCAATTCGAAGAGGAGCTGAAGAAGATAAGCCAGAACTTGGACCGCAACGTTGCCTCCCGCAGCCGACGCCGAATCAACAAACATCAATCCAAGGCTGAAGCTCGATTGAAGCAACAAAGGTTGCCAGGGAAGTCCAAGGTCCAGAGTCGTTTTAGGCATGTTGATAAATGGATGCCAACTGAATGGAATGAGGAATGGGAGCTGTTCAAGCAGGAGTTCATAAACGACTTCTACTATAGGAAGGTTTATGCAACTGACGACCCCAGGAAAGCCTTCAAAGAAGCGTTAACCAAACTGTACACTGGGGATCCGGGCATGTTCAGTCAGTTCAGACGTGCAATGATAGAAGCCAAACTGGATCTGAACACTGTCCCCGTCCCTCAGAAGGTCACATACAAGCCTTCTTTCCTCCCAGACTCCCACACCCCCAACCGGACGAAGATTGCAGCCGAGGCAAGGCAGGTTTGCAAAGAGCATGGGGTGGACATCTCAAAGGAGTCAGCTGAGAAGAGAGAAATTTTTGTGAGAATTTTCAGTAAGTATGGGCTACAATTTTAACTCAAATAGTTTTTGAAGCAACTGATGTAATTTTTGGTTTTTGTGCTTATCCTTGTAACAATCAGTTGTAATGAAAACTATCCAGTTATAAGATTCACCTTGATGAATAATCTCTCATTGTCCAAGCTCTGAATCGCAAAGTTATTTCAATACCATGACAATCAGTTGTAATGAAAACTATCCAGTTATAAGATTCACCTTGATGAATAATCTCTCATTGTCCAAGCTCTGAATCGCAAAGTTATTTCAATACCATGTTATAACTGTGCTAACCCTTTGATGTTTTCATCTTATAGACTGTCTAGAATTTCAGCTGAGATTTTAGATAAGTCAGTTAGAGTTAGATCAGTTGTGATCTGTAAGGGTTTTAGAATTATTATAAGGGGTTTTGGCATCATCAAAAAGGGGGAAATTGTTGAGAAATTTATTAAAGTTTTGATTGATTCCAAAACCAACTGACCCCAACCGAGTAGATGTTGCCAGATCCTAATGTTAGTAGTTAGGCTCGCTATTTGAGCTTTGTTAAGATTTTATCTTTACAGGACTCCAGCTGAAGACGGCAACAAGACTTCACTCGGATAGAACATCAGTTGTGAGGAAGACAACTGAGCGTTCATTAGATGAAGCATTGAAAAAGGGGGAAGTTACACTCAAGCGATAGAACATCAGTTGTAAGAAAAACAACTGAGCGTTTATCAGATGAGAAGTAGAAAGTGGGAAGAGAACATAAGATGAAAGAAAGTCATCTGAGCGTTCAACCCAACTGATCAGATACAAGGAAGACAACTGAGTGTTTAGTTTCAGAACATCAGTTGTAGGACCTCAAACCAAGAAGATCAACAACATGAAGTTCAGATCAGCTGAGAGTTCAACTGTTAGCATTCAGACAGAACATTAGTTGAAGAACCAGTCAGATGTAGATCGAAAAATCTCAACCAACCTCTCTATGATGAAAGTCTGACGTTGAGATTTGAATTTCAAATAAGGAAGTTGCGTGAAGGTTTGACTCTCTATCATTACCTCATTTAGCCCAACACAAGGCTGTCTCAGATGGAAAGCAGAAGCACGCAGTTGCCAAATTCGGAAAGTCTGCAGAGATGAGAGACAAGCCATCGCTATCAAAGAACAGAGATCAACAGCTCTTCCAACGGCTAGTTGATTCTCTCCGCCTATAAATAGAGGCCTTCATTCACAAAGAAGAACACAAGACACACACGAGACGAACAAGTGCGAGAAGAAATATTCAAGCAAAGAACAACTTCATTCTACATTCAAGCTTAACTAGTTATCCTCTTAGAACATCACTTGTTGAGAGTTCTAGAGTGTTAGAATTAGTTTCTGTGTCTTTAGATCCAACCTTGAGAACATCACTTTGTGAGAGTTCGTATAGTGTTAGATCATAGCTCACTTCGTGTTCGAGCTATTAGTTGGAACCCCTTTCTTTTCACCTTAAAAGGTTTTAGGACCCTACTCTTCCCGTAACTGAGTAGATAGGTTGTTTAGTACCCGAAAACTAAACTGTAAGGTTGATAAGTACCCGCAAACTTATCCTTAACAGTTGCAAAGCCCACGTAAGCTTTGTGGTTTGTCTAGAAGAACTTGGACTGAGTTGTGTGGACTCACAACTCCCCGTGGACGTAGGAGTTCTCTCCGAACCACGTTAAATCTTTGTGTGTTGTGTTTATTTTCAGTTATCTTATTGCATATTCAACTGACTTTCTAACCTGCATACAAACTGCACTCTTTCTCAACTGTTTTGGTTCTTGTCCAACCGTGCATAAAAGCGTGAGTTAATTTATACGAGTCTTTTTCCACCACATTCCGCACAGCACTTCACTTCCAACCGAGTACTTCTTACTCGGTTGTGAATCTAACTGAGTTTCATTACTCGGTTGTGTTTTATTTAAGGAGGTTGTTTTAAAAAGTTGCATCTGGTGTATTCCCCCCCTCCATACACCAGAACTCGTATCGGGACCATTAGGTACGCACCTAGAGATGAGGAAGACGATGAGGACAAACAAGACTGTAGGTCAATCCGTTGCTCCTTACCTAGCTTCTTGGAGAGATGTTGATGGAGGACTGATGTCCAACTACGAGACCTACTGGAGACTGATCACCCGACTTCTGATCGAGTGGAGCGCCTAGGTTTGGACGAGACTCAAAGAGGTCACCTATGTGAGAGACGACTTTTACCCAACTGCGAACTTTCCCAAGCTCGTAGCGATAACTTTGTCTCGCTGGGTCAGAGACCCGACGACCCTTCTGTCTCCCCAACCGTACCAAGAAGACCACTAGGGTAGGGTTTCATCCCCTGACCGAACCTTTGAGAAGAAAGTTAAAGAGCTAGTCTGCAAGGTGGCAATTTGTATAATTGTTGCCACAGACGAGGAGGTTGACCTAGAGGAGCCCAGTGAGGACAAGGACGAGAACCGCCACTACTTGTTACTTGGACTGATGATATTTTGATTATGCTTTTCTCTTGTGAGACATGTTTTATGGTATATGCTTTGGCACAATGTGGTTGATTTGATGACGTTTATGTTTGTCTTTATGACTTTGACTATATTTTCATGAACCTTTTTGCCTATTATGATTATGATTATGATTATGATTATGACTATGATTATGAACATGATGTAATGATGCACCTTATGATATATGATAATGATGATGATGATGATGATGATGATGATGATAATAGTTATGATGATGTATGTCTAAGGCCCTATGATCAAGAAAGTAAGATGATGATGTTATATAGCATGCCTTGACCAATAAGAATGTCACCTAAGTAAAGTAAGAATGGCCTTAGAAGTAATTTCGATGAGTATAGTGTGGACTTCTTTCCAGCCTCACACCAAAAAAATTTACTTTCTAGACTGATACATTTCACCCCTTACTTTGGAAAGCTCAAGGAGAAAGAATAGGAGCATCTGTAAGAATCAAGTTATGAAAGCATTCCTGAAGTAGCGTCATCTCATGTGACACTCTCTTTAGTGTCCATATGACTTAACCTAAGTAAAGAAAAGCCTTTAGTGCTTGCTTATGATAATTAAACTTTCCTAATGTGAAGTAATGGGATGACGAAGTCAACTAAGATATGAGAAGAGATAAGATTAGATAAAGATCAAAAATTAAGAACTATGGAAAGCCTAGAACGACGCTCGTAAGATATGATGAAGAGGCAAAGATGAGCAACGAATACGAAAAAGGGCAATATCTGAGTGAGGAAAACACTAACATGACGCCTCCCTAGGATGTCACAGTTCGAAAAACTGCACAATTAATAAATAACCCCAAAGTTATTTAAGACCAGGAATAGGCAACGCCGCCTGAAGCTGTAACAAGCAGTCTCAAAGTTACATTCAAGAACGATCAACTACAATGTAACGAAATGAAGGTGTCTTGTAAAATGTTAGAATGTTAGGAAAGATCAGGTAAACGCGAATTTAAGATGGATTTGTTTCCTTCTATACCCAAAAGGAACAAGTTATTCTTTTTGCAACGATCATATGATCGGTCATGCCTAGTAATCTTTCAAGATTCACACTTCTTTATTCTAAAATATCTAATATAATATATACGATTAAGATTTTTTTTTTCTTTCTATGCATTATCTTCATATTACCCATGATTTTGAGGCATCTTATGATCTCATGCTCCATTCGCCATTTTGGCCTAGTAAGCAATGATCTTTTCACGTGTCTCACATAATTCTTTTAAAGTGAGTCACACTATCCTCCTCTAATGTTGCTCTAGCTAACATCTACCTCACATCAATAGATTTTCCATAATAATGGAACTTTCATCCGACTTAACTTCTCTATTCTTTTAAATTCCAAATTCCTCAAATATAACTCCCGCCCAACCCTCCCCTATCTGAATTCTCAATTCATTATTCTCCAACCCACGACCATAGAAATTCTTCCAGTTCACCTATGAATTGATGAGTGTATTCAAGCATTTTTCCCTATAATACACCTAATACTGGGTAAGGACACTTCTTTGAGTAGTCTCATAGTTAGAAAAACAAATTGTGTATCAGGCAATTTCCTTGAAAACTTCAAACCCTCGTTATACTGAAATTGTGCAGACATCTTAAAAACAGTAATAAAGGGATGTCAAAGTACATGATCAAATTGTTCTGTATCACTTTAAGTTTTTTCCTTCTATGAAACATCTACCCTTAAAAGCAGGCTCAATAGTGAGCAACGTTTTTCCTTGATAATGTACGAGCTTTTTCTAGAAGTATCAATTTTGCTGGCATTTTCATTTGGCCAAGTGTCGCCCCGATCTCTCGATCAAGGACCCTGAAATGTCTCAACATTCTCAATTTATTGTCTTAAGGTCATGATACGTGAATGAATCTTCTTCAAAGGTATGCAAGTACACTGTGAAATTTTCAGAAATCCTCAGAACTTCTCAACAGTATGAAGGCACCATTTTTCACACATCCAGTAAGATAAAAGCTTGTGTTCCATGTCATATCCATTTGGAAAGTCCTCGCTTGAGGCAAGTCATCTTTCTATGATACTATTTCTTCCTAGACAAAGCAATTTCTATCCGATTTTCCCTACGACTAAGTTTCTAACTTAGGGTGCTTAGTTTCCGATGGAAGTAGGAGCCTACTTTGATAATTTCTTACAGTAAACTAGGTTGAACTATGAAAATTATCACGATAACGATTATCGTCAAAATATTGATCAAATCAGCACACTTTTTAATGCACAAATGACATAGAAGTTATATTAACTCGCGACACTATGCGTTCAGGAGATAGTAATTGCACAACATTTTTACTACGACATTGTCTGACACGTACATAGAATTCACTCAACTTTAGGAATGAATGTACTAGATGATCTAGTAACCCGTTAACAGTTCACATATCACCCTCCAACTGAAGGACTATTCAAGCGGATGATTCAAATTGTATAAGATATATTGAGAGCAAAAAGTACACATAAATGGAGAAGTTTCTACCGTTAGTAAGATGGCTTACAACAAGAAGTTATCTCGACAATTAGAATTACATCATATGAAGCTCTCCACGAGCTTTAGAATCCAGCTATATTTGAATTTTCTACAAACTTTGGGAAACGTGTTGCCCAAGAACACGCCCTGAAACCTACTTTGACTCATAACCCTCAAAAGAACCTTCGGAGAAGTCATTAAGAATGAGAAAGGCAAAGGACTAAGGAAAGTTGTAAGTGGTAAAGGTCAATAGATGTTGAGCATTAGATCAAACTGAGTCTCCATTTGAGAGACAGCTTTTCTCAAGATTTCACCCTTCAATAGTGTAGTACGTTGAGCAATGAAGAAATATTGTGCTAAGAATTAATAAGAACTTTTAAGTACTATAATAATGATAGATGGTTCCTTCATAAATACGTAAAATTTTCTCATGATTGGCTATCGTGAAGGTATATATGCAAGATGACTCACTTGACCCGTCTACAACAAATTACGTAATTGCAGACAACGAATAAGTTAAACTCTATGTGCACGATGACTTCCTTAACTCTGAGAATGTTATTCTTTTTTTTACACCTTTTTAGAAAGACTAGGACTAACTCTAAAGGAAATATTCTATCGTTGTTAATGCTCGATGAAGTCCCATCATGTAAAAGAAAAAATAGGCAAGTCTTTCTGCCACCGTGCGTATGCATATCCGTGAATCCACTTCAAAGATAGATCAGCTACGACCAACCAAAGACACTTACGACCAGTATATGAATGATATGCTAAGTCCCTTAATGGGAAATGATGATGGTCTATGACGTTATAGATCAAGGACGACGGACCAAGATGCTAGTTAAGTTTAGGCGACTAAGGTTGCAACTATGTTTAAGAAGACAAAAATTTTCCATCGTTTAGGGTCAGTTTAAGTAAGAGCTAATGAGTTAGAGTCATGCGATAAGGTTAGATAATCATAGTATCCCGATTTCCTTGTGAAGCTATTAGGTACCTATCCGATAGATTATTAGGACGCTAGTAGATTTAGGACTCGAGACCGCGCCAACATCAGTAAAGCTATACGAGACCAACGACTTTCACGATATGATGTAGAATTATCGAATTAGGATCCATTAATCCTGCGTATTACCCTCTCAAGCAAACGTTTCCGATGAAGAGACCCGCCCTAGGATGCACCAACTACGAATGCCACGACCTACAGTCAGGCGCCGACAACATCATGTCACGTACCAACGACACGACGACTAGTCAAACGAATCATCCTTTAGGAAGAATGATTTATGATATGAAGGCCGCAACGTGAAGCCATGAAAATTCTAATCTATGTAAAAGAGATAATGCAAAAGTTATGAAACAAAATATGAGTACGAGACCCCAAATCAGTGATCATGCTTATGAAAAGGAAATGAAGGATACGAAGCTAGCACCAATAGGTAGGATTAAGCCTAGAACGCTATCTTAGTAGAACGACGAGACGCCATGAACCAGTTAAAGAATACAACAAGACCAAGAGATAGTCGCCGCCACGACAAAATTGACGAAATTGTTTTGATCATAGATGCGTTAATTAGGTCCGCTCTAGAACGATCGACACCAACTAATGCCGATGACAAATGAGTCCACCCACGATGCCAATAGGCACACTATTACCAGTACTGCGCTGTCAAGAATTGTTTGCAGGACCCAGATGCAATGATCGATAAATGATAATAGAGCTAGCAAAGAAATAATAGTTACCACAACGATGCTGAAAAGTGACTAGTATTATGAAGCTGGATCGACAATAACCGCAAGTTAAAAAAAATGCTAAGTCAAGTAAACTATTCCAGGTCTAGACCCCGATAAAAACTTTTGAACCAAGCATTAAGATATAGGATCGTCTGGAATCCTTCTTAAGGAGGGTAGACCCATCTTGTATAAGTAAATTACCTCCAAGTCTTAGTAAATACCCATTAGTGGTACATTGCCTCATGGAATGATTAGTCTTTATCAAAGACTTAGATTAAAAAGTATATATGATGGTCAGGGTGGGCATAAGAATTTTGTAGGCTCATATAACCCTTAAACAAAAGAATGATGATGATGATGAGCCAATGAAGAGCCACGAGTAAGATTAGACCAAAGGAGTCTAGAGAAAGAAAAGACCTTCTACTCTTAGAAGTACCAAATTTCGAGGACGAAATTTATTTTAAGGAGGGTAGAATATAACAGCCCGCTAAAACCGGTCTATGAAAAACCCGAATAAATTAAAACTTTTTAAGATAGGTCCTTATTCCCGGAGATTTCCAAAGGAAAATAAATTCTTTAATTTAGAAAAGATGAAGACTTTATTTATAAAGTCAAAAAAGGATTTTATTTAAATAAAATCTAAATTCATTTTCGAATAATTTCATTTATCATATTTTCAAAACGATCACGAGCATAAATTTCTGCATTCATTGCATGGCATCCTACGTGTGGCATTCTAGATGATAATAAGTAATTGATGTGAATTATCTGCAAATTACTGTCGCGTAATTATGGAGCCGGCCAGTTAAGCTTGACTATACAAAGTAATATTTCGGCGTCGCATTAAGTATTTAGGCGAGCTTAAAGAAAATACGTAATTTATATTTATTTATATGATTTTGCGATTTATTAGAATTATTCGATAATTTGTGTCGGGATAAATTTACGTACGGGCCGGACTGTTAAGATATCGTGATAAAAATACAAAGGAATAAAAGAAATCAGATTAATAAAAAGAAAGAGAAAAAGCGTGTGAGAGACGGAGAGAGAGAGAGACCGCGTGGGAGAGATAGAGAGAATCACAAACAAATCTGCCTCCCCTCTTCCCCAATGAATTCACGCAAAACACAGTCATTCTTCTGCAACTCCATTCTTCCACTCTTCAATCACTCTTTCCCTCCTCCCTATTTCTCACGCCACCACCATCTTCAACAACCATCATTCAATCTCTCATCACCCTTCAAGAAAGCAAGGGTTTTCCAAACCCTAGCCCCTGAAAACGTAAGCCGTCGCCGCCCTTTTCTTTACCGCCAACAGCCATCGTTGTTGGAAGCACCAAGGAGGACCGATCATCGCACAAGGAGGGTGGATAGAGGAAAGGAAGGAAAATCAGCACCAATCCTATCTTTTCCCCTTCAAATCGTCGCCACCCTACCGCCATCCTTCACCCGCCGCCGCCGCCGTTGCCACCTCATGCCGCCACCACTGCTGGCGCAACCTTGAGAAGAAGAAGAGAGGGAAGAGAACCGAAGGAGAGAGAGAGAGAGAGAGAGAGTGAGAAACGAAAGAGAAGGGAGAAAACAAGGGTTTTCCCCAAACCCTATCCGTCTGCCGCCTCCGAAGCTGCCTCGGAGGAGCAGCCACCACACAGGACAAGGGTAGAAAATGTTCGAGCTGTTCGAGAGAGGGAGCAGTCACCAACGAGGGAGGAATCGAAGGGGAAACGAAGAAGGAAGCTAGTTATACGGTTTCACCCCTTATGTTCATGTTTTCTCCTTTCTTTTCTTCAAAAGTTTAGCACGATTTGGGGTTGAAAACGTTGGAAACCTCTGCATTTTTGTAAAGAGATGATGTTTTGATGAACTTCGTGATGCACGTGTTAGCCACGTTCGAGTTTGTGTGTATTTGTTGCTTGCCTTGATCATATGCTTGTTTTTGGCGTTCTTGGATAGATTTATGATTAATGATGTAGAAGTAGGTGGCTATATGAGTGATATATTTGATCTATGAGTATGTTTAGGCCTGTTTATAAGTGGGTATGTCGATTGAGTTGAGTTTAGTTAAAATAATTGAACCTTGTGTGAATTTCGTTCAAAAACGTAAATCTGCCCTTGAACTGATTTGGTTTGTTTTTAGAGTTAGAGGTCTAATTTGAATCTCATCTTTTAACATGTTGTTTCAAAGTGTATTAGCATAGAAATATCCAAAAAATCAGGTTAATCCGATGAGTGTAGCAATCTCGGTGAAGTTGTTTAGAATCTGACCTGTGTTAGAACCAAAAATATGCGGAGAACTATGTTTTGGGGCAGTAGCCTCCTTGTCTTTCAAAATATTTGAAATCCACCCTTTGAATATGAAACTAGACATCTTGAAGTTTCTTTATTGTTATTAAACTCGATTTTTGGGTAAACGAGTGATTTTAAAATGAATTTACGAGCAGACTGATTTGCAGCGAAATCTCATTTTTGACAGATTCACTGTTCTGTAAACGGATCCCCGTTTGGGCTAGTAAAATCTAATATTTTTGGATTATGAAAACTTTTGGATTAAGATGTACATGTTAGGAGTCTTCAGTAGAAATTTTATAGATTTATTCTTAGACTAAATTGCTTAATTACTAAATTGGGCTAAAATGCTAATTAAGTTTGGGCCAGAATAATTTTATGAATTAGACTTGAAGTTATTAGGCCTAATTTTCCAGATTTTATAATTATGTCTTTTGTTGGGCCAAATTAATTATTTATGCATGTGGACTATGTGGTTTGGCCCGATCAGATTAGAACAATTCAATATAAGTGTGTGTCATGTTTTTCCTATTTATTATTTTCTTCCTTAGGAGGCCCAATCTATTCAATTATTTATTATTGGGCATGGACTCATATCTTATTTATTTAAGGAAACCCAATATGATTATTATGTGTCAGCCCATTCTACATGATTGTTTATATACTTATGATTAATAAGCCCAATAAGATTAATATTTATTTGAGTGAAGGACCCATATAGCAAAATCCCCCCTTAGATTACAATAGTTGTCAAGGAACATAATATGGTAAAATTATAGCCAAAAATGTATTTTTGCGACAATTATACCCTTACTCATCCAAAAACATAAAACCCATTTATTTACTTTTGTTTTCAAAAACCGTAGCCCACTTTCTCTCTCTCAACAAAATTCTCTCTGCAAACTCTCCACCCCTCAATTCTCCCTCTCTCTCTCTCCCAAAATTCTCTCAGCTCTACTGCCTCCTCTCCTCCGCCACCGCCATTTCCGTCGTCGCGCCACCTCCAAACCACCATGGAGCTCGTAATATTCTCGACAGAGCCAAGGTTCGAGATCTTTCCTACTCTTTTTCTCTTTCTCCAACTTACTCTCTCTAGAACCTCGCCACCGTCTCCTCCGCCGTCGTCACCGCTGCTATCCCTCCAAACCACCATGGAGCTCGTAATATTGTCGACATAACTAAGGTTCGAGATCTTCCCTACTCTCTTTCTTGATTTTATTTCTCTTTCTCCATCTTTCTCTCTCTAGAAAAATCCTAGATCTAGCCGGAAATAATGCTATTTTCGTATTTATTTTAGATGATTTACAAGTGTTGATATGATTCCCGGTGATTCGTGGTGTATTTGGGGTGATTCCGGAAATCCAAATCTGTTTTTTGGGGTGTATTTGGGGTGATTCCCGTCAAATTGTGAAATTCGTAACTTCTTATGCATTTTCATTCGTTTATTTGAGTTACGAAATTACAATTACGCAACATGTCTAAGGCTTTTTGAAGGTTTCGAATCTGAAATTTTTAGGTGTATTATGTTGCGAAATTCACAATTCGTGTATTAGTGTAGCGAATTGTGAAATTCGTAACTTCCTGTGCATTTTCATTCGTTTATTTGACGTTACGAAATTACAATTTCGCAACATGTTAGAGTCTTTTTAAATGTTGCGAAATTCACAATTCGTAACACAATTCGTATAATAGTGTAGCGAATTGTGAAATTCGTAACTACCTGTGCATATTCATTCGTTTATTTGACATTGCGAAACTAAAATTTCGCAACATGTTGGAGTCTTTTTGAATGTTTTGAATCTAAAATTTTTAGGTGTATAATGTTGCGAAATTCACAATTCGTAACACAATTCGTATAATAGTGTAGCGAATTGTGAAATTCGTAACTACCTGTATATTTTGGTTCGTTAATTTGAAGTTACGAAATTACAATTTCGCAACATGTTTGAGGCTTTTTGAATGTTTCGAATCTGAAATTTTTTAGGTATATAATGTTGCGAATTTCACAATTCGTAACACAATTCGTATATAGTGTTGCGAATTATGAAATTCATAACTATTCATTCGTTTATTTGACGTTACGAAATTACGATATCGCAACACATTTGAGACTATTTGAAGATTCCGAAACTAAAATTTTTAAGCATATAATGTTGCGAATTTCACAATTCGCAATAAAATATACGAATTTCGTATTGAATAATATGTTGCTAATTCATATTTTCGTATCACGTTTTTGGAATTTCGGTTATAACATGTTACGGAATTACAATTTCGTTACATGTTTGTGGCTATTTGTTAAGTATATGATATTGCGAATTTCACAGTTCGCAACAAAAATATACGAATTTCGTATATAGTGTAGCGAATTGTGAAATTCGTAACTACCTGTACATTTTCATTCGTTTATTTGACGTTACGAAATTACAATTTCGCAACACGTTTGGGACTATTTGAAGGTTCCAAAACTAAAATTTTTAAGAATATAATGTTGCGAATTTAACAATTCGCAACAAAATATACGAATTTCGTATTGAATAATCAGTTGCTAATTCATATTTTCGTAACACGTTTTTGAAATTTCGGTCATAAGCTGTTGCGAAATTGTAATTTCGCAACATGTTTGAGAATTTTTGATCGAATTTGAAATTCTTAGGTATATAATGTTACGAATTTCACAATTCGTAACACAATTCATTTATAGTGGAGCGAGTTGTGAAATTCGTAACTACCTGTGCATTTTCATTCGTTTATTTGATGTTATGAAATTACAATTTCGCAACACGTTTGGGACTATTTGAAGGTTCCGAAACTAAATTTTTTAAGAATATAATGTTGCGAATTTAACAATTCGCAACAAAATATACAAATGCTAATTCATATTTTCGTATCACGTTTTTGGAATTTTGGTTATAACATGTTACGAAATTACAATTTCGTTACATGTTTGTGTCTATTTGTTAAGTATATGATGTTGCGAATTTCACAGTTTGCAACAAAAATATACGAATTTCGTATATAGCGTAGCGAATTGTGAAATTCATAACTACCTGTGCATTTTCATTCGTTTATTTGACGTTATGAAATTACAATTTCACAACACATTTGGGACTATTTTAAGGTTCCGAAACTAAAATTTTTAAGAATATAATGTTGCGAATTTAACAATTCACAACAAAATATATGAATTTCGTATTGAATAATATGTTGCTAATTCATATTTTCGTAACACGTTTTTGGAATTTCGGTCATAAGCTGTTGCGAAATTACAATTTCGCAACATATTTGAGGATTTTTGAAGGTTTCGAATCTGATATTTTTAGGTATATAATGTTGCGAATTTCACAATTCGTAACACAATTCGTATATAGTGTTACGAATTGTGAAATTCGTAACTAACTGTGAATTTTGATTCGTTAACTAACTTTGCATTTTCATATGTTTATTTGAAGTTACGAAATTATAATTTCGTAACATGTGTTACATGTTCTGAAATACTGAATTAGTTTAATTGTTTGTTTATTACAGATAGAATGGATATTCAAGCGGAAGAATCTTGCCGTCAAGCACCACCGGATCATGTTATGTTACGAAATTAACATTCGTATTGAATATTTTGTTACGATTTTGTCATTTCGTATCACTATGCCTTGACTTTCTGTTAAGATTTTATCATTTCGTATCAGTTTCAAATTACGATTTTTATATTTCGATTCTTGTTTCTCTGTTACGAATTCAATATTTTGAATCAAATGTGTCTTGTTTCTCTATTACCAATTTATGATTTCGTAACACCACGCTACATGATAAAGCAATTACGAAAACAAACAAGTCGTAACATAAAACCAAAATCGTAAGAAATCGTATCGTTACGAAATCAACAAATAGTAATAAATCAGTTACGAAAATAACAAATCGTAACACAAAAATAATCTTTAATTTGTGTTACGAATTTCATACATTCATAATATAAGACATTACGAATTCATACAATACATAACAACAATATCATCAATCGTTGATTTCGTATTACGAAATAAATAAATTCGTAACATAACAGATTACGATTTTGGCATTTCGTATCACTATGCCTTGACATTACGAAACCAACTCTGTTAAGAAATTAGTAAGCACGCCCGCCCAGTGTGCTTCTTTCACGACATGCTCTAGTCCTGAGTGTCTTTCAGTGGTCTTCTAGCCTTAGAATAAGAATAGAAGAAGTCGTGTCCGCCCCGGACATCCGCAACGTCCTCCCACGCCCTTTTCTATTTCAAATCTGGGACAAACTGAAGGAAAAGACTGACCCATTCGGTGACTTTCCTTTCGCGGTCGCCCTCACTGAACCAACTTGAATCTGAACTACGATTCAGATCAAGTCTTACTGAAATTTGATTTCCTTTTCGTGCCATACGTACTTAGACTTTCCTTTTTTCTTCCCGGTCCAATATTTGTGCTCGAAGGTCTTCGTTTCCGTGTATCTGATCTCCTCTGCTCTTACTAACCAATATGCACAATTAGTTACGAATTTCGCAATTCGTAACACTATATACGAATTTCGTATATAGTGTTACGAATTGCTAAATTCGCAACATTTCGCAACATTGTATACCTAAAAAATTCAGATACGAAACCTTCAAAAGGCCTCAAACATGTTGCGAAATTGTAATTTCGTAACGTTAAATAAACGAACCAAAATGCAAAGTTAGTTACGAAATTCATAATTCGCAACACTATATACGAAATTCGTATAATATGTTGCGAATTGTGAAATTCGTAACATGTATACTTCAAAAATTCAACATTCGTATTACTATGCCTTGATTCCGTGTAAAGATTTTGTCATTTCGTATTACTATGCCTTAATTCCATGTTACGATTTTGTCATTTCATATCACTATGCCTTGACTTTCTGTTAAGATTTTATCATTTCGTATCAGTTCCATGTTACGAATTTTACATTTCATACCTTGTTTCTCTGTTACGAATTTTACATTTCGCATCAATATGCCTTGTTTCTCTGTTACGAATTTATGATTTCGTATCACTTTGTCATAATTTCATGTTACGATTTCAACATTTCGTATCTGTTCCATGTTACAAATTTGACATTTCGTATCAATATGCCTTGTTTCTCTGTTACGAATTTATGATTTCGTATTGTAACAAATTTGCAAAATACAAAAAAGTTACAACAAAATACAAAAGTAGCAAGACATAGAGAGAGAGAGAGAGAGAGAGAGAGAGAGATAGAGAAACAGTGCATCAGTCCAGAAAAGTTGAGGGATCGACGGCGGCGGCGACGGGAGGGGCGACGGAGGCGGCGATAACAGACCTAGAGAGAGAGAGCGACGACGACGGCGACGTGAAGAAGAGAGAGAGAGCGGCGACGATGGGACGATGGCGGATTTCGCACAGATCTAACCA
Source organism: Schizonepeta tenuifolia (assembly GCA_029490685.1). Lineage (NCBI taxonomy): Eukaryota > Viridiplantae > Streptophyta > Magnoliopsida > Lamiales > Lamiaceae > Schizonepeta > Schizonepeta tenuifolia. The sequence continues at coordinate 35,400,854 of CM055958.1, read as the reverse complement.
TGAATTCACATAGATTTTGCCGCCGTCAATCCTCTCATCGTCGACGAGGTCACTGCCGGATAAGAAGGAAAAAAGCAAAATCGAAAAAGAAAAAGTGAAAGAAGAGAAAGAAAAGAAAGGGGGAAAATGGCTGTAGAAAAAGGAAAAGAAAAAAAGAAGAGAAGAAAGAGTAGAAGAGTTGAAGAGGAGAAAAAACGATGAAAGAAAATAATGAAAAGGAAAGAGAGAGGGAGAGATAAAATAAAAGAAAAAAGAGAAAAGAGAAAGAAGAGAAGGAATGTCACGTGAAAGTAGGAAAAAAAGAGAAGAGAATGAGAGAGAAAAGAGGAAAAGTAAGTTGCTTTTATAAAAAGTAAGGGTATTTTGGTCCAAAATACCCCACTTTGGCTAGAATTTGTCAATATTAAATTGCTTGACAACTATTGTACTCCACCTAGTCAAAGTGGCTATATGGATGGATTACCTCTATTTATTTCTTGAACCTATGTGTTTAGGCTTTGGACCACTTTTGCCTAACCAATTTATTTAATTAATTATTAAATAGTCAAAGACCAGTCATTTATGACTTAATGTCTTCAAGGTTAATTAAGTTATTTAATTAACTTATGTTTCAATAATTAGCATGTACTTATGTGCCGACTTAAATAATTTGGATTAATAATTAATTTTTAATTAATTATTTTTATATTATTAATTAATTAATTATTTATGTAATAATTAATCATGAGTGGATTAATTACCTAAGTATGTGTTAATTAATTGAGATTAATTAACTAAGAATATGATGAAAAGTATGTGCTATATTGCTTAAGTAGACTTGTTGAAACATGCTAATTAAATGTGACATGATTAAATGATATGACACGAATGCATGAGTTTAATTATATAAGTAAGGTATGATATCATACATGGTTAATTTTGTGACATGCATACTTATAAGAATTATGACAAAGCATGACATGGCATTTCATACACAACATGTTTTCAAAATAACAACATAACAACAGAATAACGACAGAGTAGTGTCAGGATGCTCCGACAAGGATTAACGACGGAATCAACAACTATAAAACTCCACAAACAATGATATATGTTTTTCAAAAATATTATAATGAAGATCTAAACCATGATTATTTATTTCTGATCTAGTTTTTTCTCTCCTAAAAAATTGTATAAAGTTAACTGGCGTAACTCAAGTTGAGATTTATATATATGTTTTCCAGAACCTTAAAGAGTACACTTATAGAGATAATAAAACATAAAGATAAAATAAGCTATTACAAATCAATGTACCTATAAATGACAATGGAAACTCGGCAAGAAATATCTAGTAGGAGAACATATACATATACTCAACGAAAATTCAAAGAAAAAATTGACAAGCTTTGTTAGACATTTAGTGCCGTGCCTTGCGTAATAGTTTGGTACGTCTAAGCTACTCTAATTATATATGAATATCTATATTTGATTCCCTCAATAAATTGACATTTCAAGCTTTCCGCTTTTTTTCCATACCTGAAAAGAATCTAAATAATATATGTGTATATATCATAGTTTGTGGTCCTATTCAATTAAAACAACGCCACTACTTGCACAAGAGAAGAAGAAACGGAAAAGAGAAAATGCAGAAATTAATACTACTCCCTCATTCCATAATAACCTCATTCCATAATAAGTATGACTTGATTGCTTTTATAACCATTCATGATAACTTTGGTCATTCCATAAATAGAAATGATTCACTTAAAATCCTATCAGTTTAACTTTTTTTTCCTCTTTATTTTTTTTTTTAGAGCATCCACTACGGTGGGAGATGGCAGACGGAGGTAGCGCGCTGGCGTAAACAGAGGGAGGGATGGTAGTCAGAAGGCGTTGGAGCCCTACGCAGGGCAGAGACGAGGGCTGATTTCCGTTCGCTCTCTCGTCCTGAGAGGCGATGTCAGGCTCTCACGCGTGGCATTTTAATTTATTTATTTATTTTTGTAATATTACGAAAAAAAAATTAGTTACAAACCGAGCAGCAGGCAACATCAACGGTATGAGAGCCTTCCAATGGCTAAATTTCTTTTGCTCCCTATAAATATCATTCTTTCTTCTTCTCATCTCACACCTTCACTACTCTTTTATTCTCATCTTCTACTCTCAAATATCTTCTTCCAAATTCATTATTGTTGCAAGAAAAAAAAAATGGCTAATTCTAATGATCAATTTAACAATTGGTATGGGCAACAACCCTCTAATTTTCCATTTCACTCAAATCCCACACCTCATTCCAATTCAAGATCGACCAATCCAATGGGGGTGGATTTCCGCAATTCTTGACGTCGCCGATGGCTAGATTTCACCAATTTTCATCGTCATCGGGGGTTGCATTCCAACAATTTTTGTCGTCGCCAGGGGGTGCATTCCAACAATTTCCTCGCTTCCCGGTGGCTATCAATTGTTCGCCACGCCATCCAGAGCATACGAACGGTTTAGAGAGATTGACCTCAATGACGATGACGACGAAGATCTTCAAAATGAGCAAGAAGAGGAAGTGGAGGAAACCTCGCAACCTCCAACCAAGTCCAAGGCACATGGCAAGGGAAAGGCGAAAATAAAGGGCAAGAAAAAGGCGCGAGACACGTCGTCGGACAACGGAGGTCGACAGATCTACTCACCCGAGGAATTTGAGTGAATAGTCAAGTGCTACGTAGACTGTAGTCTTGACACGATAAATTCCAATTATCAACACAAAGTTCAATTTTGGAACAAAATTCGCGACAAGTACAACGACTTCTTCGCTCCTGTACCACTGAAAAGCACCAACTACGTGAGGTTAGTGTGGACACGCGCGAAGAAGGAGATAGCCCTATTCAATGTGACCTATGTAAGGGTCGAGCGAGAGAATGCAAGCGGTCAGAGCGACCACAATCTATTCACTTTGGCGGAGGACTCCGTTACGACAGCGGCTAGAAGAGCATTCAAGTGGAGAAAAATATGGGAGGTAGTGAAAGATTATCGACCTTTCAAAATCCGGACACTCTGACACAACCGCCAAAGCGGACGAAGACTGGAGCTGATGGGAGCTACATGAGTAATTCCAGAATTTCGAGCAATCCGAACAACACCGAATCTGAGGCATCGATGATGCGAACCCGACCGCTTGGACAGAAGTCTGTCAAGAAGGGAAATGACAAGAAGAAAGCGGACGATGATAACCCCATCCAAATTATCACATCCAACCTTTCTTAAATGAAAGCCGAAGATGACTTCCAAATCGAGTACGATATCTACACAAGGCCGACTGAGAATATGACTCCGTCGGAGTTGGAAGATCACGTCTGGGTCAAAGAATACATTGCCAAAAAAACGAGGGTGGTAATTTAGGATTGTTTTTATTTATCTATGTTTTTTAGTTTTTATTTTGTAAATAATCAATTATATTGTAATTTTCCAATGTTTCAATAAAATTTCGTATTTAGTTTATTCTTTTTATTGTAATACAAAATAAATATACAATAATAAAAGATACTAACTCTAGGGCTTAAAACTCTACAATTGTAAACCATTTGCACCTTAGGGCTATCAATCATTAGAACCCCACTAAATACTAATGAAAAATACTTCACCCTAGAGTAATCTTCACCACTGTTGTTGATGCTCTTAAGGGTCAAATGGTCATAACACATTGTACACTCATAATATTTCTACCATCCACTCTCACCCACTCTCTCGCTCTTAAACTCTGTGCCATTTCTCTCAAACCGCACATATCGTGGACGAAGGAAGTCTTATTTTCCAAATAGCTCCTCTTTATAACTTTATTTGTGTGTGTGTGTGTGGGGAGAGAGAGAGAGAGAGAGAGAGAGCGCATTACCTTTCTGCCATTCGTACGTCAATTAGTCAATTGATCAGCTCACTTAAGTTAAGGATTACGGAGTGGTATGCCTAATTAAATATTCTACCATCAATTACGATCTCAACTTCAAACTTAGTGTCATCTCTCAAGTAAAACTATGTGAAAAAAAGAATTTCATTTTTTTCCCTCGCTCTTAAGATCATAAATTGAGGCATGAGTTAACACGACAATCAAATTAGGGCTGTAAATGAGTCGAGTTGTTCGCGAGCTGCTTGGTGATCAACTTGAAAAAAGCTCCTTCGACAACTTGACTCGATAGAATCGAGTCGATTCGAGCCTAAAATCGAGCTCGATAGTTTTATCGAGCCGAGTTCGAGCATGGTTTTGCTCGACTAGGGAGGCTCGTGAACATACTCAGCTCGTATGTAATCGAGCATATTTATCGAGTTCTAACCGAGCTTGCTCGCGAAGATATTTATCAAGTTCTAATCGAGCTTGCTCGCGAGTTCAATAATCGAGTATAGTCGATAATATTAAAAAAATTAATTTTTGTATGGAGGACGGATCGAACCTTTGCCAATAAAATAATTATGCTTTCAAATCTCCATCAATAACCACTCCACCAAGATAATTATACGACATCTGCTAGTGTGAAAACATATTTGACACATTTTACAAATATTTGAATATCTATATATTAATGAGTAAAACAAAAAGTAACAAAAGTAAAATACCTATACGTCAATGATGAGTAAAACAAAAGGTAAAAAATCTATATATCGTAAATTGTAATATCAAATGAGTCCATGTAAATAAAGAGAGAAAAATCAACATTAAATTAAAATTATAAGTAGAAACAAAAGTTAAAATAAGTAAAAGTAAACTACACATCTATGGTTTGTCGATTGGAACTCTACCCTAAATTTTCAACTCATCTTCTACGAGCCTTAAACAGTGCGGCTAAAAAAACTTAAATCACAATTGCTATTGGTGCCGCTTGGTCTCTTTTCCACCATTGTTGCTTCAAACACAGGTATGATAATGGTTCTTCGCTTTGTATTATTGAAAGTATTCTCATATTTTGTGAAATTTTATTGTAAGTGTTCTCATATCATCTGATCAGGGCAACTGTAATCGTTAATGCATGTGTGGTTTTTGTTCTTGTTTAATTTCCTAAATGAACGATTTGATAATTATTTTATTGAATTGGTATATATGCATGCACGTGAAGATTGATAATGGATTAGTTATTGTTTATTTACTATTTTTTTATGTTTTGTATTTTACAAATTTTGCACCATTGAATTAATTACTGTGTACTTGTGTTTACTTTAAAGTTGTGGCCTATTTTCAATGTCTTCTTCAACAAACAGTGGGCTGATTCAAGGATCAATCAATATTCCGTCGTCACAAGCCCCAATTGATACCCAAATTGATGTTCAAGATGATGTTCAAGTTAATACCGAACTTGAGCCTGACGGTGAAGACAATCCATTTATGAAACCGATAAGAAAACGCGCATCCCCAGTGTGGGAGGAGTTTAAAGAGATCAAAGATCTAAGTGGAAATGTAGTGAAAACCGAGTGCATTCATTGTAGAACTGTTGGGAAAATTAGTAAAAGGTTTCGAAAGATTTCAAAACTCCAACTGACCCCAACCAAGTAGATGATTGCCTTTAGTCTGAAGTAGTTAAAGCTCACTGTTTGAGCGTAGGAATTTTATCTTTACAGGTTTCAAGCAGAAGAAGTCAGCAGGCCTGAAGAAGGAAGTTCCTAAAGAACTTAGCTGAGGTCCAGACTCACCTGAGACCCAGAATCAGTTGAGACCCAAACTCAGCTGATGCTCAAACTCAGTTAAGACCTCAACCTCAACTGAAGCACAAACTCAGTTGGACAGCAGCTCAGTTGGCTCCTCAACTGACCCACGCAGCTGAAGGCATACAGTTCCAGCATGAAGAGAAGTTATGTTAAAGTCAGACGTCACGAAGCGAAGAAGAGATGTGACGACCCAATCTTTTTTTTATTATATTTCTACTAAAATATTTATTTATTTTATTTCTAAAACAATTTAATATTAAGTCTTATAAGTCACGTCTAAAATTATTACACGAGCACAAGCACTTGGGTTAATATTAAGTCAAGTCTTATATGCAATTTTACTCTTATTTATGTTCAATTTAGCATTTAAGATTTTGGGTTTAAAATTATTATTACTTTTAATTTAATAGCCCAATTTGATTTCTTATTATAATGGCCCAAATTCAGCCTATACTTTGAAAGCCCAATTACTAGCTATTCGTCATCTCTTCCATTTCTTTCTTCATCCGCCGGCAGCTGCAACGTGAGATTCACCCTAAACTTCCTTTCTGAAAATTCTTCATTTCTGCAAGAAGAATCATTCACCTAGGATAATTGATTCCCTAATCTCGCCCTTTCTATGTTTAAAACCACCATAACTAGTATAAATAGAGAGCTCCTCATCGTCTCCCTTCACACCGAAATTGAAAATCGTAGCAAGGAGCAACGGTATTAATGCCTCCTTCTCTTGCTGTTTTTCTTCTTTATTTCCCTTACTATCGAGATGGAGAAACTGTGAGTCGAAGAGAGAGGGAGTTGAAAGGTGGGGACTCGGCGACGCCGATCGCATTCCGGCGACGGCGGTAGTGCCTTCTGTCTACCATTCTTCCTCTTCTCCTAGACGAGTTCATGCTGCTGCAATCTTCTAATTTTTCTGTATTAGTGCGGTAGTTAATCTCCTACCTCTTATCCTTCGAAAATATGTACCCGCAGGGATAATATCTGTTCCTTTTCTCCAAATGCTATTGTCGTCCTTTTCTTTTTCTGTAAAGAAGCACACGACTCATCCATAGCAGGAGTTATCCATTTAGTTTATTTTCCTTCTTTCTTTTCTTTTTTTTTAATTAATTTTCTTAATTACTTTCACTTATTTATAAATTATAAGAGTTATTATTACTTACTTTCACGACTATTACTTATAAGAGTTATTAGTTACTTTCACAATTATTACTTTTCTTAAAGATAATGTTTACTTTTGTTTATAATAAATTGTACTTTTAGTTATTTGATCAAATAAATATTGTCGTAATGAAAAGTAGGAGTAACTAATTATACGGAAAAAAGTAATGTTTCACAACTATTACTTTTCTTAACGGTAATATTTACTTTTATTTACGATAACTTGTACTTTTAGTAATTTGGTCAAACGAAGAAAAGTAATGTTTCACAACTATTACTTTTCTTAACGGCAATGTTTACTTTTATTTAGGACAACTTGTATTTTTAGTAATTTGGTCAAGTTATTATTGTCGTAATAAAAAGTAATCATTGATATAATGAAATGTAATGTTTCGCAACTATTACTTTTCATAACGACAATGTTTACTTTTATTCACGACAACTTGTACTTTAAGATATTTGGTAAAGTAATTATCATCGTATTAGAAAGTAATTGTTGATATGAAGAAAATTAATATATTTAAAACATTACATTTTTTTATATCAATAATTACTTTTTATTACGACAATAAAAACTTGATTTATTTTATACGTTTTCTTTTTGACAAATGTTTAATCAATTTTAATTTAATGTCAAGCCTGTACTGCTAGGCTTTAACTTAAAATTGATTCTTTTACGTATAATTCCTAATATATAAACTATAATAGCATTAATTTTTCTATTTTTTTAAAGAGAGGCGCGGTTCGGGTTCTAGGTCGAACCGGTTACATAGAGTGCACCCGATTGCACCTAAGTCCATCTCAATAAATATATATTTTGCCTTTGTGGTCAATGTTGACAAATTGTCTTAATAATTATATTATTCTCAAATCATTCAATATCATCATTATGTGATACAATACTTATATGAATACATATATAACACTCCCTCCGTCCATAAAATGGTTGCCACATTATAGATGTCACAACCCCAAATCCCGAGGGACGGCAGAAGCCGGGGTGCGACTAGAGGTTGGATTAAAGAAGCGGGGAAGAAGGGGGATGAATAAGAATGAAATGAGATAACAGACATTAATGACAGAATTAAACTACTATGAACAAGACTTCATTAAAAGAAAGAGTTGATCTCGAAAGATCACTCGGCAAGTTGTTCAAAAGGAACTGAATTCATTGTACGGGGTTTAGACCCAACAGAAAGATACATTAACTTTAAAAAGAGTTTGGCAGCGGAAAGCGTAAAGCTTGAAACAAGTTCTTATTCTAGTTACAACTCTTAATTCAACATCAACCACCGCCGCTCCCGTTGCTCAACCTGCACATTTTATAAAACATATGCACGCTTAAGTACAAAAGCACTTAGTGGGCACGTTGCCGAAAACATATCATAAGTATAGATAATCAGACATCTTATTTCTGTAGCACATCTGGGTTTTTTTCATTAAAGGCCCGTGTCTACTAAGCATTTTCTTTCTCATTTTCATTATGTAGCTTGCGGAAGCATTTTTCTTATATGTTACGTTCAATCTTGCCCAATAATTATCACCTTGGCTGGCCACCCCTCAACAGGGTTCCACACACAACGGCTACTGTGTACACTAACTTTGGATAGCAGGTCGGCTAACTCAAAGTCCGATCGTTTTAGTTAGCAAGTCGGCTAACTCATAAATCTGGATAGTAGGTCGGCTAACTCAGAAGGGTACAAGAGAACTCATATAAAAACAAATCATTTCATGCTCTAATTATCACGTTGAAAACACAATTATCAAAGCTTGTAAACAAAGATTTTCGAGCATCACTCATTTTAGTTCGTATATAGAAAAGCCCACCTGACTGATTACAGAACTACTATTCGAGCTTCCGTCTCTGGTCTTCCGTCCTATCCTCGGTGCTGACTTCCCCCTTTTATCGTAAATAAACAAACTTAATAACCTTATCGCAACGATAAAAGAAATAGAAAATCGAAATCGGTTTAGTCTCTTTTAGGCTTTTGAACTTTACTACTTTCTCTTGATTAACTAATAAACGAGACTTCGATTAATTCTCATCTACAAACTGAATCGGCTCATTACTCGACACTTAGGTCAGTAGATAATGGATGTTGATAACTTATAACGACTTAAAAGTTCACAAGGAACGAAGTTGAAAAGGATTCAACTTAAGAAACTAAGCTTTGGAAACTTACTGCACAAGTCAGTAGTTCTGGAGTTCGCACATAACAGAGCATTCTTAAACAGGGGATGAAATTCATACCAAAAGAAAGCCATGGGTGTCTAGTTTACTCTCTAATTTACGTATCTCAATTTCGTTAAGCGAGCTAGAAGTTATGACAGTTTCCGTGAAACGTCGCAAAACAGTCGCGCGAAACCCTAATGCTCGACAAAACTCGACGCACGATTCCCTAGGTTCGATTAATGCTATTCCACTTTTATTTTCACGAAATTTTCATCTTAATACAGTCAACATGCAGTATCCCTTAATCGGGTTCACATTCACGTCTTTTGATTAAACAAACGACGAGCATTTCCTCGTCATTTCCAACTAACCAATTACTTACCAAAACAATTTCATATTCAATTCCTATTTCATTTTCGTTTATCAACTTCTTGTTTCTTAACTATAACTCATAACATCTCGTATCTCGGATGGAAAAGTTGTTAGCTACAATATTGTTCGTCAATCCATAACAATCATTATTATTAAAAAGGTTTTCCTTATTTGACTTTTCTGTCGGCTTTTAATCTCGATTCTCCGTCTCTTATCAAAATCCGAACCTTCTTAGAATTCGTTCAAATTTTACAGTCACGATCATTAACTATCAAGATTATCAAAGGTTTGAATCACAATCCTAAATCATTAATTATGCTCGACTTATCGACGATTGTTCATCTCTTACTAAAAATCCTACGTTCTCCATTTTCGTTATAATTTTACAACAACGATCATCATCTAACGAGCATCACTAATATGTAAACCATATTCTAAAAACATTATCGAGCTTCAACTTAACGACGTGTTTCCGTCTCTTACGTTTTTCAATTTATTTTTAGAAAAATCTCAAATAAATATATATTCATCCTTAATCATCCTATATCTCATTTCCATTAACCAATCAAGCATATCATATTATTTACTACACCAAATCATGCATTCTTCATCTCTTATATTTCAACTTTTATTTTTAGAAAAATCTAAATTAAATCATGTGATCATCTAACAACATGTAGATCACTAATTCATCAATCAAACAACAAGAAAATCGAACTAGCAAAAACCCCTAAATCTATAAAAAAAATCGGTAATTACATAAATCAAAGGGGGATGATTTTCTTCATGATTCGATCCATAAAACCTAATTCTAAACATATTATAAAATGAATTAACCATAGGACATCATCCTATTTCATCTCCTATGTTTTGAAAAAAATGAAAATGATGGGAAAGGATTTGTGTTCGGTTCATAACGTAGGAGAAGTTCTCACCTTGCGGAATATGAACTCGGAAATGAAGTTAATCCGTAGACGGGAGACTTGTGTTCTTGAGAAGAGCTTGGAGGATGAACTTCAATGGAGAAATTTGAGAGAGAATGGGAGAGAGATAGTGATGGGGTGGCGGCAATGAGAGGGGAAGAAGGAGGGTGATGACAAGGTGTTTCACTATTACATAAAGGTGAAAATATCCAATAAAGGGGTGGTGACTCGTTAAGGGATGTGGCGAAAAATTAGACGGAAATATCTCGTTTCCGGGTTTTAAATGACGTTATAAAAGTCGAGAAAAACTTTCTTAGGTAGTTGCGTATTCGACAAAATCTAATTCGTCCGTTAGATTAGAAATAATTCATATACTCGGAAAACCTAATTCGTTTTTCAAAATCCGAGAAAAAGTCGGGATTAGACAATCTAAAATTCGCCCGGAAAAATCATAAAAACTAACTTTCTCCGGTGAACTCGTATCGAAGAAAAAATGAATGTAAAGTTCGACGGTTTTTCAATCTGAGTTTTCGGACAATAAATTTATCGAACGCGAAAACCCTAATACAGTAGTCGTTCGACCGACTTCTGAAAATTATTTTCAGAAATGGATTTCACCGTCAGTCTTAGAATCGAAAATCCTTAACTTAGGCGTGCAAAGCCTTAATTATTAATTAACTTTTTATTTTAATGACGGATTAAACATCCGGGGTATTACAATAGATGTCACAGCCCCAAATCCCGAGGGACGGCAAAGCCGGGATGCGACTAAGGGTTGGATTAAAGAAGCGGGGAAGAAGGGGGGAATGACCGAATAAATGAATAAACTGACATTCATAAACAAGATAAATACTATGAACTGATTCTATTAAACAAAAGAGAGTCGATCTCGAATGATCGCTCGACAAAGTTGTTTCTGAGTTGACTAGGTTTCAAGTATGAAAACTTAAACCGAAAAGATTATACATCAAAAAGAAGTATTTTGCAGCAGAATAAAACATAGAGTGATAACACATTTCAGATGTGAAATCGAGGCTCAACTAAACTCTACTTCCTTAAGTACGACCTCTACTCAACCTCTGCCGCTTTCGTCACTCAACCTGCACATTTAGAAATACATACTTAGTGGGCACTTTTCCGAAATCATATCATAAGCTTTATAGATTAACCAGACATATTTAAAGTAACACATCGGGGTTTTTCATCAAAGGTCCGTGCTTACTAAACATTTTCCTTTCATAAATAGCTTGATCAAGTATTTTTCTGTTGTTACGTTCAAATTGCCCAACTTCTGTTTCAACGCCGGGGAAGAGTATACTTCTCCCGCGCACGTTCCTCACCATGGTCGGCTACCCCTCAACAGAGTACCACACACAACGGCTACCGTGTACCTAACCCTAAAAAACCCTTCTGGTTAACTCAGAATCCGATTGATTAGATGACGAACCAAGTCAGAATGGCACAAAAAAACTCACAAAAACAATTCTTTTATGCACTGATAATCACTTTCAAAACATACTTATAAAGCAATAAGTAAACATTTTGAGCAACGCTCACTTTATTTTGTTATATAGAAAAGCCCACCTTAACCGGTTACAGAACAAACACAAACTTCTGTCTTCGGTCTTTCGTCCTGTCTTCTAATTTCAACTTTCTCCTTTGATCGCAAAAATTCAAACTTTAGTAATTGGTCGAGACGATTAAAGAAAAAGAAATCGAACTCGGTTAAGTCTTTTAGGCGTTTGCAATTTAACTAATCCCTTTTGGTTTAAAAAAAAGAAACGTGACTCGGACACATCTCATTTAGAACTAACTCGGTTCCTTACTCGACATTTATATTAGTTAAAAAGGAAGTCAATAACTTATTAGTGACTTAGAAGTTCTTAAAGAATTCAAGTTTAAGAAAAGATTTCACTGAAGAAATAGAGTTGCAGAAAAATCTGCACAACTGCTGAAGATTCAAAAGCTCACGCAGAACAGACTGCTGAGAAACAGGGGAGGTTCTTAGTACCAGAAGAAAGATATGGATGTCTAGTTTACTTTTCAATTTACAGATCTCGATTTCGTGAACTGAGTAAAGAGTTATGGCCGTTTCCGTGAAGGGTGGCAGAACTGGCCGAAAACCCTAGACATATTGAAACTCGATGCACGTTTCCCTAGGTTCGATCAATGCTATACAACCTTTATGTGCACGAAATTTCAATCAATTTAACAGTCAAGTCACACAATCATTTAACATGAAAACCCTTAGGTTTCTTGATCAATACACAACGAGCGATCTCGTCTTTTCAACTAACATCATACTTAGCAATTTCTTTTCAATTTCAAATCACAAAAAAAATTCCTTAACTTCTAATTCAATCATCTCATGCTATGATCATCAACTAAATAAATGTTCCTTAACTAACATCATACTTCAATCAATCAACACTAATTAATTTCTAACATACACGTCACTTTTATCGAGCAACGAACATCGTTGTCGATTTTTTTCCAAATATTTTTATAAAATCTAAGAAAATCACATTAAGTACATATAATCATGCTTATCATCAATACATCAACCATATCATCAATCGAAAATATACAAACCCTCGTTTTCTCGTTTATTTGTTTCTACACTTACTTACTTTCTTTAATTTTTGAAGTTCTACTAATTCAATTCAAACCAAATTAGTTTCTATCATCTTTATAATTAACAAAGATCATATTAACACACTAACATCATTAAAACCAATACTTAATCAATTTATCCAAAGTTCGATCAATTTATGAACTCGTTTTTCAAGTTTAGTATTTAATTCTCAATAAATTTATCAACAAACCTAACACATGTACAATCACTAATATTCGATTAGTTTTCTCGTTCTATTTTTCTATCGACAACTGTGTTCGATTCTTCGTCTCTTACAAAATGTTTGACGTTCTTAGAATTCGTTCCTTTACAAAAAATTTAATTTTCCGGATCTAATACTGCAAACTAAAAACGAACAATTACTTTATTAGACGATCACATTTTTGACAAAAATGGATACGACCAATAGTACCGGAATATTTTACTTAGTCGGAAAGGACGATTCGTTTCTCGAAAAACTTCAAAAAGTCGAGACGTGACAGTCCAAATTTTGTCCGGTAAAATAAATAAAACTGACTTTTACCATTTGACTTGTATCGCAAAATAAGTGAATTTAAAGTCAGACTTTTTTTCGATCTGAGTTCTCGAACGACAATTTTATCGGGCGCGAAATCCCTAATACAGTAGTCGGTTGAACGACTTCTGGATTTTATTTTTAAAAACGGATTTCACCGTTAGTCTTAAAACTAAAATTCCTTAACTTAGGCGTGCAAAGCCTTAATTAATTATCAAAATTTTATTTTAGTGACCTACATTTCCTTCCATATAGTGTCTCGTAAGGCGCCATTCCTATCGTTGCTTGATAACTGTTGTTGTAAGCAAATTCGACCAATGGTAAGATATTTTCCCAATTCGCAATTCGATCCAATACTACCATTCTCAACATATCGACGAGTATTTGAATTGTTCTCTCGGATTGTCCATCCGTTTGGGGGTGAAAAGCGGTACTAAAATTAAGTCTAGTACCTAGCTCCTTCTGCATAGTGATCCAAAACCTTGAAGTGAATTTGGCATCTCTATCAGACGTTATTGACTTTGGTATTATGTGAATACGTACAATCTCACGAACATACAACTGTGCTAATTTCTTTGATCCATAGGTAATTGAAATTGGTAGAAAGTGAGCTGATTTTGTGAGCCTATCAATAACTACCTGGATGGCAGTATTTCCTCTTCTAGACTTGGGCAAACCTGTCACAAAATCCATGGCTATATCTTCCCACTTCCAAGTTGGAATACTTAATGGCTGCAATATCCCTTGTGGTCGTTGGTGTAAAGCTTTTACTTGTTGACAAGCCAAACATCGTTCTACAAACGAGGCAACATCTCGTTTCAATCCGTTCCACCAGAAAATTCCTTCTTAAATCTTGATACATCTTCGTACTCCCTGGGTTTGCTGTATATGGCGTATCGTGAGCCTCACTCATGATATCATTTTTCAATTCGTCGTCATCAGGGATACAAAGTCTATCTTCAAATATGATCGCATTATCTGGTGCTTCGGAATAACCGTCCGGTTTATCCATTTTTATTCTTAGTCGTAGCTTCTCGATCGTCTCGTCCTTTCTCTGAGCACTTATGATTCTCTCTCGTAAGTCCGGTATAGTTACTAGTGCCGCTATTTGGTTTGTTATAGTTTTAGGTGTATCGAGCACTTCTAAATCCATCATCTCAAATTCTTGTACAAGTGTTTCTTCCTCGATAAAGAGACACCCTAATTTGGTTGGAGTCTTGCGACTCAGCGCGTCAGCTACTATGTTTGCTTTTCCTGGATGATAATTGATACCACAATCATAATCCTTGACTAATTCGAGCCATCTTCTTTGCCTCATATTCAATTCCTTTTGCTCGAAAAAGCACTTCAAACTTTTGTGATCCGTAAAAATCTCAACCCTTACACCATAGAGGTGATGTCTCCAAATTTTCAACGCATGCACAACGGTTGCTAGTTCTAAATCGTGGGTTGGATAATCAACTTCATGGGGTCGAAGTTGTCATGAAGCATAAGCTATCACCTTTCCTTCTTGCATCAATACGCACCCTAATCCGTTCTTTGAAGCATCTGTATAAACCACGTATTCCTTATTTGCTTCTGGAAGAGCTAACACTGGTGTTGTGGTTAACTTTTCCTTGAGTGTCTGAAAACTCGTCTCGCACTCGTCAATCCATTTGTACTTGTTTTCGTTCTGAAGTAGTTGCGTCATAAGTCTAGCAATTGTAGAAAATCTCTCGATGAATCTTCTGTAATAGCCAGCTAAACCTAAGAATCTCCTAATTTCATTAGGATTTGTTGGTGATTTCCAATTGCGTACTACCTCTACCTTGGCAGGGTCTACCTTGATGCCTTCTGCTGATACTATGTGTCCAAGAAACATCACTTCTTTCAGCCAAAACTCGCACTTACTGAATTTGGCATAAAGTTTCTCAACTCTAAGCGTTTCTAACACTATTCGCAAGTGTTCTTCGTGCTCCTTCTCATTTTTGGAGTAAATGAGAATGTCGTCGATGAATACTAAGACGAATTTATCTAAGTACGGGTGAAAAATTCTATTCATGAGATCCATGAATACTGCGAGGGCATTAGTCAAACCAAATGGCATAACTAGGAATTTGTAATGGCCATATCTGGTTCGAAAAGCAGTCTTAGGTATATCTTCGGGTTTGATTTTCAATTGGTGATATCTGGATCTTAAGTCTATTTTTGAAAATACACCTGCGCCCTTAACCTGATCAAAGAGGTCTTCTATCCTTGACAAAGGATATTTATTCTTGAGGGCGACCTTATTCAGCTCGCGATAGTCTATGCACATCCTCATAGAACCATCCTTCTTCCTGACGAACAAAACATGCGCTCCCCATGGTGAAACGCTCGGTCTAATGAAACCAAGATCTAACAACTCTTGCAGTTGTATCTTAAGCTCTTCTAACTCCTTCGGCGCCATCCTATATGGAGCTTTTGATTTGGGGGCCGATCTTAGCTCTAAGTCGATTGTGAAATCTACGTGACGGTCTGGTGGTAAACCTGGTAACACTTCTGGAAAGACGTCTTCATATTTGTTAACAATTTTCACGTCCTGTATGGTCTTTTCGGCTCCCGGTTCTCCACTCAGGTACACAAGATAAGCTCTGGAATTCTTTTTCTTCATCAACTTTTTGGCTTGTAGTGCGGATATTATCGGTATTCTCTTGCCCATCGAAATCCCATGGAATTCTGTCGGCTCTTTTCCCGGGGGTTGGAAAGAAATTTTTCTCTCGTTGCAGAGAATCGTAGCATAATTCTCAGACAACCAGTCCATTCCTAAGATTATATCTACATCCAACATTATCATAACATTCAAGTTGTTCGCTTTAACCTTAAGAGTTCCAATTTCTAATTCTAGGTTAGAGCAAACATGCGTAGAAGTTATGATCTCTCCTGAGGGTGTAGCTACTCTCATAGCGTGATTAGCTCGGATAGGTCTGATATCTAAGTTATCCGCACATGAGCCAGCAATAAAAGAATCCGATGCGCCAGTATCAAACAATATTTTTATAGGAGTATTATGAAGTTTACCCATACCTGCCAGGTTTCCCTTGCCCTTATTCTGTGCACTGTGCTTGATCGTGAATGCCCTGGCATTCTGTTGCTGTTGGGCGTGCTGTTGATACTGCTGCTGCGTCATCTGCTGCTGCAGCTGTGCCTGAATTGCCCTCAAAGGTTGGGGCTGACCATACTGGTTCTGCCCTACCGCTTGCAACGGTTTCAGGCAATCCTTCTTAAAATGCCCCTTCTGTCCACAATTGAAGCAAACACCAGAGTTCGCTTGACAGACACCGTAGTGCACCCTATTACACTTAGGACAGGCAGGAACGGTGATCCTTCCTTGGTTATTCCCTCCTTGGTTGTTGTTCCTTTGCTGCCCCTGTGACTGACCCTGCTGGTTGTTTCCTTTCCACGGTCCTGCTTTGATTATTCCCTTGTACATTCTGTCCCGACCGATTGTTCCCTTGCCATAACTTCTTGCCATAGTTGTTATTATGGTTAGGCTGCTGAAAGCCTCGTTGATTACCACTCTGTTTCCCCTGGTTGTTGTAGTGTTGATAGTAGCCACTATCATTTCCTCCTTCCCATTTCCGTTTCCCCTGATAGTTACTATTATTGTTGTTGTTGAAATGGCCTCGATTCTAAGTCTGGGTTGGGGCTGGTGCAGGTGTTACGACTTTCTTTTCATCAGGCACTACTGCCTCCATCTCTAGGGCTCGCCCTAGTATATCCGTGTAGCTCAGTCCTCCGTGACTGGCTAGTGCTACACCTAGCTCGTGCTTAAGTCCCCCACAGAACTTCTTTGTGATCTTTTCCTCGGTATCTACCTGCTCAGGCGCATATCTTGATAACTCGCAGAACTTTGCATCATATTCCGTGACCGTCATCTTTCCTTGCTTCAAATTGTAGAACTCAGCCTCTTTCTGTGCTCTATAAGTCTTAGGCACGTATTTATCGTACAATGCCTCCTTAAATTCGTCCCAAGTAAAACGAGCCAAGTGCTCTGCTGGTATGACCTTCTGTCTAGCCTCCCACCAGTAGTTAGCTGGTCCGGAGAGTTGAAATGCGACACACAAAAGACGCTCCTTATCAGAACATCTGAGGAGTTTAAAGATTCTCTCAATGGATCGCACCCAAAGCTCAGCATTGCTTGGGTTACCGGATCCATTAAAAACGGGTGGGTTTTGTTTGAGGAATAGATCCTCAATATCACGACGGGGTGGTGGTGGAGATGGTGGTGGTGTAGGTACCCTGCTCCTGGTATTTATGGAGTTCTTGACTTCTACCTCGTCCCCTAGGCCTACCAGGTTCTCTTCTATTGTTTACTACTCTCGGCGGCATTTTGAAACTATAGAAAACAAGAATTCTCATTAGCACTTTTGCTTTAAAAAAAAAAATTATTCACCCACCTAGTAAGATTCTTCCAACTTTAAACAAGTTTAAGGAAAGAAATAGATAATAGCATCAATACTATTTCTATAAAACTTTTAACTTCACAAGTTAAATAAGAGCAACAAACTAAACATGGTAAGAACAAACGTTCACTGGATCAAAGCCCACTCACGGGGTTATATATATATATACGCGTCAAAAAGAGTACTGATTTTGCCTCCAACGAGGACTTATACAAAAAGCTAGACTACAACTAGTCTGAGCTAGGCTAACTGCCTATCTATGTATAGGATGCACTAACAGGTTGCATTTCTGTACCTACTGGAAGTACTAGAACGGAAACGATTCATAAAATTTTGTATCCGTTTAGAGTACTACAAAAAGAAGTCTACTGATCCGAACTATGTACAAGACATTTTAAAAGAAAAACTACTATACGTCTAAGACTCTCTGCTCAAAAAGCTGCAGTCGAGTCTGTGCTGCCCTCTACGGTCGGAAGCTCCTCGGAGTCCTCCTCAGGGTCCTCCTCCATCAGATTCTCCTCCGGATCCTCCTCCATCGGATCCTCCTCCGGATCCTCTTCCGAATCTGTACCAATGACTAGCTGAAGCGCCTTGTCAATCCTAATTGTGGTGCCGTCCAATAGTACTAGAGGTGGTGGCGGAGGCACCTCCGAAACGGTCCTCTCTAAGTGTGGGACCAAGTCGTCAAAACTGGTCACTACCGTCTGCTTCTTCAGGGGAAGCAGGTGCTCGGGGGGTGGACTAGGCACGTATGCTTCTGCAGAACGGACCCTGGATGGTCCTGCCTCAAACTGCCCTTGGACCCTTGTCCAGGACTGGGGTAGGTCAGAGGTCGAACCCTCGTCCTCAACAAGTAAAGCTGTCTCTGCAGGAAATTCCTTAAGTGGTGCAAGTGGGGACGGTAACTCTAACATCACAGCGAGCTCTGCGTCTCTCTCTAGGTACCCTTCTCCTGGAAATAACTCCTCCACGGGTGCAAGAACCGGTGGCAACTCTAACATTGCGGCTAACTCTGGATCCATGACAAAAGGCTCTGGCTCGTGAGCAGTTGGAATATGGAGGTAGGGGTGGTGCTCGTGAACAGGAATAGACACCATGTATCTATTCTTGAAGAAACGCTCGTGTATGGCTAGAGCGAATCCTGAAAAGTCACATGTCGGCTCGGTGGCGTCACCGATCAGTGTAAAAAAGTACCAGGAGGTCTCGTGTGCCCATCCACGCCACTCGTCGGGCAGCCGTCTGATCAGAGCCGCTATAGCCTGATGCTCTGTAACGAAGTGCCGAGCTGCGTGGTAACATGCAGCAAAGTCGCTGACTATCTGTCCTATGTCGTGGTTCGGGTCTACCTCATAGTCATAGTACTCATCCAAAATCTCATCTACCATGGTACGCTGTCTCAGGGGTCTGTTCTTCCGAGCCGTGACGCGTCTCGTAACCATCCTATAAAGTTTTTTAAGAGAACACGGATCAGTAACTGGTATAATAATAACACATCTTATGAATTCTTAAATTATAAATAGAATATTCCATTATTCAATTGCAATATCTTTAACCACTTAACAACAACTTATCTTAAGCATCTAGCAATTTTTAAAAAAAATTGCACTCAAATACCTGAAGAAACTCTTAATGGTTCTTAATTATTAAAACAAAGTCTCTTTGAAGTCTCGATGAAACGAACTCCAAATGAAGATGACTTGTTCATGTCACGTATACGCAAGTGACATTCATTTTTGAATAGGTTCTGTCCTTCCCATTTCATGATCGCCTCTCGAATATTTTGGAACCAACGCTTTTTATTAGTTTTATGTTCTCAAGGAATCAGGAAAAGTCTTAGAGTAATAGTTTAGGTTCTCATGCTAACATACTTCTCAATCAAAAAGAAATTATAACTCAAATAATTTCACATAATATCACAAAGTATAACACTTTTACTTCAATCAATTCATACTTGGCATAATTTGTTCTTCACATGCTTGCATACTTATAAAAAAAATTCGAAAAAACGAAGCAACACTTCTAAAACTTTTATTCCTTTTCTTCTTCGGTTGAATCGATGTAGTGGGACGTTAAGTTGTTGTTTACACTCTTTTTTTTTTTTAAATTTAGTGATACGAACTAAACTTTACTTGAACGATGACTCGGGCGTCTACCTTAAGAGCTCCGTCGTCGGAGCTGTGCAAGGGATGATGACTGGCCTTGTTTGCATTACTCCCGGCGCCGGTAATTGATTTTATATTTAAATCTATAAACAATAATCTAGTTCTACTACAATTAATCCTTCTTCGGCCCGACAGGAATTGTGGATACATGGGCCGCAATCCTTATGGGAATCCTTTCGGGCTCAATTCCTTGGTACACTATGATGGTTTTGCACAAGAAATCGGGCTTTCTCCAAAAAGTCGATGACACGCTCGGAGTTTTCCACACACACGCCGTCGCTGGCCTACTCGGTGGTATTCTCTCGGGCTTGTTCGCCAAGCCCGATCTCCTAGCAATGTTCTACAACGCTCCGAACCATCAAGGCCCGGGCTTCATCTATGGAATTATGGATCATAATTTCAAGAATGGGCTTCGCCAAATGGGCTTCCAAATTTTAGGGGGCCTTTTCATAACGCTGTGGAATATTATTGCAACGAGTGAGTGAATTTGCGGCCAAAGTTAGTGAGCAAGCAGGAGATGCAATTTCTTTCCCACTTGCCATTAGCAGAAGATGAGCCACTTTCCTTTTTGAGCTGTCCCACGAAAGATGAGTCCTTTCTGTTTTGGGAAATAATTAATTGCATTCACACTGCTTTTACAATTGCATTCGCACTACTTTTACATTCTTTATTATTTATTTGTTTATCAATAAAATACTCAACTAAATACATCCGCTACTATTTCTTCTTAATCTCCGTGCCCAAACCAAATGGCTCATCTTTGGTGGGACGGAGGGAGTATTTATTTAGTTTTCCGCTGTAAAATGAATGTTTATTGTCATAAATGTAAGAAGGATAATGTCTTCCTTTTATTTACGAAAATTGGGGCGTTACAAGAGAAGACTTTGGAAACGCTGAAGATGGAAGAGTTGCAGTCCAGATTCAAATTTACTCGGAAGCACAAGCCAGATGGAGAACTTACCATAAATGGGCCGACAACAGCAACGTGCAAAAAACAATGCTCGCAGTTTCCATTTTAGAAAAGTTTTTAGAAAAACAGGTGGAGTGTCATGCTTTTAACGGAGGTCAAACGTCTCTTTCCAACGGCTAGTTAGATCTCCTTCTATAAATAGAGATCTCCACACCAAAGCTCGACACAGACACAAGAACAAAGAAAGAGAGACTAAATCAAGAGTGAAGCCGCAACAGCTTATCACATCTCTCTCTCCAAGCAAGAAGACCTCACCCGAAGTCCAGTCGAAGTAGAGTGTTCATCCCTCCTCCTGTTTTTCTATCTAGCCTCTCAGAATTCTCCTTCCTTTACATTCGAACTCCCGAACCCATTTCTGTAAACTTTCTAGGCATCGCCAGTAACCTCTCAAGCATTGGAGAAGTCATTATCTTTTTGAGAATATTCTTTCCGTTGCACAACAAGAACTCGAAGAATTGAAAAAAGCTCTCTATCAACTCCGTCACGCCAATCTTATCAAACCAAAATATATTCTCCCAAGTGCAGCCTAAGAATTCTTCACATATCTTAAAGAAGAAAACCAGGGAAAGCTCATGACGAAAGTCCATCTACTCATAAGTAATGGAAACGATGGATTTATCGGGAAGAAGATTTTCAATTTTTCCAACTTTCAACTGGAGAAAAGATGACATCTGATATCAAAGACAAGGAAGTTGAGCAATTCATTCAGAGCATCACCATTGATGGACGCAAGTTCACATCGGGCATGACCAGATCTCTTCTCAAACCAGAGATGATCATAGCATGAGATGATCATAGCATGAGATGATTGAATTTTCATTAACTTCTAATTCAATCATCTCATGCTATGATCATCAACTAAATAAATGTTCCTTAACTAACATCATACTTCAATCAATCAACACTCATTAATTTCTAACATACACGTCACTTTTATCGAGCAACGAACATCGTTGTCGATTTTTTTCCAAATATTTTTATAAAATCTAAGAAAATCACATTAAGTACATATAATCATGCTTATCATCAATACATCAACCATATCATCAATCGGAAATATACAAACCCTCGTTTTCTCGTTTCTTTATCTCTACACTTACTTACTTTCTTTAATTTTTGAAGTTCTACTAATTCAATTCAAACCAAATTAGTTTCTATCATCTTTAAAATTAACAAAGATCATATTAACACACTAACATCATTAAAACCAATACTTAATAAATTTATCCAAAGTTCGATCAATTTATGAACTCGTTTTTCAAGTTAAGTATTTAATTCTCAATAAATTTATCAACAAACCAAACACATGTACAATCACTAATATTCGATTAGTTTTCTCGTTCTATTTTTCTATCGACAATTGTGTTCGATTCTTCGTCTCTTACAAAATGTTTGACGTTCTTAGAATTCGTTCCTTTACTAAAAATTTAATTTTCCGGATCTAATACTGCAAACTAAAAACGAACAATTACTTTATTAGACGATCACATTTTTGACAAAAATGGATACGACCAATAGTACCGGTGCGTGCATTGCATGCGCCAAAAATAAAAAAATAATAAAAAATTGCAGAAACGGTAATATCCAACGGGCAAAAAATTCAAACGGCTATATAGCCGATTTTCCATTTTTTTTTTTTTTTGCAATTCATCCCTACAAATACCAACCTCCATACCATAAATTATTCCACACCAAATTCATCTTCCTCCTCTTTTTCTCTCTAGTTTTCGCTCAAATTTCTTGCAAAAAAAAAAATGTCTTCGTCGTCCGACTCCTCAACCGGCTACTCTTCCCATGGCATCGACGACGAGGTTATGTCGATGGTGACCAACCTCCAAGCTGCTGCGGCTCGGCTCATCGCCAAAAAGAAAAAAAAGAAGGCGAAGAGGTCGGTCGTAAACCGCGATCGGGAGGCGGCCCTACAGTAGTTGATGGCCGACTATTTCAACGACAACCCGACGTACGGGCCAACTTTTTTTCGCCGGCGTTTTCGGATGCACAAGCATCTGTTCTTGAGGATTTGCGAGGTGTTGGAGCAGAATGTGAGATATTTCCAGCACAAGAAAGATGCAACCGGCAAATGGGGCCTCACGTCGGTGCGAAAGTGCACAATGGCCATTCGCCAACTAGCCACCGGTGGAGCGCCGGATGTTTTCGACGAATACTTGAAGATCGGCGATAGCACCGGCCGTCTTTGCCTCCGGAAGTTCTGCCGAGGTGTCATCGACCTATTCGGTGACGTGTATTTGAGGAGGCCAAACGCACAAGACACGACTCAGCTGCTGCGGATGCACGAAGAGCGGCACGGCTTTCCGGGGATGCTCGGTAGCCTGGACTGCATGCACTGGGCGTGGAGGAATTGTCCGAAGGCATGGTCGGCTGCCTACACTCGAGGAGATATAGGCGTGCCTTCCTTGATTCTTGAGGCGGTGGCGTCCCAAGACTTATGGATCTGGCACGCCTTTTTTGGAGTAGCCAGCTCCAACAACGATATCAACATCCTCAATCAGTCGCCCATATTTTCGGACGTGCTTGAAGAACGTGCTCCGCCGTGCAAGTACACAGTGAACGGAAAGCCCTACGACGGTGGTTACTACTTAACCGATGGGATCTACCCAGATTGGGCTGCTCTGATCAAGGCTCCTCCGATTGCAATGGATGACAAGGCGGCGCGCTTCAAGAAGATGCAGGAAGCGGCGAGGAAGGATATCGAACGGGCATTTGGTGTTCTTCAGGCCCGTCGGGGAATTATCCGGAACCCGGCGCGGGGCTGGTACGTACCGCACCTCCGCAACATCATGTTTGCGTGCATTATTTTGCACAACATGATCATTAAAGACGAGAAGGAGGATGCCGAGAACTGGAGAGAGGACACAGAAACAACGCCGAGTAGTAATGTTACTCATGTCCCCTACCCGCAATCATGTAAGAGTTTCATCAAATGGGACGCCGCATTAAGAGATGTGATGAGGCACCATCGTCTCACAAATGATTTGATCGAGCATCTTTGGAGCCGATTTGGAGCAGTTGACGAGTAGGATGTTTTTTATTTATTTTTATTTCAATTAATGTAATGTTTTTATTTGTTTTATTTAAATTAATGTATTGTACTAGTTATCTGTTTAAATTAATGCAAATTTCAATTTTTCTTATTAAAAATAATGCAAAATAGAAATTCAGAAAATCCTTAGAGACACCCCTTAGAGACAGCCTCACTGCAGCTCACTGTCTCTATCTCCAAAAAATTCTTAGAGACACCCCTTAGAGACACTACCACTGCAGGTGGTCTTAGAAATCGGGCTATGACACCTAGGGCAAAGCTTTAGTTCTGCTTTTACTTTACTGCTTTACGTTTTCTGTTGGCTTTGGCCAAGACACGATTTACTTTGCTTTTGGTAATATAGTTCTAATTTTAAGTTTCAATTATGTTTGCTTTAATTTCTTTTACTTTGTTTTCGTTTATTAATATGTCTAGTTAATTCCTTTAACTTGGATTGGATGAGATGATGTGATAATTAAAACTTTGATTACTTGTGAGGCCAAAGTGTGCAAAATAAATCATGTTCTTTTATACCCAAAATGCTTAGGACTTAATATTAGATTTGGGCAAGATAACTAATTGCTTGATCACCAATAAGTTAAAGAGTTTAGATCACCAATAGAGTTGAGGTCAACACGAGAGTGTCTCTTGTGCTCGAATAGATAATAAGTATTGTAGAGCAGTCGATGTCTTGGGCATTTTGTCACGCCCCGACTCTCGAGGTGCGACTTACGAACAACAACAAACCTAAACAACTAACAACTAACTCAAATAAAGGGAACATGCTCGGGGAAAACAAAGATGAAATATAAGGCAATCGAATTTGGTTTTCAAAAGCATAAAGAATTACTAACCGAGCATCTTAACTTCACTTTAAACGGGAATTCAAACAAGTAAATCATGCTGATGGGAAAGGAATTCCAATAAAAGGGGAAACATACGAATATATGCATCAAGAAAAGGGATCATGTTTAACGACAAGTCAAGTTACGAGCCCATAGCTCAGGATTACAAGTTAAAGGAGTTACGAATTCAACAAGCATTCAAAGTCTTCGAGCACAACGCTCGGAATCAAAAACATGAATATTAGAGTACTGGCATCAACAGACATTAGATCAAAAAGATTTGCAGCGGAAATTAGCATCAACTCCCTATACTTGCACGTATGAAGACGTACAAATGCCAGACCGAAATTCTAGCAAACTTAACCAACAAAACCAAACCACACCACCAAGTATCCACGCCATCGCCATCCAGTCAACCTGCATGTTTAGAAACACACGCAGGGCTGAGTACTTCGTACTCAGTGAACACAAGCCAAAACATTTGAATAAAGATGCTTTTTAAAGCTATATTAATTGAACTTGCCTTGCCAAACATCACAAGTATATAAGCAGTTTTAAAAACGGTTTAACTTGTGCATGTCAAAACATTTTCATTTAAAATAGACTGCGCAGTCAAATAGCATAATATAACAGCATGTATCATCTATCACAAATAACTTCACTGTGTCGAGAAGTAGGCCTCCTTCTCAAACACTGTGACCGGCCTAACCGAAGCAAGGCTCACAGTCACCTCAACATATACCACACGTGGGTTCCTGCTTTCACAGGATAATCACATCTTCATACAAATAGATGATAACACATACTAACTTCAATAAAATGGCAAGTCAATCACATTTGAAAATCATATCATAATATTCAATAGCATACTAATTTTCATCGATAGTTTTGGTTCAGAAAAAGCCCACCTGACTTCCGAAGAAATAGCTAGGTGGTCTAGGGCTATTTGTCCTCGCTTAACGATCCGTCCGACTCGATCCTTCATAGTTCGACATCGATAGATAAGATATATGAAAGACGGACACAAAGGCGTTGGACTTTAACCGACGGACTTCTATTTGAGTCGTCGCTCTCTTCGTTCTAACTTTTCTAAAAGATCTCACGTTCTCGTCTTTATTTCATTAACTCTATTCGAATTGGTTAACTTTACTAACTAACATCGTACATTTTTCTCGTTCTAATTAATAACTTCATTGTTATCATTTTATTACTTGAGCTTCCTTTCAAAGACTTTAGTTCATTCTCAATTTAACAATCAATCATCTAGCATACAAATTCAATCATCTTTCACATTATAATACTATCATGCATTTAAACACTTATTCAAAGATATAATAAATTCAAATAAATCAAACATACTTCAAGATACATTAACATGCATTCCACTTGGACCTTAAAATCTAACTCGATTATGCATTTCCTTTTTATGAAGGTTTAAACTATCGATTCTATCTTTCTTATTTATATAGACAACGCTTCATTCTACATCCGCTATCTTATAAGGTATTTTATAACTCTTGTTTATTTAACAAAAATTCTCTTAGCTCTTAATAAACTCTTTTGAAATTATAATTTCTTGTTCAATTCTAACTTGATTCTCATTTCTTAACTTGAATATTATTCCTTTAATTATTATCTCGGTTTATCTTTTCTTCGCTTGGTTGGAACGACGTCCCTAAATTAATTATTTAATTAATCTTCTATCAACTTATTATTCGGCATCTTATTTTATTCTCATTTTCTCGATCAACTTATACGAGTATCTATCTTAACTCGTCTAGCATCTTTTCTTTATTCAATTTAACTTTCTTTTTTTTTTATTTCTTATCGATTAATTCTTCTTAAACTCGGTTTTCTCTATTTTATTTATTTCTTTAATAATTTCTTCTTTATTTGTTTTAAACCTTTAAGCTATTTCTTACTTAATAATTTCTTTATCTTTTGATAAACATTTTTATGAATTAGCTCATTTTATTAATCACATTATAAAAGATCTTTTTGTTGTATTTTTAGTAAAAATTTCAAGTCTTTAAATTTTAATACAAGGTATTTAATTAATAAATCTTTTCATACATCTTTTATTTAATTAAAAGCTTTTCAATTCTAAGTCTTTTTATCAAAACTTCTATCTTTTTTTCCATATTCAAACTAACATTCAAACGTATATTGAAATACTCAAACATCCAATCCTTTTTTTATTATTTTTACACTTAATTTCTTTCAAAAAGATTTCAACATGCAATCTCGTTTTCTTCACTTAAACACATGTATGATTATACTAACATAACATACAATCATCTCATTGATCAAAACATCACTCAATACATCAACAAAATCATCAAAATAATTTCTCTATTTTTGCTTAAAAGTCACGGCACACACATGCATATTTTGTGCAATTTATTTCTCAATTTTTCATGCATATAATCTCATTCTTAACATGATAAAAATAACAAATCAAGCATCAAAATAACAATAACTCAAAGATTCACATTTTTCCTATTTTTCTTATAATTTTTGGCACTTATTAAATTTTTAGGGTTTTAGTTTCTTTTTCTTCTCTTAATTCATCGATTAATATCTAGTGCTCGATTCTCCTAACGAATTCTTCTCACTCGATTAGCACATGCATATCCTAAGTTTGCCTAAACATAAATTAAATAACATGCATGCATAGATCTTTCCTTTAGGACTTATAGACATACATATTTACAATTAAATAAATGAATTCATACTTTAAATGGGAATTCTTCTCTTGGCTCTTGGGATTGAAATGGATGGAAATGGTAGCTTCAAAGCTTGAATCTTGAAAGAAAGAAGGATGTCTTCTTGAATCCTCAAAGAAAAAGAAATAATATGGGATTAATCATCCATAGGTTTTAGGAATCAAAATAAAGAAAAGTGTTGGATAATTCTTGAATTCAAGTTCAAGAACTTGGAAAATTCTTACCTTTCTTTGAAAATGTGGATGAAATGGATGGAGATTAATGACTTCTACTTCATTTCCATGGATGGAGATCTTGAATCCATGGTTGCATGTGAAGAAAAATTAAGAGAGGTGTGAGAGAGTTTTTCTTTTCTTGCAAGAGAGAGAGAGAGAGAGAGAGAGAGATCGAATGGAGAGAGAGAGATGGAGTTTGATAATGAATTGTGTCTTCCCTACTTGTCTTAGATGACTAAGGTTAAAATTCAACAAAGTGAAAAAGAAATACTTGTTGGAAATTGCAAAAGACAAGACTTGATGGTTGATTTGAACTTAACTTGTATGCATACTTTAAGCAATCCATGTATAAGACATCACTATGGTGTGTTGGTCTTGGAAATTGAGGGATGATGGGAGAGGAGTTGTGAGGTGGCGAGAGAGGGAG
Organism: Schizonepeta tenuifolia; assembly: GCA_029490685.1. Lineage (NCBI taxonomy): Eukaryota > Viridiplantae > Streptophyta > Magnoliopsida > Lamiales > Lamiaceae > Schizonepeta > Schizonepeta tenuifolia. Next base: position 35,372,612 of record CM055958.1, on the reverse strand, counting down.
AGAGGTGGATGACACGTGTCGTCGTCGTGTCGTCAGGGTATTAATTATCCGGTCGTAAAGGTTTTCCGGGTAAAACGATTCGTATTAATTCTGTTTTGTTCTATTAACGGGTCTAACCTCTTCTCGTTTCACTTTTGACACTAACTCATCCCAATCCTATGTCATGTCTCAAATTAAAAGATTAAAGGCTTCGATCATTTTAGTCCTTTAATCTTTAAAAGAATTTAATCGGCTTATTAATTCGTTTATTAATCCTTTTCAAGACTAATGCCTCATTTCTCTTCTCAATTCTCGGATAAGTTCTTACCCTATCTCAGTGATCTTAAAAGAAATTCTAAGTTCGAAGGTTCTAATTTAATTCTATTCTAGGTTCATCGGCGTAAACATATTTCTCGGTGATTAACGTTATGTTATCTTAATTTAAACAAACTTCTCGGGATTTTTCCGGAATTTAATCTCATACTCATTTTCATATAAACGACTCAACAAACATATCACATCATCATCATCTCAGATAATTAGGACAGATAAATTCACACAAGATTCACAAGGTAATTTAAACGTTTTATTCAAAACTCATCGATTAGAAAAGAAAAATTTTACTCCTAAATTCTCATTTTTGAACTACTCGGTTAATTAGACGCTCTCTAAAGGGATAAAAACTCAGGGTATCACTCATTTCTTGGCTAATTTGGGTCTAAAAGAAATTAATGCCTCTGGGGCAACTGTCACAACCCCAAATCCCGAGGGACGGCAAAGCTGGGGTGCGACTAGGGGTTGGATTAAAGAAGCGGGGAAGAAGAGAGATAAATGAATAAACAAACAACGATTTAAACGACAACTGATATTTATGAACAACTTTTATATTAAAAGAAAGAGAGAGTCGACCTTGAAGGGTCGCTCGACTAGTTGTTCAAAAGTTAACTAAATTCATTGTACGGGACTTAGACCATAAAGGTTTACATTAACTCAAAAGATTGGCAGCGGAAAGCGTCAAGCTAGATACAAGGTTCTTTTTCCTAACTACAACCTTCCTCAACATCCGCCGCTCCCGTCACTCAATAGCATAAGTATAGATTAAATCAGGCATCTTGATAAATAGCGCATCGGGGTTTTTCAACAAATACCCGAGCCTACTAAACATTTTCTTTCACTTTCACAATATAGCTTGTCCAAGCCTTTTACTTGATGTTACGTTCAAACTTGCCCAACTTCTGTTTCAACGCCGGGGAAGAGTTAACATCTTCCACGCACGTTCTATTTACCGTGGCTGGCTACCCCTCAATAGGGTACCACACACACCGGCTACCGTGTACACGTAAACCCTGGAAAACCCTTACTGGTTAACTCAGCGGTCTGATCGATTAGTTAACCCCTTTTGGCTAACTCAGAAAGGCACAAGAGAACTCACATAAAATAAATATTTTCATGCCTTGATAATCACTTTAAAATACAGTTATAAAGCGATAAGTAAACATTTTCGAGCATCGCTCATTTGATTTGATATATAGAAAAGCCCACCTAATTACAGAACTACTATAGCTTCCGTCTTCTGTCTTCCGTCCTATCCTTGGCGCTGAATTCCTCATTTTATCGTAAATAAACAAATTAAATAACTTGATCGCAGCGATAAAAGAAACAGGAAATTGAAATCGGTTTTAGTCTTTTAGGCCTTTGCACTTTACTACTTTCTTTTGATTAACGAATAAACAAGACTCGATCAATTCTCATTTATAAACTGACTCAGCTCATTACTCGACACTTAGGTCAGTAGATAATGGATGTCGATAACTTATAACGACTTAAAAGTTCACAAGGAATGAAGTTGAAAAGGATTCAACTTAAGAAATTAAGTTTTAGGAAACTTTCTGCACAAGGCAGTGGTTCTGGAGTTCGTAAATAACAGGGCACTTCGAAAAAGGGGATGTAATTTATACCAAAAGAAAGCCACGGGTGTCTAGTTTACTCTCCAATTTACGGATCTTGATTTCGTTAAGCGAGCTAAAAGTTATGATAGTTTCCGTGAAATATTGCAAAACAGTCAGCGCGAAACCCTAATGCTCGATAAAACTTCACGCACGATTCCCTAGGTTCGATCAATGCTATTCCACTTTTATTCTTACGAAATGTCTATCTCAATTCAGTTAACATGCAATATCTTTTATGACAAATTCCTTAATGTCTCTCGATTAGAAATTCGACGTATAATTCCTCGTCTTTCAACTAATCCAATTACTAAACCAATTTCCGATTCAAAACAATTTCTATTTCATTTTCGTTTATCAACTTCTCATTTATTAACTATAACTCATAACATCTCGTATCTTGGATGGAAATGTCTTCAACTAAAATATCGTTCCTTTATCAATAATAATCATTAATATCAAATTGGTTTTCCTTATTCGACTTTTCTATCGGCATTTAACCTCATTTCTTCGTTTCTTAACAAAATTCCAATCTTCTTAGAATTCGTTCAAATTTTACGGTTACGATCATCAACTAGCAAGATTATCATATATTTGAATCATAGACCTAAATAATTATTTATTCTTGACTTATCGACGATTGCTCGTCTCTTAACAAAAATCCTTTGTTCTCCGATTTCGTTCAAACTTTACAATAACGATCATCATCTATCTAGAATCACTAATATGCAAACCATATACTCAAAACATTAACGAGTCTCAACTTATCGACGTGTTTTCGTCTCTTATGATTTTCATTTTATTTTTAGAAAAATTCCATTAAATTATATATTCATCATCAAACATACTACATACCATTTCTATTATCAAATCAAGCAAATCATAACATCTTCTACATCAAAACATCAATTCTTTCTCTCTTACACTTTTATTTTTATTTTTAGAAAATTCTATAATAATTTATGTGATCATCTAACATCACATAGAACACTAATCCATCAAACAATCATCAAGAAAATCGAACTAACAAAAACCCCTAAAATTCTCCAAAATTTATGTATTAACAAAATTCAAGGGGGGGATGATTTTTTCATGATTCGATCCATAAAATCTATTCCTAAGCATACTATAACATGAATTAATCAAAGAACATCATCCTATTTCATCTCTAAACTTTTGAAAAAAAATGAAGTTAATAGAATCGAGTTTTTATTCGGTTCAATACGTAGAAGAAGTGCATACCTTGTCGAATATGGAATCGGATCTAAGATCGATCGGTAGACGAGAGACTTGTGAGCTTGAGAAAAGCTTGAAGATGACTCTTTAATGGAGGATTGAGAGAGAGAAATGAGGGGGGGGGGGGGGTAGTGAATGAGGGAGAAGAGAGGTGATGACAAGGTTAATACTATTTGATAAAGTGATAAAATATCTTAACAAAGGTGATGACTCATGTAGGCGGTTTTGGGGGTGATTTAATTGCTGGAAATATCTCGTTTACGGGTCTAGAACGATGTTATAAAAGTCGAGAAATTATTCCTTAGATAGTTACGTATTCGACGAAATCTAATTCGACCGTTAGATTAGAAATAAATCACTTACTCGGAAAACCTAATTCATTTTTCAAAATCCGATAAAAAGTCGGGATAAGACAGTCTAAAATTCGCCCGAAAAAATCATAAAAGTGAGTTGATTTTGTGAGTTTATCAATAATGGTATTCCGTACAGACGTACAATCTCACGGACATACAGCTGTGCTAGCTTCTCTGACCCATAGGTAATCTTAATTGGTAAAAAGTGAGCTGATTTTGTGAGTTTATCAATAATTACCCAAATGGCAGTGTTTCCTCTTCTTGACTTAGGCAAACCTGTCACAAAATCCATAGTTATATCCTCCCACTTCCACTCTGGAATACTTAATGGCTGTAATAACCCGTATGGTCTTTGGTGTAGGGCTTTCAATTATTGACAAGCCAAACATCTTTCTACAAACGAGGCAACGTCTCGTTTCAAACCTTTCCACCAGAAATTCTTTCTTAAGTCCTGATACATCTTCGTACTCCCTGGGTGTGCTGTATAAGGCGTATCGTGAGCCTCACTCATGATATCGTTCTTCAATTTGTCGTCTTCAGGGATACAAAGTCTGCCTTCGAATAAAATTGCATTATCTGGTGCCTCGGAAAAACCATCCGGTTTATCCGTTCTTATCATTAGTCGAAGCTTCTCCATCGACTCGTCCTTTCTCTGAGCACTTATGATTCTTTCTCGTAAGTCCGGTGTAGCTACGAGTGCTGCTATATGGTTTGTTATCGTTTCAGGTGCATCCAGCACTTCTAAGTCCATTTCCTTAAATTTTCGTACAAGAGCTTCTTCCTTGATAAGAAGACACCCTAACTTGGTTGAAGTCTTGCGACTTAGCGTGTCGGCTACAATGTTTGCTTTTCCTGGATGGTAATTGATACCACAATCATAATCCTTAACTAATTCGAGCCATCGTCTTTGTCTCATGTTCAATTCCTTTTGCTCGAAGAAGTACTTCAAACTCTTATGGTCTGTAAAAATCTCAACCCTAACACTATAGAGATGGTGTCTCCAAATCTTTAGCGCATGCACAACGGCTGCAAGTTCTAAGTCGTAGGTTGGGTACTCAACTTCATGAGGTCGAAGTTGTCATGAAGCATAAGCGATCACCTTTCTGTCTTGCATCAAAACACAACCTAATCCGTTCTTCGAAGCATTTGTATAGACCACGTATTCCTTATTCGCTTCTGGCAAAGCCAATACTGGTGCTGTGGTTAATTTCTCCTTGAGTGTCTGAAAACTCTTCTCGCATTCGTCCGTCCATCTGAACTTATTTTCCTTCCAAAGTAGTTGCGTCATAGGTCTAGCAATCATAGAGAATCCCTCGATGAATCTTCTGTAATAACCGGCTAAACCTAAGAAACTTCTAATTTCGTTCGAACTTGTTGGCGATTTCCAATCGCGTACTGCTTCTACCTTAGCAGGATCTACCTTGATACCTTCTGCTGACACAATGTGTCCAAGGAACATTACTTCCTTCAGCCAGAACTCGCATTTACTGAATTTGGCGTAAAGCTTCTCAGCTCTAAGCGTTTCTAAAACTATTCTCAAGTGTTCCTTGTGTTCTTCCTCATTCTTGGAGTAAATGAGAATGTCGTCAATAAATACTAAGACGAATTTGTCTAAGTATGGGTGAAAAATTCGGTTAATGAAATCCATGAATACTGGAGGAGCGTTAGTCAAACCGAATGGCATAACTAGGAACTTGTAATGGCCATATCTAGTTCGGAATACAGTCTTAGGTATGTCATCGGGTTGATTTTCAATTGATGATACCCAAATCTTAAATCTATTTTCAAAAAGACACCTGCGCCTTTAAGCTGGTCAAAAAGGTCTTCTATCCTTGGCAAAGGATATTTATTCTTAAGGGTAATCTTATTGAGCTCTCGATAGTCTATACACATTCTCATAGAACTATCCTTCTTTCAGACGAACAAAACAGGTGCTCCCCAAGGTGAAACACTCGGTCTAATGAATCCAAGGTCTAACAATTCTTGCAGCTGGATCTTAAGCTCTTCTAGTTCTTTCGGCGCCATTCTATATGGGGCTTTTGATTTGGGGGCCGATCCTGGTTCTAAGTGAATCGAAAAATCTATGTGATGGTCGGGTGGTAAACCAGGTAAAATTTCTGGAAAGACGTCTTCGTATTCGTTAACAACTTTCATATCTTGAATTGTCACAGCCCCAAATCCCGAGGGACGGCAGAAGCCGGGGTACGACTGGGATTGGATTAAAGAAGCGGGGAAGAAAGGGGATGAAAGAATAAACATACATTAAAGACAGAAATTCTATGAACGAGACTTTATTAACAAAAGACAGAGTTGATCTTGAAGGATCACTCGAACAAGATCTCAAAAGATTCTAAGTTATAGGTACAGATCTTAAACCAAAAGGGATATTCATAATTACACAAGTGAGTCTAAAGTTCGGCAGCGGAAAAACATATAGATACTAAAGTCTTCCCTATCGACAACTCTTAACTCAACCGTCACCGTTCCCGTCGCTTCAACCTGCACATTTAGAAAACATATGCAGGGCTAAGTACAAAAGTACTTAGTGGACACATTGCCGAAAAATAATCATAAGTATAGATAATCAGGCATTTCATTTCTGTAGCACATCGGGGTTTTCAACAAATTCTTGTGTCTACTAAACATTTTCTTTCTCATTTTCATAACTTAGCTTGCAAGCATTTTTTATAGATGTTACGTTCAATCTTGACCATTCATAATTCACCGTGGCTGGTTACCCCTCAACAGAATACCACATACACCACAGGCTACAGTGTACACTAAACTTTGGAAAGTCCCTTTTGACTAACTCAAAGCCGATCGTTTAGTTATCCCCTTTTGGCTAACTCATAAGGTACAAGAGAACTCACATAAAACAAATAGTTCATGCCATGATTATCACTTTGAAAACACAATTATCAAAGCGATAAAGAAAAGGTTTTCGAGCATTGCTCGTTTTGTTTCATATATAAAAGCCCACCTTGATAGAATACAGAACTAGGACACGTGCTTCCGTCTTCTGATCTTCCGTCCTATTCTTGGTGTCGACTTCCTCCTTTATCGTAAAAATATACTTTAAAGCTCGGTCGCAAATGATAAACGAATACGAAAAATCGAGTTAAGTTTTTAGTCCTTTAGACTTTTTAGGCATTTGCACGCTAAACTAAACTCTTTTAGTTAAAAGAAACGAGATACGAACGCATCTCGTTTGACACTCATTCGGTTCTGTACTTGACACTTAGGTCAGTAGAAAGAAGGTAGTCGATAACTTGAAACGACTTAAAAGATCGAAAGAGTTCAAGTTGAGAAGAATTCAACTTAAGAAAATAGATTTTGAAAATTCACTGCGCAATAAAGAAGTTCTGGAGACTGCCCAGAACAGAGAATTTGGAAAGAGGGGAAGTTCCTTGTACCGTGAGAAAGCCTTGGATGTCTAGTTTACTCTCCAATTTACGGATTTCAATTCCGATAAACGAGCTAGGAGATATTGCAGTTTCCAGGAAGGGTCGCAAAACTGCCGAGCGAAACCCTAATGCTCAATAAAATTCAACGTATGATTTCCTAGGTTCGTTCTATGTTATCGAACCTAAATTCCCACGAAATTTACACATCAAGGCAGTCAACACGTACTATAATACGTGAAGAACCCCTTTTCATTTCTCGTCTATAAGCACGACGTTTAAAACCTCGTCTTGTAATCTACATAATTACTAAACCAAAGCAATTTCTAACTTCTCGTTTCTACTTCTCGTTCATAACTATAATTCGTCATTTCATAACTCAAATGCAAATGCCGTCAACTACAAACTTGTTCTCTTATTCATAACAATCACTATTATCTAATTACTTTTCTTACTCGTCTTTTCTATCGTTACTTAGGATCGTTGTTTCGTTTCTTACCAAAATTCCAACGTCATTAGAATTCAATCAAATTCTACAATCTTATTTATCATCTATCAAGAATCATAATTACATAAATCATAACCTCAAACTATTAACTCATCTTGACTTATTAACAAACTTTTGTCTCTTACATTTTCATTATTATTTTTAGAAAATTCTATATAAAATCAAGTGATCACCTATCATTAGTTAGAGCACTAATCCATCATCAAATAATAAATAGAATCAAACTATACAAAACCCCTAAATCCTTAAAAAAATTTTGGTAATTACAAATAATTAGGGAGAGTGATTTTCTTCATTAATTCAATCCATTATATCATTTCTAAGCTTACTACATCAAGTATTAATCAAGGATCAACACTACTACAACATTAATTGAAATCCAAAGTTGAAACCCTAGCCCTAAAAATTCGATCATCGTCATTGTTAGGGGATTCCAATTTTTCTTACATCAATCAACAATTAAACCATGTCTATGTCTAATTATCCAATCAATTTTAAGATAAAAAACATCCTACTTAAAACCCCTAATTTTCGGCCACTATATAGAATTAGGGTCCTTGATTTCTTTCTCTAATTCATCCATAGAATCATCTCCTATACCTCTAATATCATGAATTAAGACTCAAATCATCTACTACACCATCATCATCAAAATCGGTCCAAATAATAAAAAAAGAAATGGAATTTTGAATTGGATAGGAATAGAGCTCATGCAATTACCTTAAATATTATGAAAGTAGAAGTGGAATCGGATGGATGATTGATGAACTATGAACTTGGATCCTTGCAAAAGCTTGAGGTTCTTCAATGGAGGAATGAAGAAAAGAGAGAGAGAGCTTGATGGGGGGGGGGGGGGTTGGCGGTTTTGTGAGGGTGAGAGAGAGAGATGGATGACTAAGTTATAAACATAAAGTGAATGCAAAATATCTAGTAAAGGTGTAGTTACTCGCTAAGGACATGTTTGGCGAGGAAATATTAGACGAAATATCTCGTTTCCGGCTCTTAAACGACGATTAAAAAGTCGAGGAATGATTTCTTAGTTGGTTAGGGATTTGACAAAATCTAACTCGTTCGTTAGATTGGAAATAATTTACATACTCGGAAAACCTAATTCGTTTTTCAAAATCCGAGAAAAAGTCGGGACTTCACAGTTCAAAAATTCGTCCGGAAAATCATAAAAACTAACTTTCTCTGGTGAACTCGTATCGAAGAAAAAGTGAATGTAAATTCTGACGGATTTTGATTCTGAGTTTTCGGACGAAAAAATTTACCGGACGCGAAAACCCTAATTCAGTAGTCGTTCGTCCGATTTCTGAAAATTATTTTCGGAAACAGATTTCACCTTAAATCTTAGAATTTAATTTCATAATTGTAGGCGTGCAAAGCCATAATTATTATTAACTTTCATTTTTAAAGACAGTAGAAATAATCGGGGTATTATATGAATGGTCTTCTCGGCTCCTGGTTCTCCAACTAGGTATACGAGATAAGTTGTACAACCCTTCTTCTTCATCAACTTCTTGGCTTGTAGGGCGGATATTATTGGTATTCTCCTGCCCATCGCAATCCCATGAAATCCTGTCGGTTCTTTTCCTAGTGGCTGGAAAGAGATTTTCCTTTCGTTGCAGAGAATCGTGGCATAATTCTCAGACAACCAGTCCATTCCTAAGATTATATCTACGTCCCACATTATCATAACATTCAAATTGTTCACCTTAACCTTAAGAGTTCCAATTTCTAATTCTAGGTTAGAGCAAACATGTGTGGAAGTAGTGATCTCTCCTGAAGGTGTAGCTACTCTCATAGCGTGTTCAGCTCGTACAGGTCTGATATCTAAGTTATCCGCACACGAACCAGCAATAAAAGAATGCGATGCGCCAGTATCAAACAGTATCTTGATAGGGATATTATGAAGTTTACCCATACCTGCTAGGTTTCCTTTTCCTTTATTCTGCGCACCCTGTTTGATTGCACATGCCCTTGCATTCTGTTGCTGTTGAGCGTGCTGCTGGAACTGCTGCTGGGTCATCTGCTGCTGCGGCTGTGCCTGAATCGCCCTCAGAGGTTGGGGCTGTCCATACTGGTTGTGTCCTGCCGCTTGCAACGGCTTCGGGTAGTCTCTCTTAATTTGCCCCTTCTGCCTGCAGTTGAAGCAATTCCCAGAATTTGCTTGACAGATCCTGAAGTGTACCCTATTACACTTGGGACAGGCAGGAACTGTAGCTCTTCCTTGATTGTTTCCTCCTTGGTTATTCCTTTGCTGCCCTTGTGGCTGACCTTGCTGATTATTTCCTTTCCATGGTCCCGTTTGATTATTCCCTTGTAAGTACAGTTCCGATTGACTGTTTCCCTGCCAGGGCTTCTTCCCATAATTGTTACCTTGATTAGGCTGCTGATAGCCTTGCTGATTTCCATTCCTCTGATTTCCTTGATTATTGGAGTGCTGATAGTAGCCACTATTGTTTCCTCCATCCCATTTCCTTTTACTTTGGTAGTTGTTATTGTTGTTGTTGTTGTAATAGCCTCGATTTTGGGTGGGGGCTGGTGCGGGTGTTATTGTTTTCCTTTCATCAGGCACTACGGCCTCCATCTCTAGGGCTCGCCCTAAAACTTCAGTGTAGCTTAGTCCTCCATGACTGGCTAACGCAATTCCAAACTCATGCTTCAGTCCCCCACGGAATTTATTCGCTATTTTATCTTCGGTATCTACCTGAGCTGGCGCACACCTCGACAATTCACAGAACTTGGCATTGTACTCAGTTACTGTCATCTTTCCTTGTTTTAAATTATAGAACTCAGCCTCCTTCTGAGCCCTATACGTCTTAGGCACGTACTTATCATACAGTGCTTCCTTAAATTCTTCCCAAGTGAAACGAGCCAGATGCTCCGCGGGTATAACCTTCTGTCGAGCTTTCCACCAGTAGTCAGCTGGTCCGGAAAGCTGGAACGCGACACACAGTAGTCGCTCCTCATCAGTACATCTGAGGAGTTTAAAAATTCTTTCAATAGATCGCACCCAAAGGTCAGCATCGCTTGGGTTTCCCGATCCGTTGAACACAGGTGGGTTACGTTTAAGGAACAAGTCCTCAATGTCACGACGGGGTGGTGGTGGAGGTGGTGATGGTGATGGTGGTGGAGGGGTATTATGGTGTTCCTGTTCTTCCTCCCTTTCATTTTGTGCTGGACGTCTACCACGTCCCCTGGGCCTACCAGGTCTTCCTCGGTTGTTAACTACTCTTGGCGGCATTTTTTTTTTGAAACTATAAGAACAAAACTCTCATTAGCACCTTCCTTTTAAGCCTTCTTTTACTTTCTAACCCTTTTCCCTTGTTCACGTTGGGAAAAGAAAACTGATAATAGCTTCGATACTTAGCTCTTTAAACCTTTAACTTCTCGGTTAAACCGGAATATTCATCTAAACTTTTTCTTCTAATCGCACTTAGAAAAAAATTTTCATAAGATTTAAGCCCACTCTCGGGTCAATATATATATATTATATACACGTCAAAAAGAATATTAGTTTTGCCTCCAACGAGGTCTTATACAAAAAGGTTAGACTACGACTAATCTAAACTAGGCTAACTGCCTATCTATGTACCGGGTGCATTAACAAGTTGCATCTCATTCTCAATTTCATTGAATACTTGTTCATAAATTTCTTATTTAAAAGAAATCACATCATTAAAATTCTTTCCTTTTCCTCGTTGAGTCGACATAGCGGGAGGTTGAGTTGACATCTACATTCTCAATCTTAGTGTCATAGTCTAACTCCTATCTTTTACTTGAAAGAAGACTCTGATCTAGAGTATATACAAATACTCTATCCTATGACTCGAAAGAAGACTCGATAAAGAGTACAAACGAATACTCTATATTATTACTCAAAGGAAGACTTGTATACAAATACCACTCTATGGCATAACTAGAAGGAATGACTCATACTAGAAAAGAATGACTCATAACCAGAGCAGGAAACGAACCTCTGCTCTGATACCACTCTATGGTATCACTAAAAAGAATGACTCAGACTAGAAGATTGACTCATAACCAGAGCAGGAAACGAACCTCTGCTCTGATACCACTCTGTGGTATCACTAAAAAGAATGACTCAGACTAGAAGATTGGCTCATAACCAGAGCAGGAAACGAACCTCTACTCTGATACCACTCTGTGGTATCACTAAAAAGAATGACTCATAACCAGAGCAGGAAACGAACCTCTGCTCTGATACCACTCTGTCACAGCCCCAAATCCTGAGGGACGGCAGAAGCCGGGGTGCGACTGGGATTGGATTAAAGAAGCGGGGAAGAAGGGGATTGACTAATTAAACATACATAAAAGACATCATACATTCAATGAATAAGACTTTACTATTAAAAAGGAAGAGTTAATCACGAAGGATTACTCGACAGAAAGTACTCGAAAGCATCTAAGTTAAAGATTACAGACTTAAACTACAGTGATTCACCAAATGTACATAACGTCAAAAAGGTCTAGAGTTTTGCAGCGGAAAGTAGGTCATAAGCTAAAGACTTCCTAACAACTCAACTCAACTTCAACCACCGCCGCTCTCGTCGCTTCAACCTGCACATTTAGAAAACATATGCAGGGCTAAGTACAAAAGTACTTAGTGGGCACGTTGCCGAAAACTTAAACATAAGTATAGATAATCTGGCATTTCATAATTTGTAGCACATCGGGGTTTTATTAAAATTAGCCCGTGTCTACTAAAACATTTTCTGACTCATTTTCATAATTTGGCTTGATCAAGCACTTTTTATAGATGTTACGTTCAAATCTTGACCAATTCTCATTCACTGTGGCTGGTTACCCCTCAACAGGACACCGCATACACCACAGGACAAAGTGCACAAACCTTGGAAAGCATACAGCTAACTCAAAGCCGATTGATAGTTAACATCCTAGCGGTTAACATCCTTAGTGCTGGCATCCTCCTTTATCGTAAAATAATCACACTTTAAATTCGGTCGTAAAAGATAATCGAACATGGAAATTCGAATTAGGTTTTAGTCGTTTTGTTTCTTTAGGCATTTACACGCTACTAGTTTCTTTTTAATTAAACGGGAACGAGACTTAAACAAATCTCGTTTAGAACTCGAAAGGTTTCATACTCGACTCTTAGGTCAGTAGAGAATATAATCGTTAACTTATTACGGCTTAAACGATCGAAAGAAACTAAGTTGCGAAGAAACAACTTAGGAATTCAAGTTCTGAAAAAATCACTGCGCAATGCAGTAGTTCTGGGGACTGCCCAGAACAGAGGAATTGGAAACAGGGGATATGTCCTGTACCGTTAGAAAGCTTGGAAAGTCTAGATTACTCTCCAATTTACGGATCTCAAATCCGATAAACGAGCTAAAAGATATTACAGTTTCCGGGAAGGGTCGCAAAACTGCGGCGGCTAACCCTAGTTGCTCGATAGAATCGACATATGACTTCCTAGGCTCGTTCTATGTTATCGAATCTACATTTTCAAGATTTTAGCACTTCAAGGCAGTCAACACGTACTCCCGTACGTGAAGAACTCCTTTTCTCCGTTCGTCTATTAGCACGACGTTCTAAACATCGGCTTTCAAACTAACAAGTACTATACCAAAATCAAGTTAACAATTCTTGTTTCTAGTTCTCGATTATAACTACAACTCGTTATTTAACAATCCGAATGTTCATGTCGTCAACTACAATTTCGTACCCTCAACATTAATAATCATTAATAACCAATTAAAATCCTCAATCGCCGTTTCTATCATTAATTACGTACATTATTCGTCTCTTACGGATTTTTCAAAGTCATTGGATTTCAATCAAATTTTACAACAATATTCATCAACTATCAAGAATCATAAATATGCAAATCATATCCTCATATCATCACTTATTCTCGACTTATCGATCGTTGTTCGTCTCTTACGTAAAATTTTACGTTCTCCGTTTTCATTCAAATTTTACGACAACGATTATTATCTAACGAGCATTCCTAACATGCAAATCATATTATCAAAATATTATCGAGCCTCGACTTATCAACACATCTTCGTCTTTTATACTTTTCGTTTTATTTTTAGAAAAATCTCAAATTAATATATATTCATCCTCATGCATCGTATAACTCATTTCCATTAAACACTCGAGCATATCTTAACATTTACTAACCTAAATCGAGCCTTGTTCGTCTCTTTGGTTTTGGATTTTATTTTTAGAAAATTCTAAAACAATTCATACTATCAATTAACGTCATAAGCAACACTAATCTATCATCAATTCGACGAAGAAATCGAGTATGAAACGAAAGCCCCAAAACAGAAAAATTTAGGTATTAATAGGGGTTGGGGTTCTTGATTTTTCCTTCATGATTTGATCCGTAGAACTCGATTCTAAGCATCCTAGAACATGTATCGATCAAAGAAGTCACATGCTAATCAAGCCCCTAATTTTCGAAAAAATAAAAGAGAGGGGAAAGGAGATTTGTTCGGATCAAACTAGAGACGAAGCTCTTACCTTTCGATATATGAAATCGGATTGGAAATTGATCGGTAGACGGAGAAGTTATCGATCTTGGAAAAGCTTGAACTTGTATCTCCAATGGAAGAAATGGAAGAAAAGAGAGTGTAAGTGTGTGTGTGGATGAATGGCGGTAATGGGGGAGATAAGGAAGGTGATGACTCAGTTATGGTGAGTCATAAAGTTAATGTAAATATCTAACAAAGTAAGGGTGAGTCGTTTAAGGAGTGTTTGGCGAGGGAATTTTATACGAAATTTCTCGTTTCCGGTTCTTAAACGCCATTTTAAAAGTCGAGAAATACCTTTCGAGTTAGTTACGGAATTGACGAAATCTAATTCGTCCGTTAGATTGGAAATAATTTACGTACTCGGAAAACCTAAATCGTTTTTCAAAATCCGAAAAAAAGTCGGGACATCACAGTCCAAAATTCGTCCGGAAAATCACAAAAATTAACTTTCTCCGGTGAACTCGTCTCGAAGAAAAAGTGAATGTAAATTTTGACGGAATTCGATTCCGAGTTTCCGGGCGAAAAACTTAACGGACGCGAAAAACCCTAATACAGTAGTCGTTCGTCCGATTTCTGGAATTTATTTTCGGAAATGGATTTCACCGTAAATCTTAGAATTTAATTTCATGAACTTAGGCGTGCAAAGCCATTTTTATTATTAACTTTAAATTTTTAAGACTGTACGAAATTTCTAGGGTATTACAATATCTCAAAGAATTCTTAAATCACAATTAGAATATTCCATTATTTAAATTGCAACACTTAATCACTTAATCACAACTTATCTTAATCATCTAGCAATTTCAAGAAATTGCACTCAAATAATCATAAATAATAAAAAAAAATCAAGATTTCATTTCATCCTTTTACTTATTATTCTTTTATTTTCTTACTTTATTTCTTCCTCGAAGAAAATTTCTTAACGATTTTTTTTCCATTCTTTTAACTTATTAACTTACTTATTCTTATTCTTCTTTATTTTATTTCCTTAAAAGGAAATTCTTACGGCTTTTATTTAAAAAGAACAAGTCGACTCCAACGAGTCTGTCGTTCATGTCACTTTACGCAGGTGACATTCGTTTATTCGCTTTGATTCCCTTTAGTCTGTCCTTTCCGATCCGATCGTTTCTTGGATATTTTGGAACCAACGTTTCTTAGAACGTCTATGTTCTCAAAGAATTGGGAAGGCCTTAGAATTCGTCTAAATTCTCATGCTAACAAAACATTTTGAATAAAGAAATTATAGGTCGCATAATTTCACATACTTTCACATAGTATAACATTCATGCTTTCACATAGTTCACGTAATATCACAAAGTATAATCTTTATACTTTAATCAAATCATACTTGGCATACTTAATCTCATCATACTTTCATACTTAATCAAAATTTCTTCTTAAAAGAAAACACACTTCTGAAATTCTTTCCTTACTTTTCTTCTTTGGTTGAGTCGACGTAGCGGGAGGTTGAGTTGTCGTCTACACTCTTAAACTTAGTGTTACGACCTAACTTCACTTGAAAGAAGACTCAGGTGTAGAGTATATGCAAATACTCCACCTTACTACTGAAAGGGACTTGTATGCAGAGCAGAAACGATTGCTCTGATACCACTCTGTCACAGCCCCAAATCCTGGGGGACGGCAAAGCCGGGGTGCGACTAGGGGTTGGATTAAAGAAGCGGGAAAGAAGGGGGATAAATGAATAAACAGACAACGATTTAAACGACAACTGATATTTATGAATAGATTTTATATTAAAAGAAAGAGAGAGTCGACCTTGAAGGGTCGCTCGACTAGTTGTTCAAAAGTTAACTAAGTTCATTGTATGTGACTTAGACCAAAAAGGTTTACATTAACTCAAAAGATTGGCAGTGGAAAGCGTAAAGCTAGATATAAGGTTCTTCTTCCTAACTACAACTCTTTACTCAACCTCCACCACTCCTGTCACTCAACCTGCACATTTATAAAACATATGTAGGGCTAAGTATAAACATACTTAGTGGGCACGTTGCCAAAAACATATCATAAGTATAGATTAAATCAGGCATCTTGATAAATAGCGCATCGGGGTTTTTCAACAAATACCCGAGCCTACTAAACATTTTCTTTCACTTTCACAATATAGCTTGGCCAAGCCTTTTACTTGATGTTACGTTCAAACTTGCCCAACTTCTGTTTCAACGCCGGGGAAGAGTTAACTTCTTTCGTGCACGTTCTATTCACCGTGGCTGGCTACCCCTCAACAAGGTACCACACACACCGGCTATCGTGTACACTTAAACCCTGGAATACCCTTACTGGTTAACTCAGCGGTCTGATCGATTAGTTAACCCCTTTTGGATAACTCAGAAAGGCACAAGAGAACTCACATAAAAAAAATATTTTCATGCCTTGATAATCACTTTAAAACACAATTATAAAGCGATAAGTAAACATTTTCGAGCATCGCTCATTTGATGTGATATATAGAAAAGCCCACCTTACTGATTACAGAACTACTATAGCTTTTGTCTTCTGTCTTCCGTTCTATCCTTGGCGCTAACTTCCTCCTTTTATCGTAAATAAACAAACTTAAATAACTTGATCGCAGCGATAAAAGAAACAGGAAATCGAAATTGGTTTTAGTCTTTTAGGCCTTTGCACTTTACTACTTTCTTTTGATTAACGAATAAAAAAGACTCTATCAATTCTCGTTTATAAACTGACTCGGCTCATTACTCGACACTTAGGTCAGTAGATAATGGATGTCGATAACTTATAACGACTTAAAAGTTCACAAGGAACGAAGTTGAAAAGGATTCAACTTAAGAAATTAAGTTTTAGGAAACTTTCTGCACAAGGCAGTAGTTCTGGAGTTCATACAGAACAGGAAACTTCGAAACAGGGGATGTAATTTATATCAAAAGAAAGCCACGGGTGTCTAGTTTACTCTCCAATTTACGGATCTCGATTTTGTTAAACAAGCTAAAAGTTATGACAGTTTCCGTGAAATATTGCAAAACAGTCCGCGCGAAACCCTAATGCTCGATAAAACTTGACGCACGATTCCCTAGGTTCGATCAATGCTATTCCACTTTTATTCTTACGAAATTTCCATCTCAAGTCAGTTAACACGCAATATCTTTTATGACAAATTCCTTCATGTCTCTCGATTAGAAATTCGACGTATAATTCCTCGTCTTTCAACTAATCCAATTACTAAACCAATTTCCGATTCAAAACAATTTCTATTTCATTTTCGTTTATCAACTTCTCGTTTATTAACTATAACTCATAACATATCGTATTTCGGATGGAAATGTCGCCAACTACAATATCATTCCTTTATCAATAATAATCATGTCATGCCCCGACTCTAGAGGTGCGACTTAGGAACAATAACACAACCTAATCAACTAACAATCAACTCAAATACGGGGAACATGCTCAGGAAAACATTAATGAAAAGCAATGCAATCGAATAAGGCTTTCAAAGACATAATGAAGTAATAACCGAGCATTTCAAAATCACATATACACAAGAATATGATAAGAATTTCATGTTGACGGGGGTAAGATTTCAACAAAAACGAGAGTGCGAAAATATACTAAGTCAACGAGAACCAGATTCAACAAAATGTTTAAAATCAACGAGCCCATCGCTCGGAAGCACAAGTCAAGAAGTTAAGAATCCAACAAGTATTCAAAAATCATCGAGCACAACGCTCGGAATAAAAAACGTAAGCATCAGAGTATAAGTATCAACAGACATCAATTCAAAAGAGTTGCAGCGGAAACTTGCATCAAATCCCAACATTTGCACGTATGAAGACGTACAAATGCCAGTCCGACATTCTAATCGACTCAATCAAAAACACCACACCACCAAGCGTCCATGCCATCGCCATCCAGTCAACCTGCACGTTTAGAAATACACGCAGGGCTGAGTACTTCGTACTCAGTGAACACAAGCCAAAATATTTGGATAAAGATGCTTTTAAAAGCTATAACAATTGAACTTGCCTTGCCGAACATCACAAGTATTTAAATAACTTAAAACAGTTTTACTTGTGCATGTTAAAAACATTTTCTTTTAAACAGACTGCGCAGTCAAACATAACATATAATAATAGTATGCATCATCTGTCACAAACAATCTTACTGTGCCGAGAAGTAGGCCTCCTTCTCGAACACTGTGACTGGCCTAACCAAAGCAAGGCTCACAGTCACCTAACATTCAACATACCACACGTGAGTTTCCTGCCTTTCACAGGATAATAACATCTTCACATAAACAGATGATAACACATACCAAACTCAATAAAAACGGCAAGTCAATCGCATTTAAAATCATATAATAATATTCAATAGCATAATAACTTTCATCGATAGTTTTGGTTCAGAAAAGCCCACATGACTTTCGAAGATTCTAGCTGGGCGGTTTTAAGGGCTATTTTTCCTCGCTTAACGATCCGTCCGGCTCAATCCTTCACAGTTCGACATCGATAAAGAAAATAAGATACGCAAAGATGGACAAAAAGGCGTTGGACTCAACTGAAGGACTTCTACTTGAGTCGTTTCTCTCTTCGCTTTAACTTTTCTAAAGGATCTCACGCTCTCGTCTTTAAACCATTAACTCTACTCGATAAATGGTTAATACTACTAACTAATGTCTTAACACTTCTCGCTTAATTATGAAACGTCATCTCTCTACATTCCATTACTTGAGTTTTCTTTCGAAGACTTAATCAATTCTCGATTTAACAAATCAATAGCTCAATCATCTTGCATACAAATAATTTAGTAATTTTGCACGTCACAATTAATATCATGTACTTAATCACTTATTCAATTACATAACAAATCCAAATAAATCAAACACACTTCAAGACACATTAACATTTATTCAATTTAAACATTAGAACTTAATTCGATTATGCATTTCTTTTCATAAAGACTTAAACAACATACTTTATCTTTTCTTAATTTATAGACAACGCTTTGTTCTAAATTCGTTATCTTATGAAGTATTTTATAAACTTTTACTCAATTAATACAAGTTCTCTTTAATTATTAATAAACTCTTATGAAATTAGAATTTCCTTTCCATTTCTAATTCGACTCTCATTTCTTAACTCGACTATTATTTTTCTAATTATTAACTCGACAATTCTTCTAGGTTTAGTTTTAATTCGCATGGTTTGAAAACAACTTACTTAAATAATTAATTTTCTTCAAAACCATTACTCGAACTTTATTCCATTATTATTTTGGTTAAACTATACGAGTATTTAACTTAACTCGTCTAGCATCTTCTTCTCGATTTAATTAAAACTTCTTTTCATTTCTCATTAATTAATCCTTTTTAATTCGAATTTCTCGACTTCTTGTTTATTTATTTAATACGTTCTCCTTCTTTGTTCTTAACTTAAAACCATTTTCTTATTTAACAATTTCCTTTATTTTTCAAAAACATTTTATAAAAATTAGTTTATCTCATTAGTTAAATTATAAAGTTTCTTTTTGGTTTAGTTTATTAAAAAAAATCAAATCTTTAAGTTTTATTACAAGAACATTTATTAGCTATATCTTTCATCTTAAAAACCTTTAAACTTCATTCTTTTTGTTACAAAAATTTCTCTTTTCATCTATGACTTCAACTAACACTTTAGCACACATTAATATTAAAACATCAACATATCACATAATAATTTCATGATCAAAACATCACTCAAATCATCAACAAAATCAACAAAATAATTTCTCCTTTTCTTCCCAAAACACACGGCATACATAGTGTTTTTAGGGCATTTTATTTCTCAATTTTTCATGCATATAACTTCATTCTAAACATGATAAAAATCATAAATCAAGCATCAAGATAACAATAACTCAAAGAATTCATATTTTCCTATTTTTCCTCTAATTTTCGGCATTAACCAATTTTTTTGGGATTTAATTTCTTTTTCTTCTCTTAATTCTAACGATTTCTTCTCATTTAATTCTCACATCGATAACCTAAGTTTGCCTAAACATAAATAAATACCATGCATGCATGTTTTCTTTCTTTTAGGGCTTAGAGATATACATATATACAATTAAACAAATGGAATATCATACTTTGAAAATTAAAATGAATCTCTTCTCCTTGGCTACTTGGGATCGAAATGAAAGGGGATGTTGGGAAATTTATTAGTATAAGTTTTGATGAATTCCAAAACCGACTGACCCCAACCGAGTAGATGTTGCCAGAACCTAATGTTAATTTAAGCTCGCTGTTTGAGCAAAGTTAAGATTTTATCTTTACAGGTCTCCAGCTGAAGAAGGCAACAAGGCGTCACTCAAACAGAACAGCAGTTGTGAAGAAGGACAACTGAGAGTTCATATGATCAGATGGAAACAAGGGGAAGTCTTCAGAACATCAGTTGTGAAGGAAACCAACTGAGCGTTCATCAGATGAGAAACAGTTGAAAGGAAGAGAACATCAGATGAAAAGGAAAGTCATCTGAGGGTTCAAACCCAACTGAGTAAATACAAGGAAGACAACTGAGTGTTCAGTTTCAGAACCTCAGTTGTAGAACTCGAACAAGAAGATCAACTGCTTGAAGTTCAAAGTCAGCTGAAGACCACTCAGATGAAGATCAAGACTTTCAACCGACGAACCGAGGTTGACTGTCAGAAAGGTTAAGATTTGAATTTCAAAAGGAAGTCACATGAGGGTTTGACCGTTCAGTCATTACCCCATCTGGCCCAACACAAGGCTGTCTCAGATGGAAAGCAGAAGAGCACAGATGCCATATCGAGAAAGTCTGCAGAGATGAGAGACAAGCCATCGCTATCAACCGATCAGAGATCAACTGCTCCTCCAACGGCTAGTTGATTCTCTCCGCCTATAAATAGAGGCATTCTCTTATTCGAGAGAGACAGAAGACACACGAGACAAACTGAAGCAAGAGAGAAAAGTTCAATCACAAGCGAAAGAAAAATCTGCTAAACTCCTATTCTAAGAACATCAGCAGCTGAGAGTTCAAGAGTGATAGAACATTAGTAGCTAAGGGTTCATAGAGTGAAAATCTGTCTTAGATCTTAGTTTGAGTGTTTATTCGTTCAAGCCTTAGATCCAGCTCTCATTCGTGATCGAGCTGTAGTTGGAAATCCCACCCTATCTCACACCCTAAAAAATATTCTAGGACCTTACTCTTCCTGTAATTGAGTAGTCAGGTCGTCAAGTACCCGCAAACTTGACATAGGCTGTTTAGTGCCCGGAAACTAAACTGTAAGGTAGATAAGTACCCGCAAACTTATCCTTAACGGTTGCTCAGCCCGCGTAAGCTGAGTGGTTCTGTCCAGAAGAACTTGGACTGAGGTGTGAAGATTCACATCTCCCCGTGGACGTAGGAGGGTTATCTCCAAACCACGTTAAATCCTGTGTGTTCGTGTTTGTTTTTATTCAGTTGCATCTGAATTTTTATCTCATCAATCTAACTGACATACAAACCTCTTTTGCACATTTTCAACCGAGCTATTTTGGTTCTTGACCAACCGAGCTATTTTGCGTGAGTTGTTTTTAACGAGTATAATTTTCCACCACTTTCCGCACAGCCTCACTCTTCCAGCTGAGGTCGCTTACTCAGCTGTGAGATTCCAACTGAGTCCTTTTTCACTCAGTTGAAGTGATTTTTCAGGTTAAGTTTTTTAAATCCTAACTGGTGTATTCCCCCCCCCCCATACACCAGTAACTCGTTTCGGGACCATCAAGTGGTATCAGAGTAGTGGTTCAAAAGACTGCTGACTCTGTTTCATGAGGTGTGAATTCGAGAATTTTTTTTCTTCAGTGGTCAACTGAACAGATCTTTTCACGCTAGTGCATACTTGCTCGCATTTTTTTGTTCTGTTTTTGTTTGTGCAGATGGACGTCAAGGACAAGATCGTATCATGTTCTCTGTAGTCAATTATACATCATGGAGAACTCGAATGAAGAAGATCCTTCTGTCAAAGCATCATAGGATGCAACAAGTTCTCACATCTGGACCAATCGTCATACTAGACAGAATACTTCTCACTCCCACAAATCCCAACGATGGAGATGCAGTGGTGGAGTATGTGGAGAAACAGCCAGAAGACTACACTCCGGAAGAGGCCAAGGTGAGCCAGCTGGATATCTGGGCTCAGAGCACAATAATGTCCACGGTTGGACAAGATTATCTGCCTTGGATAGAGGAGTGTGAGACTGCAAAAGAGATGTGGGACATCCTGGCTTCGCTAAGTGAAGGAAGCGACGAGACGAAGGAAAACAAGTTCTCGCATGCATGTCAAGATTTCGACAATTTC